>OX375866.1:108244751-108337269 GCA_947359475.1 Heligmosomoides polygyrus bakeri
CTTACGAATTGGCAATCGATGTTTTCAAAATTGGTCGGAATTGATACCGTTCGATAGAACTTTTTGAGCTGAACAGAATGGTACCCTGGCTGGTGCTCGAAAGCTCGAACGTGGGCGAGTAAGGGCGGAAGCAGCTTCACCGCTGCCCTCCGCCGCTCTAAAATGGCAGATTGGGTTAAGGCAGTTTAGGCAGCTGGAGAGTTAGGAGCAGATCGTCGTAAAGCGCCTTCAGCGCTCTGCTCATCCGCGAGTTTGCATGCTGTTAGCTCGCCTCGTGTGCCCGCAGCGGTCGACCGAATTCTGAAAAAGTCGTGTCACACATGCCCAACCTGCATTTTCACACCGCCGTAACCTTGCCAACTCGTAAGATAATTTGCTGTGCTTTGGCGCTTTACTAAAGCATATTACTGCCTACGGAACTGACACGTTCCAGCCATAAAGGTTGGTAGCTGACAGAGTTATCGCGCTCCGAACACGCCCGCGCGTGCAATTTGCGAGCTGTCGCGCCCAGTCAATTGATAGATTCGATCCTACATACATTGTGCATCGCGCACTCCATAGTCTCGCTGGAGCAGAGTACAGCAATTTCTGAGTAGGGCGACTGAGAATTTCTCATAAAACTCCCTAAATGCTCTACAAACTGTACCCCCCCTCGATTGATAGGTTCGGTCCTATATGCATTGTGCACGGCGCACTCTCAGACGATTCCTGGCATGACAAAACACCTTACGCCATGCTTGAGGTGCCCCGAGAACATGCATGTCCTGGAATATAAGCTTCTCCCATGGCAAAAAAGTCTGCTCCCGTCATCTTTGACCACCCACTGCGAAAATGCGGTGGTTTGGCGAAGATGTATATATGGTTGTATAGATCTCGAGGAGACGAATCGAACGGTACCAACCGTTTCTCAAAAAACCTTAATTTAGAGGAATTCTGAGCATGCAACGGTTTTGGCCCCTTGCGGCCGACAACTCGTCCGCGGCCGGCCTTCTCAATGGAGCGCATGTTTTCAATTTTGGCCATTTGTGATCTTTCATAAGAAGTGTATATACCAAACGATAGAGCTCGATCTCCTGAGCTCAAATATACTCATGGTTTTTCAAAAGGATGAATTTTGGGCGAGTTATAGCAAAAAGACGCAAAAACCGCAAAAGTGCGGTTTTTTCGGCGTCTATTCAAAAGACGCGTCCGGTACTGTAGCCCCCTTGCTGCCCTCCCCCCCTTTACTGGTCAACTTACTCGACTCCTTATTGGACCCCCTTTACTGGCATCCCTTTTACTGCCCCCCCCCCATTACTGGTCCCACCTTTGCTGGTTCCCCCTAATTTGTCTACCCTTCACTGGTCCCCGCTTACTGGTCCCCTCTTCACTGGTCCCCGCTTCACTGGTCACCCATCGGTGACACGTCTTCCGAATCCGGACACCCCTTGAGCGACATGGGTGACACAACTCCTGACGCCTGTCGAAACACGTCGCTGAAACTTCTTCTGAATCCAGATGCTTACTGCGCGACATCGGCGACACGTCTTCGCGATACGAGATGCGTGACACCTCGTCTAAACACGGACGGCTATTACTCGACCGACGGAAGGACGAGTGGACAGACGGACGGATAGACGGACGGACAGACGGACAGACGGAAGGACAGACTCAACCGCTTACTCTTAGGCCTCGTTGACTGTGATAGAAAGCTGTCTGCGCCTTCCCAGCATAGAGATCGCGCGTCGGCGTCCATGTTGGCATTCGATAGATCTCTTGTGCGCTCGCGATCTCCTCCCGACAATCGGATTGTAGTGCAGTGGATAGTCGGGTCGCTTGGTGTGAGGGAGGTGGAGGATTCGATTCCCCTGCGTTGCGGCATACCTGCATATCAGCGGACTACTTGAGATTTGAGGAGCTTCGACGTAAACGCAACTTTGAGAGATTTTTGCGCATTTTCCAGCCGTTTGCGTTTCATCGCTCGAAGAGAGCTGAACAACCCAGCCGCGGCTCCTTCTGAGCGACGAAAGCAGTTTCCACAGGAGCAGCTTGTGTGTTCGTCAGGATCGTGCTAGTCGCTTTTCTGACACCCAAATGATACGGTAACCATTCGGGGGTGTATTCGTCAGCATCGTGCTAGTCCAGTGGAGCGATTCGAGCGTGTCGGCCGCTCTGTGAAGAGGGCAGAGCAAGGTGACCCACGAGTGAATGGCTGAAGAGCGCTGATACAGTGATATGTGATTCAAGATCAGCGGTCGTATAAAAGGAGATCGTCGTGGCGGTGAGACTCATTTCGCGACGAGAGCAGCAGCTCCAGAAGCAGCAGCAGCAGCAGCAGTGTGAAAACATCGGTTGAAGATCAAGCGGTTCGCAGAGTGTCGATGCTTCAGACGAAAGTCGTGCTGCTCCTGCTTCTGACGGGCGCCTTGACAGGTGAGTGGTGGCTCAACAAGGAGAACGGTCAGCCAATGAGATCGTCACTGATGTCAGACTGCTGTTTCAGCGGAAGGCTTGCCACCGGGCGTGATAGACGGCACTCCGTTGGTAAAACCGCTGAAGAAGGTAGGAAGGAACCAACAGAACGGTGGGGCTCCGTTGAGGCGACCGTCACTGATGTCGGGTTTGTGTTTCAGCGGTGGACGAGTCATTTAAGCTGCCTCCAGCGGCCGAATGGCTGCCAAGCCAGGATACTAAGGAACCGATAGACGGAATTTTGAAAGCGCTAACAACCACGCTTCCCTTAAAGGTCTAGAGCAGCAAGAAAAGTAGGTGCTGAACAAGTTGATCGATACCGTCTCGGCAACGCGTGCCAAGAAACCGGGAACGAGCACAGAGAAGGACTACGCAGACATTGTGAGTGCAGCACGGGACTTCGTACAGCTGTACCAGGAGCCTCGACGGGATCACCATAGCGCACAGGACGTCAGAAATCTGCAAGTATTCACCACATGGGTGTTATATGTGGTTGAAGCGTTCAGAGATTCCAACTGGACCAAGTTGAACGAGGCGTGGCCCGCCATTTACAAAGAGGCAAAAGAGGGCTGGTATAGGATGGACGACTATGTGAAAAAAACAAAGAACGGCATTGCTCTCGACCCGAAAGTCAATTATGCGGCCTATTGGATAGAATTGGATAGCATCCTGTATGGTCTGCTCCGTTTCCTCGAATCTTAACCCAAATAAAGTGTCTTTTCATTTCTGGCGAACATACGGATATCTTCTGTGCAGTACGAGTACATACAGCACAGGTACAGCAGTAGTAGTGGTTGTCCCGCAGCGTCACTACCTGCTGAAAGCAATTGTTCTAATCCTGAAGGCCAGGTAACAACTGTGTTCTGCTGCGTTTCTTGTTCACCGCTTCCGCACATTAAAGGGTTGGGCACACTCGGCAGCGGCTTCAGTGCGTCAAAAACGGGGCGGGGCGTCGCTCTCAGGCTCAGGACATGTTTGCGGTGAGGGGCGGTCGTTCTTTGTTTCTCTGGTGTCGGCATTGGACCACTGCCAACCATCGCTCAGCTGACCGGTTGGTTGGTTTGGTTGAGGAAATGGCTTTCCTATCTTACTTATCTTATCTCTTGCTCAGGAGCGATAGCGTCAGCCTCATGGAATGCCCGAGCTCATTCCGTGAAGCTGACGCTTGCAGCGCTGACGCTGGGCGACAATGCTGAAGCGAAGTGTGCCATGAGCGCGCCGCCCTGACCCCTGACGCAGAGACTGCGTCTCTGCCCTATTCTTCATCAATGGAGCTGCGTCAAGCAGCAGGAGTGTGCCCAACCCTTAACCGTATGCATCTCAGACACTGGGTGAGTTCACCTGCAGATGAAGAATGGGTGAACTAACAAAGTAATTGCAGGTGACCTCATTTCGACCTACAGGTGAGCGGTCTAAGGCCTACAGTTGACCGGATTTAGATGGGAATTTAAAGGTGTTTTTGGGAAGGACGTCAAACTCGCCACGCTTTCCACGCGTACTGTTTAGATAAGGTTTGGAATCCTTAGTTTCTGTCTATCCCGACATCCAAAAAGGTGTGTGCTTTACATATTGCTATTAAGCTGTAAGAACTCATATATGACTCATATAAGTTTATTGGTCAAACAAAAACAACAGAAAGAAATAGCTATATATATATAACAACAGAAAGAAATAGCTGTATATATAATACATCAAACAGTATTTGAAGAACAGCAGTAATACGTGGAATACTATGAAATCGAAAATGAAACAGATGTCTTTGAACATCGTAGAACTCCAAGAGCCGTTAGATTCACTCCTATTCCATTAGATGTCGAATTTTTGGCACCGAATGTCATTCCTAAAAAATCAGAAAACAATCTATTTGTACGCACATTATATCTCCAAAACTAGAAGTGTTACAAGGAACTCACAGAGCTCTTTGAAGAGCCTTCAATAACTGCTTGCGCCACATAGATCGTTCCAACAGGAGATGCTCAAATGTTGTGCATCGTTCGTCGTCATCCTTCCCGAGACTTCAGAAAAATCTAAAACAACAGTAGGAGTTCAGGGTGAATGGAAAAGAAAATTAGCCAAGCAAACCTTGAAGTGGATTTGTCAAAAACGGCCCGTACTTAAGTTCCTCTCTTCCGTAACCAAGCATGTCTTCAGCACAATCTAAAAGATTTCTGCATCACCCATATCCAATATCTCTAAACAACCATAAAATTGAACTTTAGCTCAAGAGCGGTTACTCACCAAGTAGAGTGCTCTCTACAAGATCGGGTAAGTTTTTGAGTTTGTCATCACGGCCATTTCTGCCGTTCACTCTGATGGCATACTGCTTGATAGAGTTAGGAGGCTCAACGTCTGGGAAAGGCCAGACGTTTCTGCAGACGGACAGACGGACGGACGGACAACCGCTAACTCATTTATATATAGTAGGATAGAGAGCTTCTCATTATAAGTGCTAGGCTTAATCTCGTCTGTCTAATCGGTTCTAGAGTTGAGAATGAATCCTACTTCATCTATAGTTCAGCTACATTTCGCGTTGCGATCATGCGAGCGGTGAAACAACCGGTGGTAGACCGCTCACTGAAACTCCGTCCCAAAATAGCTTCTGCAGGTTTCCTGTGACGTCAAAATACGTTATTTTCACCTGCAGGTGAACCCTCCCAGTGTCTGAGATCCTCTCCGGACCGTCCGGTGTAGTCACTGGTTTGTGCTGGTCCGCAATCGTTCTCATGCTTAACGGTAGTCGAAACGTGGCATCGTTGGCACGTCATCTAAATCCAGACGCTCGTGGTGTGACGTCTGTGACACGTCTTCTGAACCGGACGCTCGCCTCACGACGCCGGTGACACCTCTCGTTCTATCAAGTACCAGCCGTCAAAGTGGCCTGTCGGCCTAAGCTGCATTGGCGGCTTCTCAGCGGCTTCGCCGTAGTAGTAAGTTCTCATCATTATTGTACCTGCAGTCTATGTCATGGTTTCCGTAGGAAGAACTAAAGCACGTCAAGTGGGGCAAGGTGCAATCCTAGTTGATGGTGGCCGCTCTTAAACGATTTCATAAGAAATGAATGCGTTCAGTAATGAAATATGCTGCTCCAAGGAGTACCAGATTCAATCCCCGGGGGGGGGGGGGGGCACTCCATACTCACGTTGAAACACTACATAGAGATGAATACTTGTAACATAACATGCCTACATGAACCCCTACTGTGGCTACTGCAGTCTTCTAATGAAATAAAGAGGAAATTTAGACGAAAAAACGCCGGACGAAAAGACGAGAAAAAAGCGCGTCGACAGGTTCACCGTGGCGATTCGTACAAGGATAGCCGTACTGTTGCCGTGGGTCGATACGTGGAGCCCGCAGACATCCTGTACGTATCGCCACGGTGAACCTGTCGACGCGCGCACATGCGTTCCGGCACGAGGCCGCCGTGCCCCCCCCCCCCCCTCATTGGGATTGAACCGAGTACCAACTGCACTAACGAAGTCAAGATAAATAACGCAGTAAACGCGAGAATATATAACATTTATGAGCTACGTTGGGGCGTCTTTGCAAATGATAAGGGCGTGAAGTACATTTTGTTGTCTGTGTCCACGGATCTGGTATTGCATTCAAATCGTTAACTGACTGACGGCGCCTTGGAGCCGGATTCATCAACGACTTACAGCAGTTTAACAGGGAAAAATAGAGCCGAAATCCCTGATAGCGCGGCTTATCTAGCGACACGGTGAGTGATAAGCCGAGTTCTCTGAGTTTTCCACGGTGAATTCTCTGTTGAAGGTATGTAAGTCATTGATGAATCAGACCCTGGACTTTTTTATGCTGCCTGTTCTGCTAGCTATCTGCTAGAAGGTAGTCCATTCTCGGTGTGGATCTGTAGCCATATTCAGGAAGCAACGGGAGCGGGGAGGTAAGCGAGATCTTCCCGCCATCGCTCCATTGCCCTCCCGGCCTCCCGGTACGCGGTTGCTTTTCGTGTTCCTGTTCGTTTCATGAATAGCTATTTCCAGCTCCCGACTAGGTCGCTTCCCGCAGGAAGCCAGGAGCCGTCATCATCAACAACTTACAGCAATTTAACAGAGAAAATTACTGCCGAAATCCCTGATAGCGCGGCTTATCAAGCGACATGATGAGTGATAAGCCGCGTTATCTGTGTTTTCCGCTGTGAATTCTCTGCTAAAGTTATGTAAGCCGTTGATGAATTCCGAATCTGCTGGAATGCCTCAAGAACTGGGGTGATGCTTTGGATAGGAGACTGAGTTGCGACGTAGTTTACTTTGACTTCACGAAGGCGTTTGATCGTGTTTCGCACAGGACACTTTTTCTCAAATTGAACAGGCTTAACTTTCATCCTGTTGTTGTGAATTGGATAAGAGAGTTTTTGAGCAATCGAACGTTTCAGGTCCGCCTGGGTCGGTGCTATTCTGATGTTAGGTCGGCCGGTAGCGGAGTACCTAAGCCGGTGTTTTATCACCGATTTTGTTCAATCTTTATACCTTGGACTTGCCTAGGATTCTTGAACACAGTGGGGTTACTGTCAAGATGTATGCGGACGACATCCAGCTCTACAGGTCAATAATGAGTTCAGAGAACGCTAGAAATCTTCAGGAGGCCGCTAACGCCCTTGTCCTATGGAGCAGGGAGTGGCAGCTTCCACTGTCTCCGAGCACAACTGTTCGCATGTCACTCAGCCGCCGTCAATCGCCGGACACACGTGAATATTTCATTGACAATTTTCCTATCACTGCCATGGGCTCTGTCAAAGACTTAGGATTTCACTATGATGCCAAGCTTGATTTCTCTGAGCATGTGAACGTTTGTTGCAGACGCACTCAGCATAGGACCTATCAGATTTTCAAGGGTCTTACCACTAAGAATAAGAGTGTGTTGGTTGCTTGGGGCTTACAAGACTTACGATCGACCGCTGGTGAAGTCATCCACCTCGGTTTTTCCCCTAGTAAAAAAGCTCTTATAAACCTTATGGAAAAGGTACAGAATAATTACACTCGCAAGGTTGTTATTCGCGTTGGCGGGTTCCTTCGCTCCAAGGTACCTAAAGCATCGATAAGAAGTAAATACCTGGATCTTCACACATTGGCTTCTCGCAGGAAAATTATTGATATTTGCAGGGTTTATAAGTTAATCCACTACTCGCGCTTCGGAGGCTTCAAATTCTTTAATCTGCGTGCTTCTCAAACTAAGGGGAGCCAGAGAAGATTATCATCAGTCGGCCTAGGAGTAAGCTGAAGGTGGCGCTCTTTCCTCATAGGGCAGCCAGCGCATACCTGAAGGCGACGAGATGTATGCCGTCCTCCTTTCACTAGGTCAGCTTGAGCGATCTGTTAAGAATTCGCAGTTCAGTTATGAAGTTTAACACTTTACCGCCTTGCCGGCTCATTTTTTGGCTAAACAGGCTTTCTATTCGTGCCCTAATTAGTCACAGATCTGACACTGGCTTGACTTGCTCTATGTGTGTCATCATTTTGTTGCTTTACATTTGTTCGATTCGCTCTAGGTGTTTCTTCATGTTGTTCTGTTGTTGTAATACAGTTTTCTGGCGTTTGCGCTTATTGCGAATGTAATGAATAAGTAAATAAAATAAAAAACCCCTGAACGTAACCGGGAACGTTTATGAATACTGCCACAGGCGGTGGGTCCAGGAAGGTGGTGGAGGAGGCAATAAGGGGAACCGGAAGCGTTACCAGTAAGAAAGACCAGTGAGGGCGAAGCAGCAAGGGGATCCATTAAGGAGCGAGTGAGGGTGTCAAGGCGTCCGGATTCAGAAGACGTATTACCAACGTCATGGCGTCTGGGGAACAATGTGCGTTGGGGGGGGGGCAGACTGACTGGGTCTTCCACCTGGGCGTAGGTGTCGACCGCTGTGGCGTGGCATTTCTCCCATTGTACAAAGTCTGACGCGTATGTCTACACTAGCGTAACCGGTGGATTACGCCCGGATTCCAACGCCACGTCGTGGCGCTGGAATCCAGGACGTAATCCACCGGTTTCCCCCAGCTCCAGGACGTAACCGCGGACGTGCGCTCGGTGACGCGTGGTTATCCATGGAGCACGAAATTTTGCCAATGTTTAAGCTCCTAGACTAGTTTTCTACCAAAGGGAACCCCAAATAAAATGGAGGTGGAGGCGCTTGGAAGAAAAAGGAAGCAGTAAAATGCCTCTGCCTGTGCTTGTAGACTGGAGAAATAAGGAGGCTCTTAGCGTTTGCTAAGGGGGTGCTCGCCAATGGCATTACCCGTGAACATGACAAGTGAGTTGGTGGCGGTCAAGTGAAGCGTAAAGTTAGAATTAAGGGAAAAGCTATGGATTAGTGCCCTCATCCCCCAATAGAAACTTACAAACCCTTGCTTCCGAAACTTCTAGTTAGTAATCCCATTCCAGTTCTTGTTTCCAATTTCCCTCACCACATCCTTGACCACTTCCCCTCAATCATTTAAAATAGTTTGAGTCCGATTCCGCCCGCACTTTGTTAACAATCACTCCCACTTCCCTACCAAGAGACATCGGACTTGTCTAATCCTCATCTCATGCCTCTTTCCTTCTTTTGCGCGGTCAACGTCGCCAGCGCACACTTTCGCACTCTAGAGTGAGTCACTAGCCGTCCCTGTCGGAAGCAGTCGGACCGCGACAACTCGTCCAATTTCGTCGCGCACCGTGCGCGACGAGGATCGGGTTCGCGCGGCGTTGGAGTTATGTCTGCCCACGTTGCCCCTTCTAAGGCCGGTATAGTCCCGCGGAAGTGTCCGCGGAATGGGAGTAATCTAGCCGGGACCCAACGCGTGCCCAATGGCCGCATTCCGCAACACCCATTTTCCGCGGATCGTCGGCGGCGATCGGTGAACGCGCTGGTATACTTCCAATCCGCGGACGACCCCGCCGACCGACGTAACGCGGGAGGCTGCGGTGTAACGCACCGCGGAAGGCTGCGGCCGGCAACCCTTCAACAGCTCCAATACGAAAGCGATCGATTTCATGAACTTGCCACGTTCCAAGTTCACGTTATCAAAAACGCGCTCCAACGCGAAAACTGTCGGTGTCGGCCGTCGACCGTGCCGATTCGGCGACCGCCTTCCGCGGTGCACTTCCCGTCCGTGGACGTCCCGCGGGGATTTTCGCGGTACTATAGAATAGGCCTAAGCTCTAGTTTACGCTTGCGTCGCAGCGCGGCGCGGCACGACGGTCGGGATAGATATCGACCGGGCGGCGCGAAAAGTCGATATCTATGGCGATCGTGGTGCCGCGCGGCGTGGCGGCGCAAGTATATTCGACGCTACACTTACAAAGATGAATTTTTCACGGACGAGTTGTCCGGGGCGGGTTACAACAACAACAACAACGTGGTGGAATGCCACCGTATCGATTTTTGCTTTCTTTGCCGCGAGAGCGATTCTCGGACAACCCGCGCCGCATACGCCACAGCCTGCATAGCGACGAGGGGTGTTTCGCATTGCACGGCTTCAGGCCCAGTGCTTCTGCGGTTGGGTTGAAACCACAATTTTTGGTTGGGGTGCCGTGGCATCCGGGCGGGGCAAAGGTTGTGAAGTTGTGCTGAAGGGCGGGGCATTCTTCCGCCCTCAGACCGCGCTCCACGATGAGCACCGCACCCCAAGCCCATCGGCGCGCCCCGGACAACTCGTCCGTGAAAATTTCATCGTTGTAAGTGTAGCGTCGAGTCGCAAGTATAAACTAGGGCTAACGCGCATTGCGCCCGTCTAGGTTCAGAACACGTGTCGCCAACGTCCTGCAACGACCTTTTTGATTCAGATGACATGTCAACGATGTCTTGTATCGAATGCTGTTGTGCATGAGAACGGTTGTGGATCAACCTGGGGGACTGAAAAGCCGAGCAGTACAAACCAATGACTCTACTGGGCGGTGAAAGAAAAAGCCTATGGTGAACGTGCGGAAGTGATGAACGACTTCGTGCCGTACAAGCACGCAGCAGAACCGAGTTGTTAGCCGATTTTAATGTTTAAAAAAATCGCTTTCAGTCAGTAGTGACGCTGCAGGACTCTTGCTACTACTGTACTTGTATTGTATGTACTTGTAGATGTAGAAGATATTGTATGTGCTTCAGAAATGAAAAAAAAAAAACTTTATTTGAGATCAGGTCCGAGGAAAATGCGCAGATGATCCAAAGTCTCCTCCACCTTTATCCAGTAGCTCGCATAGTAGTCTTCCTCAGTGTCAGCAATGCCGTTCTTTGTTCTTTTCACATAATCGTCCACCCTATCACAGGCCTCTTTTATTTCTTCTCGAAGGGCAGGCCAGATCACTCTAAACACGCGCCACTCAGGATCGGCATCTCCGAACGCTTCAACAACATAGTACGCCCAGTTGGTGAACAACTGCAGAACCCTGACGTCGTGTGGTGTATGGCGATGCCGTCGAGGCTCATGGTATACCTGGGCAAACGCCGTTGCTGCACTCAGAATGCGTGCGTAGTCCTTCTTTTTGCGCGTTCCTGGTTCCTTGACAAAGGCCCCCTCGACGGCAGAGCCCAGCACCTGCAGCGCCCCCTTTTCTCGCCCCTCTAGAGTATTCAGTACAGGCCAAATAACTTTGAGTGCGGCGTAAATCTCATCTATCGGCTCCCTGCTATCACCGCTCGACAGCCATTCTTGTTCTGGGGGCAGCTCGAATGACGCGTCCTCCGCTGAAACACAAATCAGACATCACTGCTTCAGCGGACTTTCCAATGGAGTGTCGTCTACCATACCGGCTGACACCACTTTCGCTGAATCAGTAGCATCTGGCATACCTCCGAGCCGCTCTAGCGATTGTCGCGGGAGCGATGCGGGCAACTGCCAATGATGCGCCATTGCTGCATTGGCGGGTGCTCAGAAAATTTTGAACAAGTTACTTGCAAGCTGCATGCAGGTAATAGATTGCCTCAAACTAGCCATTGATAAGCTGCTGTAAGCTAGCATAAACGCCGCATGTAAGTTACACGAAGACCTCTGCTAGTCATTCTTAAGCTGCTGCAAGCTAGCAGAAGATTTCGCATGTAAGTTGCACGAAGACCCCTGCTAGTCATTCGTAAGCTGCTGCAAGCTAGACAAGATGTCGCATGTAAGTTAGACGAAGATGCCTGTAAATCATAGGTAACCTGCTGCTAGTATAATCCTAGTTTAGATCTAAACTATAAGTGTATTCGTTTGTTTATTTGTGGACTATAAGTGTATTCGTTCACATAGACCTTCGTCTTTTACCTTTTGTGAAAATTTAATAAACGATAATAAAATAAACGATAGCATAACGAATTCCGACGGCCAAATTTTGCTAAAAATAAAACTCGGCGTTTGCTTTCTACTGAATAATACTATGTGGTGCAGGCCTAGAGTGGAAGCGAGGGTATTTCTGGCTGGGATAACATTCTCTCCTCATCCTCAAATGGCACTTTTTCCGATTTGCACTGCCTTATATTAGGTTTCTCCATCGTGAAGTACAAGTCTGTCACATATCAGGTTTTCACTAATCTCTACCGTTAACCTTCATTCTCATTTTTAAACGTTTGTTTTTAATAACAACAGTCTAATCCAAGGAACTTATGAAAATAGTTCTATTATGGTGCAAAGAAGGAAGGCACCTGTCGTCGCGTTGATCACTGACATGCTCGCCAAGTCAGTGATCAACGCGAAGTCCAACCAACGCGTTGGTGGGCGTCCTGGTGTTCTCTTGACATCCCTCGGTAGCCAGTCAGAAACGCTCTGGCGCTAGGTAGTTGGCCGTGTTGGCTTCGCGACCCAGATATACATAGCTGGAGCATTTGGAGATGTTCGTTCCGTAGCGTGGGGCATCAGATACTTGTCCGTTCCTCATGAACATCGTCTTCGTAAGATTCAGCTGCAGTCCAACGTTCCCACATACACGATCGAAGTCGGCCAGCATTCGCTCCGCCTGGCTGATGCTCGGTTTTATGAGCATGACGTTGTCAGCAAAGCGAAGATGATGCAGCTGCCGGCCGTCGACCTTCACTCCCATGTCTTCCCATTCTAGTTTGCGCAAGATGTTTTCGAGGCGCTGAAGAGCTTCGGGGATATGGTATCCCCTTGCCGAACCCCTCTCTTCACGTCGATGACGACGCCGTTGCAGAACGGTGAGATCTTGGTGGTGAATCCACTGTACAGCTCTCGAAGGACGCTGCTGTACTGAGTAATGAGCAGGGCTTCGAGGACCCCTTCAGTCTCGACGGAGTCGAATGCCTTCTTCAGGTCGACGAACGTAAGGCACAGCGCAGCTTGTATTCTCGCGACACTTCGATGAGCTTCTTAATGGGGTGTATGTATGCTTGAATGACATCCACGGAAAATCTATAATTTGATCAATATCGATTGATGGCGATCGACACTTTGAAAGCGAACTCCATAGTCGTGTTCAGCGACCTCGATTGCCCCAGGGGTGAAGTTCCGGCCCGCTTGAATGACATCCACAAAAAATCGATAATTTGATCAATATCGATCGATGGCGATCGATACTTCAATTCGCGTTCAGCGACCCCGATAATCCCAACGGGCCGCTGTTGAGCAGCATCAACCGTTGAGTATGGCCAGTACGCAGTGCGTGCCCCCATTCCAGTTGCGACGGACGGACGGACGGACGGGAACACACACGCACACACACACACACACACACACACACACACACACACACACACACACACACACACACACACACAGAGAGAGAGAGAGTAAATAAGGAAGATGACAGAAGAAAGGGTAGGACTGTTCGCCTTGGCAGAGCAGCGTCGGCGGAGTGACGCCGTTGAGGTTTGAACAGATATACCGCATGACCGCGCGAGCGTGTACGCTTCCCGCGTGTGAGGAAGCGTACGTAATCTTTCAAACCAACTAGGCGCGAAACATTAGCTTGCACGAAAGCTTCTTGCAAGCCTGCAATGCAGTTAGTTGCGTCAATTTAACATTCCTAGGTGCAACCTTGCAAGTTAGTTAACCGCGAGGCATAAGGCGCAAGCAACTTGTTTTCGAGGTCTAAAGGCGCAAGTAACTTGTTTCGGAGCTCATAAGGCGCAAGTAAGTTGTTCAGAATTTTATGAGTGGCGCAGTAGGTGTGGCGGTTGCCAGTTGTCGCAACGTCGCTTCGATTTGCAGAGGGGCTGGCATACTTCCGTCCCGGCGACTCTCTCCAGGGGCCGAATTGATCAAAGAAAAACCCGCGGGTATAGGGGGTAGAGATACCCACGATGTTAGCTTCGTCTCTGACTCTTGCCTTATCTCTACCTGACTCTTATCTTATCTCTACCCCTTATACCCAGGATACCCACTGGTTTAATTGTTGATGAATCCGACCCAGACGGTCGGCTGCACCCAGCGATTCCAATCACAGCAGCTGCTTATCAAGCACTTCAACTTCACTTCATCGCTTATCTCTCCCGCTTATCTCTTACCTGTACCTGCAGCTATCGCCACGTGTGCGATAATCACTGGAACGATAGTCGCTGCGCTCAAATCACACCCGCGACAGTCGCTGGAGCGACTCGGAGGCATGCCAGATGCCTAACCTAACATCAGTGGCGGACACTGCGAGAGAACGACACTGTTGCCTCCACCGTTGAGCCAGCACCCACCTGTTAAGGCTCCCATCAGAAGCACGGTCAGCACGAGCACTATCGCCTGAATCCTTGACATTCCGCGAACCTCCGGATCTTCTTCCGATGTCTTCTCACTGCTGTTGCTGTAGCTGCTGCTCCCGTAGTCAAATGAGTCTCACGGCCCCGCCGGTCTCGTTTTATACGACCGCTCGTATACCGCTGAATCAGATATCAGTGTATCAGCGTTCTGTTCTTCAGGCATTTACTAGAGGTTTACCTTGGTCTGATCTCCTCACAGAGCGGCCGACGAGCTCGAATTGTTCCGCTGGAGCCGTAGATCGGACGTATATGACGCGTTCTCTGCCCATCTTCCTGGCGTGCACATCCCTCTCCAACTATTCTCGGGACGCACCACGTTCTCGACAGCTGAGGATGGGATCATCCTGTAATTGTTTGGGGTGAACCGGGTATGCGGCAGGTGTATACCTCTGTATACCTCTGAACGACTAAAAACGGGAGCATCCGGGGCCCGGATTCATAAACGCAGCCGACGATAAATGCTACCCCAGTTTACCTCGACGGCCACTTACCAGCCACTTACCAGAAACTTGCCTCTGTTCCTGATTCATGACCGCCAAAGCAAGGGTTTTTCCCCTGTCGAGTATTGATTTGGCGGGTGAGTTGGCAACGGGGCAAGGTCGTTGCGTTGGGTCAGAAATTAGCAGGAGAGTAAAACCCGGTCTTAGTAGACCTAACCACTTTCGGCCGGTGCATCGGCCTAAAGGAGTCGCGGGTTGATGTGCATGTTTGCGGGATACTGTAGCGTGTGGTTGATGCCGTTGCGTCACGGATCGCGTCTGCGTCCACGTGGGCATTCGATCGATGTCTTGTACGCCTGCGATGGCACCCCCGACAAGCGGTAGTAGTGCGGTGGATGGTGGCGTTGTTTTATACGAGGGGGGTCGGGAGTTCAGTTCTACTGCGCGGTGGCACTTTTGCACCACATCCTGGAGTCTGTGTACTCTCCCCTGGGCGACGAAAACAGTTTCCACACAAGCAGCTTGGATAACACGCCCTGGACTCTCTTCCCTAGCCTGGTTCTGCGCTCGAAGAGCGAAGAAAAATCATGACAAATAAGAAATAAACCAGTGATTGAGAAAAGGGGAGGAGTTCGTGCCAAACCCGTATCGGAAGGGATGGGGATTGTAAATTTTCTTCCGAAATCGCACCTCACGCTTGACCCTGACACGAATCTGAAGTTCGTTTTTGAAGTTTCGATCGCCATCAATCGATATTGCTCAAATTATCGATTTTCTTTTAGGATGTCATTCAAGCGGTCCGAAACTCTAGCCCAGCGCCAGTCGAGATCGCTAAAAGGTAGTCTATGAATATTTTGTATTTGTAGTCTCTGCAAGCATTTTAGTTTACTCGCCCAGTTATAATGAAATGATGATTCTCTGAATATTTCATAGGATTCAAAAATGCTGATTTTTTTCAGCGTGAAGTCATAGTATTAACGAAATAATTACGTGTATTAGATTTGTAGTTGGTGAGCTCAATCTTTCCTGAGTGGTATTCAGTATCTCAAGAATAATAGCCTTTCTTCGTGGCCTTTCTAAGGCGCAAAACGGCTCGGGGAGGGGGGTCGCCTAGCGCTGAGTGGTGATCCCTCCATATCTGAGGAGGAGGCGTAACGATATTTTGAAATATTTCGTCCCTACTGGCTTACTGACGTTGGCGAATATCAGCCCTTGCGGTGGATCCAGTTGGCCTCTGAAGACGACGAGAAGTCGAAACGTCGCCTTTTGTGTAGGCCCTGCTAAATAAAGATCCACCTAAAACCTCGTGTTGGCACAAAAAGTTAAACGGACAAACGATAATTTGAAAGTTTACAAAATTATTAATGGGGTCGTCGATTTGAAAGTTAGCGACTTTTTTAAATTCGCCGCCTCATCACCCGCGGTCACAGCACCAAGTTATTCTTGCCTCCTAGAACAAGCCTTAAAAGGTCGTTTTTTGCATTTAGACTGGCTCAGATTATGCGAAGTTGTGCAAACAATACAGCTATCTAAATCCTTTTCCGCTTTTAAAAGAGATGTGTACCGCTATCTGCAAGAGAAACGCTAGTTGTTAGTTCTCTTTTTTTTCTTAATCTCTTAGGCCTTGTTTAGTGTGCACGCGACGCGCGACACGATGCATGCGTAGTAGCCAAATTGATCGAGCGAGGTGATTGATCAATTCGGCCACTACACATGGCTTCACGTCCCGCGTAGCGCACACAATAAACAAGGCCTTAAACATCTTAAGCGGCTTTCACACTGCCGTTGCTGCTGTTGCGCAATTGATGCCGTAATGATGAAGCATACCGCAGAGACGCAGAGGAGCAATAACAGCAACAAGGGAAGCTTTCATACTGCTGTTGCCCCAATCCGCATCAGCAACATCAGAACTGCTGCGCAACGGTTGCGCGGCCTCGGAAGCAAGGAATGATCGCCATCATCCCTTGTTGCTGATGCTCGTCAACGAGGGGCATATCACAGGTCTTATCTCGTTAGCTTATCACACGCGTTGCGGCTACAGCGAGCATCGAACTCCACCCCTTTTTCGTTGCTCGTAGCTGCAACAACAGAAAGGGCAGTGTGAAGCCGCTTTAGGTACTCAGCTTGTTAGTGTTTGTTTTATCGCATGTCTTCGTGTTGTTTTCTCTACTTGTGCTTGCGCACGTAATAGATATTAAATGTTAAATGTTAATGCATAGGCCGACGGGCCACTTTGATGGCTGGCACTTGATGGAACGAGACGTGTCACCGGCGTCGTGTGGCGAACGTCCGGATTCAGAAGATGCGTCACAGACGTTGTGCAACGAGCGTCTGGATTCAGATGACGGTTCAATCTCAATGGGGGGTCACTCCATACTCACGTCCAAACACTGCATAGAGATGAATACTTGCAACATAACATGCCTACATGAACCACTACTGTGGCTATTGCAGTCTTCTTCCTGAAATAAAGAGGAAATTTAGACGGAAAAACGTCGGTACGAAAAGACGTCGGACGAAAAGACGAAAAAAGGGGCGGCAACAGGTTAACCGTGACGATACGCACAGGGATAGCCGTACAGTGGCCATGAGTCGATGGCTCCAGGACCTAACTCCAACGCGACGTCGCGGCGCTGAGACGAGGACGTGCTCTCGATGACGCATGGTTAGCCGCGGAGCACGAAATGTTCTCAATGTTTAAGCTCCCAGACCACATTTCTAGCAAGGAACTTAAGATCCCACAGAATGTGGTAGGCAACAGTCTGCAGTAGCACAGTTGATCCGAGAATGGGTGGTCGTGACTTTTCCCGTAGTATAACCATAATCACGGGTAAAAATTGACCGAAGCAGTTTAAATGGCAAATGCTGACGCTAGAAACAATCCACATGACCAGGATTCCTGTATAAACTGCCGCCGATCGTCCCATTGAAAGGACACTCATCTACCATCTCCAAGAAACGTTGAAATAAGGCAAAGGCGTGCCGCATGTCCCTGTAGGAAGCGTTTGTAGCCGTCGGAAGCATCGGACCACGACAACTCGTCCAATTTCGTCGCGCACCGTGCTTCGACGCCAGGGGGGTTCGCGCGGCGTTCGAGTTATGTCTGCCCCCGTGAGTCGATACGTGGAACCTGCAGGCGTGGGTCGATAGCCCGCAGACACCCTGTACGTATCGCCACTGTGAACCTGTCGACGCGCACACATGCGATCCGACCCGAGGCCACCGTGCCCCCCCCCCCCCTCATTGGGATTGAACACAGATGACGTCTCAACGACGCCACGTTTCGACTGCTGTTGAGCATGAGAACGGTTGCGGACCAATCTGAAAAGCAGATGTGCTGAGCAGCACAAACCAATGACGATACTGGGCGGTCCGGAGAGGGTGCTCACTGTTAACGTGCGGAAGCGGTGACCGACTTTATGCCGCAAGCAACGCAGCAGAACCCATAGATGGACCCATAGATGCACAGTGATACTACGGGGGGAGGCAGCCCATGGGCTTCGACCGACTTAAGCGTAGCAGTCGGATATGGTGACGTAGAATTTCCCACATTGTAACTGACACCTACATACGTGTAATGCAAGTTGCAGCGAGAGGAGCCTAGGTCAAACGGGTAAAAACTCGTTCAAATGTGGCCTGGCCCCTCATAGTAGCATTGCACAGGATATTGTATGTTCCCCGAAATGAGAAGAAAACTTTATTTGGGATAAGCGAGGAAACGAATCAGACTATACAGGATGCTATTCAATTCTATCCAGTGGATCGCGTAGTTGTCTTTTGGGTCGAGAGCAGTGCCGTTTTTTGTTTTTTTCACATAGTCGGCCATACTATGCCAGCCCTCTTTTGCTTCTTTTTCAATAGCGGGCCACGCCTCGTTCAACTTGGTCCATTTGGAATCTCTGAACGCTCCCACAACATAAGACACCCAGGTGGTGAACACTTGCAGAACTCGGACGTCGTGTGCGCTATGGCGATCCAGTCGAGGCTCCCAGTATAGGCGTACGAACGACCGTGCTGCATCCATAATGTTCGCGTAGTCCTTCTCTGTGCGCGTTCCCGGTTCCTTGCCAAGATTTGCCGAGACGGTCTTGGCCAGGTTCTGCAACGCCTGGCTTTCACTCTGCTTTAGAGGTTCCAATAACGGGAGCATGGTTTGAAGCGCGGCGTTAATTCCGTCTATCGGCTCCTTACTATCTCGACCCGGCAGCCATTCAGCTTCTGGAGGCAGTTCGAATGACTCGTTCACCGCTGAAACACAAACACGACGTCAGTGACGGTCGCTTCGACGGAGCCCCACCCTTCTATTGGTTTCTCCCCACCTTCTTCTTTCATTGGCGGTTCAACCAACGAAGTGTCGTCTGTCACACCGGGTGGCACTTCCGCTGAAACAGCAGTTTGACATCAGTGACGGTCACCTTGGCGGACCGCTTACCTTGTTGGGCCACCACCCACCTGTGAAGGCGCCCGTCAGAAGCACGGCCAGCACGACCTTCGACCGAAGCCACGACATTCTTCGAGCCGCTTGATCTTCGACCGATGTCTTCACACTGCTGCCACCGCTGCTGCTGAAGCTGCCGCTGTAGCTGCTGGTCCCACAGTCAAGTGAACCTCACCGCCGCGGCGATCCCTTTTTATACGACCGCTAGCCTTGAATCACATATCACTTTATCAGCGCTCTACTCTTCAGCCATTCACTCAAGGTTCACTTTGCTCTGACCTCTTCACGTAGCGGCCAACACGCTCGAATTGCTCCACTGGACCAGCACGATCGTGAAGAACACACCCCCGAATGGTTGCCGTATCATTTAAGCGGCTTTCGTTGTCGTTGCTGTCGTTGCTGCTGTTGCAGCAACGTGCAACGAAAAAGTGGTGGAGTTCGATGCCTGCTGCAGCCGCAACACGGTGAGATAAGATAATGGGATAAGACCTGTGATATCCTCCTTTGACAAGCATCAGCAACAAGGAATGATGGCGATCATTCCACGTTGCTGAGGCCGCGCAAACGCTGTGCAACCGATGCCGGTGTTGCTGATGGGCCGAAAGATTTAGGCGAAGGGCGGCTGTTGGCAACATGCCCAGTGACGTACGCGACGCAGCCGCTTGCACTCCACTTTGGCGACGGAGCGCGGAAGCCGTGCGATTTCTGCCTCTTATACGCCCGCGATGACACCTTCGCCAAGCAGATCGTGGTGCAATGGGTAGAGCGCCTCGCGGTGATGACGGAGGTCAGGGGTTCGGTTCCTCTGCACGCCGGTGTTTTGCATTTCAACTGACTGGACGAGATCTCAGGAGTTTTAACGTCTACTCAATTTTCAGACGTTTTCTGCCCTTTTTTCCAGCTGTAACGGTTTTGCAGAACCCAGCTGCGGACCCCCCCCCTGAGCGACGAAAGCAGTTTCCACACGAGCAGCTTGGATGGCACCCACCCCGTAGTCCCTTCCCTAGCCTGGTCCTGCGCTCGAAGAGCGCAGAACCCAGCTGCGGACTTCCCCTGAGCGACGAAAGCAGGTTCCACACGAGCAGCTTGAATGGCACCCACCCCGGACTCCCTTCCCTAGCCTGGTCCTGCAGAACTCAGCTGCGCACTCCCCCCTGAGCGACGAAAGCAGTTTCCACAGGAGCAACTTGGATGGCACCCACCCCGGAGTCCCTTCCCTAGCCTGGTCCTGCGCTCGAAGAGCGCAGAACACAGCTGCGGACTCCCCCCTGAGCGACGAAAGAACCCAACAGCAATGGATTTCGCGCTCCATCGCGAACGCATGCGGAGCCGCCGCGCTGCTGGAAAATTGCCAACAGCCGCCCTTCGCCCAACTAAGGCCTATGGCATACCGCCGGCGACGAGTCCAGCGACGAGAGGAGCGGAGCGACGGGGGAACGGTGGTTTCAGCGACGGCGGTGTTGGGCGGGGGCGAGAATTGGCACTGGAGCGCGGTTAGTGACGCTTGCGTGCGTGCATGCGTGGTGCATAGGCTCGGGCGATAGCTGGCCGCCGTGCAAAGCGCAGCGACGACCGGTCGCTGGCGGTATGCCCGCTCTCCAACGACACGCAGTGCCGACGTGGCAGCGACAACCGTCAAGCACGCGCTCTCTCCCCATTGTTTCTGACAGGTCCCAACACGAATAGTCGATTACTTGTCCGTTGGCAGTGCCGTCGCCGGACTCGTCGCTGGTGGTATGCCATAGGCCTAATGCGGCCGTTGCTGATGCAGGGTTGCGGCAACAGAGGTGTGAAAGCCCCCCCCCCCCCCCTCGTTGCTGCTGTTGCTCCTCTGCGTCTTTGCGGTATGCTTCACCATTACGGAATCGGTTGCGCAACAGCAACAACGGCAGTGTGAAAGCCGCTTTAGGAGCTATTTTGGCGATGGAGTGCGAAATTCTTCATTCCTAGCAACGCTCTTCGAGCGCAGAACTAGGCTAGGGAAGGGACCATAGGATGGGTGCCATCCAAGCTGCTTGTGTGGAAACTGCTTTCGTCACTCAGGTGGAGTACGCAGGAGGGTTATGCGCCCTTCAAGCGGCGAAACGCATGCGGCTGGAAAAATGCGCAAGAAATCCATCAAAATTGCGTCGAAGCCCCCCAAATCCCAAGTAGTCAGCTGAAATGCAAGTACGCTGCAACGCCGGGGAATCGAACCCCCCACCTCTCTCACACCAAGCGGCCTCACTATCCACTGCACCATAATCCGCCTGTCGGGAGGGACATCGCGGCCGCACAAGAAATCGATCGAATTCAACGTGGAGGCCAAGGCGTGACCTCTATGCTGGGAGGGCGCAAGCAGTTTTCTATCACAGTCTCCGTTCTCCATCGCTAACCGGTATACGGTAACCATTTGGTTCCCAGTGCCTCATATTTGACAGCGAAACGTCGACGAATGTTTTCCGGATATGCATTTCGAGTGGGCACAGGTAGATATGAATAGATACTTACGTATATTCGTGACCACTCTGTGGTTAGGAGAAGTTTCTAAAGAAGCACGGACTCAAAGGTGGAGAGCATGCACATCGCAATCGGAAGCCAGTTCAAGTATTGTTTCATTGCTGACTCGCCGTTAAACGCACACAAGAAAAACACTGCAGACGAGTTGTTCTGGGGCGAAAGTAAAAATTCAAACAGCGAGAGACTTGGAGTGCGAAATCCTTCGTTCCAAACATTAGGGGTCGTTTAGGCCTTGTTTAGTGTGTGCGCGACGCGCGACGCGATGCCATGTGCAGTTGCCAAATTGATCGAGCGACGCGATTGATCAATTCGGCTTCATTGCGTACCCATCGCATCGCGCCGAAGTATAAACGGGGCCTAAGGCCCATTTATAATTCCATCGCCGGGTGACACGATTCGAACGGCGCGATGCGACTAATCGCATGAGGTGTTCGCTGTTCATTCTGCACGGAAAGAGCTCCAAGGCAACAAGTCCCTATCCAGAAAACGCAGCCCAATCCATGGGACTTTTACCGATAAACTTGGGCTGGGGAATAGTCGCTCCTCTTTCCTCAGACCTCTCCAATACTCTAAAAGAAGTAAAATCTTGATGGGCCCGGCAGGTAGAGACAGTAAAGGACATATGTGAGGAGAGGGGAGCGACTATTCTCCAGGTCCAGGTTTGGATGTAGATGTCTCATGGTTTGGGCTGCGTTTTCTGGATAGGATCTTGTTGCCTGGGAGCTCTTTCCGTGTAGAATGAACAGCGAATGCTACTAGAAATTGCTCGGAGATCACCTCATGCCATATTTCTGAAGATTTCGTAGAAACAACCTTATTTTCCAACAAGACAATGCATCCATTCATGTATCACGGTGAACTACCGATTGGCTTAACTTCAACAGAATTCAACTTTTGGAGCAGCCTAGTTGTTTTCCAGATGCCAATCCGATAGAGAACTTGTGGAGCCTTCATGTACACAAAGTGTACAGAAATGTAGCCACTTACACATCGATTTCTGATCTGAAGAACGCCAAACTTGATGCATGGACAAATGCAGAGCAAGCGGTTATTGATAATATTATCAGTGGTATGCCAAATAGAATTTCCGATGTTGTTCATAACAAAGGTGATGTGACAAAGTACTAATCTCATCCTGCCTAGATGTAATTTTGTGATTAATGAGGTTTTTTTATGAGGTCAAACTATATTCTGCACCGGTCTGCATTCGCTATATTCAGCAAAAGTTCGTGGTATCCTGCACCGATAAGATAACCTGCTTAGAATTCTTCTGTAGAGGTTTTCGATGGTGAGGAATACGATGGTAATATCATTAAACCTCGGCAGCGGGTTCATCTGGTACTATTGGAAAAATCGGGGAATGAACATATAATTTTGCACCGGGTGTATAATACTTATTTTTGAATCATTCATTCTATTTCAGCCTCAAAGGTTCTCAAAGTCTGCAGGATCGCTAAATGTAACACAGCAATATTAGAGCTTTTCCTGATGTCACATCACCTGCCGTGTAAGAAGTTGTAACACATATTGGTGGTCCGGACAGTTTTTAGACTAATGTCGAAGAACATTGTGTAGTTAATAACTTTATTAACAATCGCTATTCAACAAAATATTAGTCATTATGATCTATCACGTACTGTCATTTTTCCGGTGGAGAGCGAATACCACGAGCAAAGAACTCCGGAGACTTGGACAGCAAGAAGTTGTTGACACCACTTCTGACCTCCATCCGATTTGCGAACTCTTTTCCCGCTAAGAAAGACTAAAGCGAGTGGTAGTACTGGCCGCAAGATCAGATGAGTACAGCGGATAGGGTACAAGTTCAATCCCGAGTCCCTCCAATTTCTTCTGCGCATTCTTTGCTGTGTATGGTCTGGTTTTATCCATGAGAAGAAGAATTTTTCCTCATATGGAATTGCGATTACGTAGGATTTCGCTCATTTTCTCCAGCTGAGCGCAGAACATGTTCCAGTCTACCATGAAACCGGTAGGAACCGATTCCCAGAAAGCTGGGCCATTGATGTCTCACCAGAAGGAAAGCAACTTTTTTTTTGTCGTGATCAAGACGTTACGGCTATGGTTGGGGCAACTCAACGGAGTCCCCACTGCTTGTGACGCATCAAATTGTCGAGGACGCAAAAATTTTCATCCATCGTGAAGATCGAGTGGCCTCTGGTCGATATAACACCGACGTCATTGGAGCGACAACATTAGACGTTCATAAAAATGTGTATTCATAAAAACGGGACAAACGTCTTCAATTTTTGAGCTAAAAAAATTGAAGTGATTTTGTACAAATATTTATATCTCGGTAGGTTTTTGAAAACTAGAAAAGCCAACCGCATTTTGAAAACTATAAAAAAGCGCTTTCCAATAGAGATTGGCTTTCAATAGGGATGTCTTCACACGGGGCGAGGGGGGGGGGGTTGGTTTCTTGTTCATTGTTGCAGAAATGCGTGCCAAAATCGACCCCCCGCCCCCGCCCTGACCATCGACACTTCAAAAATGAACTTCAGATTCGTGTTCAACGGCCTCAACTACTTCAGGGCTGGAGTTTCGGGTCGCTGTCGATCGCCATTAATTCTTGAGTATCGCCAATACGCCGTGCCCCTCCAGTTGTGACGGAAAGATAGATATACAACTGCTGACTCTTTCATATACTGTAGGATAGGGAAGGGAGAGCGACCAAAGGCCGGATTCATCAACGACTTATAGCAATTTACCAGAGAAAATACAGCCGAAATTCCTGATAGTGCGGCGAAATGTTTCACCATATCGCTTGATAAGCCGCGCTATCAGGGATTTCGGACGTATCTTCTCCGTTAAACTGCTGTAAGTCGTTGATTAATCCGGCAGCAGGAAGGAGGAGACCTTGGAGGGGAAACCGTAAAGAAAGCACCAGCAGGGGGGGGGGGGGGAGGACCAATAGCGATAGCGATAACAGGGCCAGTGGGACCCGGAAGGGAGGGGGAGTGGAACGAAGTCGAGCAGGAACCGGATTCGTCAACCACTTACGTAACTTCAATGGAGAATTGTAAGCGAAAAGCTCAGATAACGCTGCTTATCGCTCATCATATCGCTTGATAAGCTGCGTAATCTTAGCTTGATAAGCTGCGTTATCTTTGCTTTTCGCTTACAATTCTCCGTTAAAGTTACGAAAGTCGTTGATGAATCCGGCCCAGAAGGGTCACCAAAAGGGTTTATTACCAATAAAAAAACCAGTGAGGGCGGACCAGATAAACGATCCAGTAAGGGGCGAGTGAGGGTGTCTAGGCGCCTGGATTCGGAAGAAGTGCCACCAACGTCGTGCAACGCTCGTTTGGATTCAGAAGTGTTACGGACGTCCCGCAACGAGGGTCTGGTTTCAGATGACATGTCAGCGATGTCCTGTCTCATTCTCACGCAGGGAAACGGGTGCGGATCAGCCTGAGGGACTGAAATACTGAGCAGCACAAACCAACGGCGTTATTGGACGGCCCCGAGAGAATGCCTATGGTGAACGTGCGTAAGTGCTGAACGACTTTGCTGTTGCGCAACCGATGCCGTAATGATAAAGCATAGCGCATAGACGCAGAGGAGCAACAGCAACGAGGGGGTTTTCACACTGCTGTTGCCGCAACCTCGCATCAGCAACACCGGAAACGGTTGCGCGGCCTCAGCGACAAGGAATGATCGCCGTCAATCCTTGTTGATGATGCTCGTCAACGGAGGAAAATTACAGGTCTTATCTCATTATCTTATTTCACCGCGTTGCGACTGCAACAACCATCGAACTCCGCCCCTTTTTCATTGCTCATTGCTGCGACAGCAGTAACGGCAGTGTGAAAGCCGCTTTAGAAAATCGCTGGTACAATCCCAACCGGGGGAGGTAGGCGCTCCATACTCAGACATGCGTCACACAACATAACACTCTATAATGGTTACCTAAGGCATCTGGCATACATCCGAGTCGCTTCAGCGACTGGTCGCGGCGATAGTGTTGTGTGGGTAGCTACGAGCTGCATAGCTACACTCGCAACACTTTCGTCGCGACCAGTCGCTGGAGCGATTCGGAGGTATGCCGATACCTTACACAATGTTGCCCTCACAATATCGATAACCGTCATCCGATCTCATTTCCTAGCCGGAGGGGGGCAAGGAAGACACGACAAATTGAAAGGAAACCTGCAACAATTTTGAGCTCTTTCTCGAGAATCTAATGAATGCCTTATGAACTCAAAAAACCTACATTTCCTTTTCATTTCAGAAAGGAGAGCGCAATAATCACAAAAGAGGTTCAGGTGAGCATGTTATGTTGCAGGCGTTCAACTCGATTTAGTGCTTGGAGGTAAGTATGGAGGGCCTCCCCCCCCCCCCCCCCCCGGTTGGGAGTGCACCAAATCACTTTCAGCAGGTAGTGATGCTGCAGGACACTTACTATTACTATACTGTTTGTACTGTATGCACTTTTAGTGGTAGAACACAGGAGTTATTGTATGCGCTCCACAAATAAAAAAAACAACTTTATTTCTAGTATCGAGATCTTTCCCACGTCCCTCAGATCCCTCTAAAAACGGACGATGCGGGAATGATCGAGGACCTCGATCAGACCACCAAAGATGAGATCCAACCCTACCCAAAAGGCCGGATAGCTGTCTTCGTTAGCAGTGCCGTCCTTTGTTTCTGCCACATAATCGTCCATCCTCAACCATTCCTCTCCCATTACATTTGCAATAGTGGGATACGACTCATACAGCGGGAACCACCTGACATCTTTGAACGCATCACCAACGACCACCATCCAGGTGGTAAACAGTTGCAGAACTCTGATGTCATGTGCGACATGGTGTTGCCATCGAGGGCTCCGGTACACCCGGCCAAACTTCCGTGCTGCCCTCATGATATCTGCGTAGTCCTTTACTGTGTGCGGATGCTTGAAAAGCTTTGCCGAGACGGCATCCTCCAGCTCCTGCATCGACACTCTGTCCTCCTGCCGATTTAGAGGTTCCAATAAAGGACGCATGGTTCTGAGCGCGGAGTGAATTTGAAATATCGGCTCCGTGCTGTTTCCTTTATACAGCCATACCTGTATTGGAGGCACCTCGAATGAATCGTCACGGGAAGCTTGAACTTTCACCGCTGAAACAGCAATCTGACATCACCTAGGCACGACAGGTGGGTGGTGGCACCACAGGTGGGTGGTGGCTTAACGGGAGGTGGCGGACCGTCACCTCCCGTTAAGCCACCACCCACCTGTGCAGGCTCCCTTCAGAAACACAACGAGCACGACCATCGCCTGGAGCCTCGACATTCTTCGAACCGCCGGATCTACCATCGATGTCTTCTTACTGCTGCTGCTACTGCCGCTGCTCTCGTAGTCAAATGAGTCTCACCACACCGGAATTCCCCTTCTATATGAGCGCTCGTCTACCCCTGAATAAGATATCGCCTTATCAGCACTCTGGTTTTCAGTCATTCTCTCGAGATTCACCCAGACATCAACTCTTCGCAGAGCGGTCGACGAGCCCGAATCGAACACGGCGCTGTGTGATCTTGGTAGAGCTCTGCTGAGGCCGTAGGCTCTTCTCTCCCCAAACGTCTCTGGCCCGGGTACGATGTGCTCTCTGCCATCGGCGTAGTACGGGAATGGGGAGTGCAGTAATTTTAACCTACCCCAGGATGTGACAGAGCGGATCTTAGGTGGAAATTACTGCACCCCTTTTTCCCGAAAAATTAGAACATTAGCAAAGTAAGGGGCGGCGTTACTTAACTCCCAAGCAGAATGCGCCACGCATAATTCTTTTACAGGATGTCGTGGAGATGATTTATATAAACCCGTATTTGGTCCGTAGAATGACTTGCGGTGGCCAGCCGATGAACAACTTAGCGTTCTATCCTTCTCACCATCAGAAAAGTCCGGTACCAAATCATCGTCTCCGCATTATACAATGGATCCGATCGAAAGTCTTCGGATAACTGGATGATTAGGATAAGGGCAATTTTGCGGACACCGGGTTTTTGGATGATTCGGATAACGGCGTTTTTGCGGACCCCGGATTTTTGGATATCCGAATTGGATATCTGACTCATTAAGGCAAGATACAGTTTATCAGAATACTACCATTCCTTAAGGAGGAACCCATTCTCTAACAACAACAGTGCATATATCGTAAGACTCTCACTTCTCGTCAAGAGGGAAACATTCAGGACCTCACCCTTTATTTCGTTACACACAAAATTGGCGAAATTTCCAAGTTTCATTACTCTTACTATTACTATTACTTATTCGATTTCTGAACGAATCAGCCTTGCTTTCGTTTGTTCTGCATAGCATGTGGAGTGTGGTAGTCAAATCGATTGAATTAAGGTTTACATTTTGTCCGATCACGCTTCCACTATTCAATAGTATATTGTAGAATGTGGCACAACCGTGTTCAACCCCACCAAAAAGAAGGATATCGGTTTGTTGGAAAGCGTTCAGAATAATTTTACACGTAAGCTGTTTATGAGATGTTATGGACTTCATTATTGTGATTTGCCGAATGGATCCACTAGAGCAAAGTTGCATGGTCTTTCTAGTCTGTGTTCCAGAAGAAAAAAGGCCGATTTGCTCATGCTGTTAAAAATTCTGACTAAAACTGTTGCAGTTGACCCACTGCCATTCTTCAAGTCTCTGCTATCTAGAAATAGAAAAAGGAAACTTAGAATCTATGTCTCTGTTGCAAGGACGCAGGCTAGGTCAAGCTTCCTCACCTATAGGAATCTCAGGGAGCTCAACTGCTTGCTTGGTGAATCCGAAAATGTCTCACAGATGTCACTCCCGGCTCTAAAGTCATTTATTGCTCGTAGATTTCTACTTTTAAACTAATTTGGCGTTGTATTTTATCTGGCGATCATTCCTTGAGTCTTGATTTGATATGGCCTGGTTTCGTTTGATTTCCTTTCCTTTATGTTAATCCACGTGTATTGTATGACACGTCTTTGAATAAATAAATAAATAAATAATAGTATCTCTCTCACGCTCACAGATGGTGGACCTCGGAGACTTATTACAAAAAGAATAAAGATTGCGTGGTCCAGCAACGATTTTTCTTAAATTGATTTAGGCCGGCGACGGTCAACAGATGCTACATGTTACATTAGGTCCAGCAACGATTACCTTGAATTTCAACTCGAAATTATGGCAGACAACCAGTACTAACCTTCTCCCTTTTGTAAGTTTATCGGCGAGGGTGAGGGGGTGATGGAGGATGGTATATTTCCTTTTGTCGTAAATATTTTCAATACAAGCTTCCAACAGATATGCCTTAAGAGAATTATGGCAAGAAAAAAGGGCGCAATTTGGGTCGGGGTGGGGTCACCTTGTATTCAATGATTTTGCCCCTTCGTGAAAAGGCACATGTAGATCAAATAACACCAGAAATAGCCTAACGCAGTTCACTAATGAGGAAGGAGACAACTGACCCCCTGACCCAATTTGCGTCGAATGCTCTGCAGTGCGAAATAGCGAAGTGCCAATCAGAATACGTGCTTAATCCCTCCTCTCCCTCAGTCCTCGTCCTTCCTGTCCCCGTAGCGCAACATTTTAATTGGAGAAAAATATGCCTGATCGACGTAACGCTCAGCAGATGCTAGAAGTATTCACCGTCATTACGACATTATTTTACAGCCGATTTGGTTCAATCCCAATGGGGGGCACTCCATAATCGCTTGCAAATGGCAGTTTAGCCATAAACACATGTAACACATACATCAACGAACTTACCTGATCCCCCTCCCCTGGAAATCATCGATCCTAACCTGAAATAAAAAAATCGCTACGAAACAGACGATGAAAAGCGAACAACATGCAACAAAATAAAAAGGCCGTCCGGTGATGCGTACTGCCCGCAGGCGTCACTCTATGTTTCCACCCGTTCTGAGTCGACACACACGCATTTGGTGCGCGGGAATTCGAAAACGTGGATTATGTGTGGAATCGCTGGACCCTCTTCATGTTTTTGCAACTAATTTTTCAATATTCCAGCGATGGGACCCGCCATTTCTTGGGGAGGGCATCAGGTAAGCTCGTTTATATGTTATGTTGCGTGTGTTTTTCCTCAATTAGGTGTACTTTACAAGCGATTATGGAGTGCCCCCCATTGGGATTGAACTACGACCTTTCAAGGCTTGTTCTAGGCTAAGAAAAAACGCTTTCAGTGGGTAGTGGTGCTGCAGGACACTTACTACTGCTGTACTCCAGAAATGAAAAAAAACTTTATTTTTGAGAGACACGGGGAGGATCAAGGACCTCGATCAGATCACGAAAGACCAAATCCAACCCTTTCCAAATGACCGGATAACCCTTTTCCTTAGCAGTGCCGCGCTTTGTTTGTCTCACATAATCGAGCACGATCTCATATTCGTCGTTCATCTCTTTTGCAACAGAGGCATACGCGTCATACGTCCCAGTCCAATTGACATCATCGAACGCATCAATAACGAACATCATCCAGGTGGCGAACACTTGCAGAGCCCTGACGTCGTGTGCAACAATGTGATCCCGTCGAGCGTCCCCATACACCCGGCCAAACTTCCGTGCTGCGCTCATAATGTCTGCGTAGTCCCACTTTGTGTGCGGATACTTGAAAAGTTTTGCCGTGATGGCATCCTCCAGCTCCTGCATCGCCACCGTGTCGCTCTGCCGGTTTAGAGGTTCAAATAAAGGACGCATGGTTCTGAACGCGGAGAAAATTTTAAATATCGGCTCCGTGCTATTTCCTATCGGCAGCCATTCCTGTATTGGAGGCAGCTTGAATGACTCGGCACGGGACGCTTGAATTTTCACCGCTGAAACAGCAGTCTGACACCACCTAGGCGGATCGTAATCTCCCGTTGAGCCACCACCTACCTGTGTTACCTGTGTAGCCTCCTTTCATAAGCACAGCCAGCACGACCATCGCCTGGAGCCTCGACATTCTTCGAACCGCCGGATCTCCCATCGATGTCTTCTTACTGCTGCTGCTCCCGCAGTTAAATGAGTCTCACCACATTTATACGAGCGCTCTTCTACCCCTGAATCAAATATCACCTTATCAGTGCTCTGCTCTTCAGCCATTCACTCGAGACTCACCCTGGCGTGTTCTCTTCGCAGAGCGGTCGACGAACTCGAAACGAAGACGGTGCTGTAGAATCTGGGTAGAGCCTGCTGGGGCCGTAGCTCTTCTCTCCTCAACCGTCTCCGGCCCGGATACGACGTGCTCTCTGCCACGGGCGTAGTACGGGAATAGGAAGCGCAGTGATTTTAACCTACTCCCGAGATTTAACAGAGCGCATCTTAGGGGAAATTACTGCACTCCCTAAAGCGGCTTTCACACTGCCGTTGCTGCTGTTGCGCAACCGATGCCGTAATGATGAAGCATACGGCGGGGACGCAGAGGAGCAACAACAGCAACGAGGGGGCTTTCACACTGCTGTTGCCGCAACCCCTCATGAGCAACACCGTCATCGGTTGCGCAACGGTTACGCCGGCTCAGCAACAAGGAATGATCGCCATCATTTCTTGTTGCTGGTGCTCGTCAGCGGAGGCATATCACAGGTATTATCTCATTATCTTATCTCACGCATTGCGGCTGCAGCAAGCATCGAACTCCACCCCTTTTTCATTGCTCGTTGCTGCAACAGCAGCAACGGCAGTGTGAAAGCCGCTTAAAAAGGATAAAGGATAAAGGACGGCGTTACTCAATACCTTCTGGGACGCGCCAGCTCATTCTACTTCTACGAGATGTCGTAGAGGCGCCTTGAATGCATATTTGGCCATATAATGACTTGGCCAGCCGATGAACAAGTCAGCGCTCTATCCTTCCCAGACAAGTCTGGTACCAATTCACCGCCCCCGGAGGGATGGAAGGCTTGGTTGGCCTGGGCGGGAAATCCGAACCAGGAACCTGGTGTCGGGTGCACGCGACAGTCGCGCCTCCTCCGACTGCGCTACCCCCTACTCCCGAAAAGTGAGAGCATTAGCAAAATAAGGGACGGCCTCACTCAGTTCCCAGGAAGAATGCGCCACGCATTCTACTTTTACGGGGTGTCGTGGAGGCGATTCGTGTACATCCGTATTTGGCCCGTAGAATGACTAGCCGATGAACAACTCAGCATTCTATCCTTCTCACCATCAGACAAGTCCGATACCAATTCATGGTTGACCTAGGCGTAAATTCGAACCAAGAACCTTGTACTGGGCCAAAAACACGACAACCGGCACCTCCTCCGAGTACGCCACATGCGCCCTTAGGTTTAATTACCCAAGTTTGAGGTCGATGAGAAGCAAATATTAACAACGTTTGTCGTCCTTAGGGCCATATTAAGCCTTAAGTTAATGAATAACCATGGAGCAGAGCGGCTTCCTACCCGGCTTCGTTAGCAAAATAACTAAGTAACATATTTGAAACCAAATCAAAAGTGGTTCTGAATAGAGGAGAAAATGCCCTTTTAGAAAATATATAACGCCACAACACCAAAACTACAAAGCATATCTGAGTTCACAACATTTGGAACAATGGTAGCAAAAAAATCGACAGAACTTAGGTAACAATCTAATACAACGAGCGCACGTGGTCAGAAGATGTGTTTCTAACGTCGCACCATAAGCGCTCGAGCTCAGAATATGTGTCACTGACGTCCCGCAAAGGTGGCCTATATATCGATTGATGTCGACCGCCACAGACTGTCGATTTTGGGCGAAAGCCGATGCTATCGATGGACAATGGATTGGACTTTTGTCAGTATGTTTGTATAAGCCTCCAATAGCCAACATTCGCGCTTTACCACCGTTTTGAAAAGTAAATTTTACGCGAAAACAATGCCTAAAAAAGTAGAACGATTGCAGCTTGAAGTTCTGTCATATCTTTGAGTTTGGTGAGGGGGGAGGGAAAGCTCCCACAAGGCATTTGGCGGTCGGAAAGTAGCTGAGCGTCTTGCATTTAAATAAAAGCGGACACATTCAAAGCACTAAAACTACGAAAACTTTCGGTTCGACCAAAAAAATCGTAATTTTTCCCTGTAAACGACCACGATAGCACTTATAACTAATCCCCACTGCCGTTTGAATGCTCCCGCGCGCTTGCTACAGTATCTCCAAACCTGCCCGTCAGCCAAGCCCTTGTCATCAGAGCGCGCAAACCTACAGATACCTCTAGAATGGATATGACCCATCCAAGCTGCTGGAGCTAAATCCGCTATCGTTGCTCAGCGGGAAGTGGCAGAACCAGGCTAGGGAAGGGATTCCCGGGTGTGGACCATCCAAGCTGCCCATGTTCAAACCGCTCTCGTTGCTCAGTGGGGACTACGCATCGATGGAACGTGAACGCCGACGCGATCCACGACGCAGCGGCAGCATCCGCACGCTACAGTATCCCGCAAACCTGCACGTCAATCCGCAACTCGAACGACAGTAGGAGATTAGTTATAAGTAAGACCGACGACCAGTGAGTTTCTCACCACTAGCACATCATTCCATGGAAGGTCCTATCCCACCACGGATACGCCAATGTTCATATCACTGATGCTATCATCAATGCTGTGCGTCCTGAATTCAGTGGAAATGGTTCATTCTTCTCCCACCGCGCTGCATGGAGGATCGTCGTGAAACAACGTCCGAAGTCAAAAGTGAAGAAGAGTGTTCATCTGTAAGTGAAGATGCAGATAGAGTTCATGGACTTGGCGGAGCTAATAGTAGCTCAAAAGAACGACGACAAGCTGGACAAGGAGCGAAAAAAGACGAACGAAGGAAGAAGAAGAAGAGAAAGAAGGGAAGAAAGAAAGCCGACAGAAGCAGATCGACGGAGGAGGAGTCGAAGGAAAAAGAGTCGATAGAAGAAGAGCCGAAGATGCAGGGTCCACGTGACAAAGTAGGAAATGTGGGGAGTAAGAAGCGGAAGAAGAGCGAGAAGCCGAATAAGAAAGGCGAGACGCCTAAGAAAGGAGCGAAGAGTCGAAAGCGAAGCAAACGGAAGAAGAAGAAGGATGCGACTGGCAAAACCGCGACAAGGACCGAAGAAGACCCGGAGGGCAAGGGAGAGCGTAAAGGAGCAGAGAGAACTGCGGCGACTCCACTTAAGGATCGTGGAAAAAGCCAGAAAGCTGCGAGGAAAATGAAAAACGAAGGCACATCCAAAGGTGGTAAAACGACGACAGAAGAAGACAAGGAGGGCACAGATGCGAAAGCGCCGAAAGACGGAACGACAGCGATGTCCGAGAAAAGGACGCAGCAGCGCGTTCCTTTCTGGGAAAAGGCAATGAAGAGTCTGAGGAGTGGAAGGAGTCAGAGAAAAATTGACGAAAGCAAAAAGGCATCAAAGGCGATTCCATCACTACCTCTGGATGTCACATGGAAAAGCATCAAAGGAACCAGCGAGAAGCAGAAGAAGGAAAAGCCGAAAGTGCTAAGCTCACTGGAACCAGCATTGGCCGCGGCTGTTCCGCTGAAGGTAGAGGAGACGGCGGATGTGTTCGCGAAGGGTGACATAAAGGAACAGGTTAGTAAAGCTTTTTGAATGCTTTCACCAATCGAGGGGCGGTCTATAACAGAGGGGGGGGGGGGGGAGACGAAGTGTAGCCTTTTACAGGACAAGTGAACGTTTCTCGGGAAACCAAGGCACTGTGCTTAGATAGCCATTAAACCTAACCAGGCGCTGACGTGGCAAAGCGCCAGCGCCTGCTCACGTCATCCGAGCCGTTGTCATTGGAGCACGTTTTTGTCGCCCAGTGGGAGTCGGCAGCTGGATTCTGCGCTCTTCGAACGCATAACCAGGCTAGGGAAGGGACTCCAGGATGTGGCGCAAAAACTCCGCACCGAAGGAGAACCAAACCCCGGCCTCCCTCGCATGCAGTACGCCTCTATAAACCGCCCCACGATCCGCTTGCCGTGTGTGTCAACGCGGGCATATAAGCCCTAGTTTATACTTGCTCGCCACGCGACGCGGCACCACGATCGCCATAGATATCGATTTTTCGCGCCGCCCGATCGATACCTATCCCGACCATCTGCCGTGCCGCGCAGCAGCGCAAGTGCAAACTAGGGCTAAGACATCGTCCGAACGCCCACGTAGAGGCCGACACGATCCGCGACGCAACGGCAGCAGTCACACGCTGCAGTATCGCGGGTTGATGAGCAAACCTGCATATCAATCCCACGACTCCATGGAGTGCATCAGCAGAATTTGTTTAGATCTAAGTAAGACCCTGCCCTTGTAACTGCCACAAACGACAAAAAAAAATATGGAGCCCCATATGAAGCCCCAAAGTAAACATAGGAATGCGCAATGTCTGTTAGGGAGACGTGTATAGTTCTCGTCAGGAACTGCTAAGACCACTAGAACCAGATCGGAATAGATGCACGGCAAAGGAACACGTTGGAACTGGAGCACACTTGTTCGACGAGCCGCACACGTAGGCTGCGTCAGCGTCCATGTGAGCATTCGATCGATGTGCATCGATTTCCTGTACACCCGCGGTGGCGCTACTATCAGGCAGATCGCGGCGTAGTGGATGGTGCCGTCGCTCCATGCGAAGGAGGTCGGGGTTCGGTTTACCTGCAATGCGGGGTTTTTGCCTAATGACTGGTTGAGAATTGAGGGGCTTCCACGTCTACACAATTATCTGGTGTTTTGTGCGTATTTTTCCATTTGTATGAGCTTCTGCAGAACCCAGCTGCGGACTCCCCTGAGTGATGAATGCAGTTTCCAGACGAGCAGCTTGGGTGGACCACCTCCGGAGTCCCTTCCTTAGCCTGATTTTGCAGAAACTAGCTGCGCACTTCCTCGGTTAAGCAGTTTTAGTGCGCTCAGAATCATCAGAGATACGCGGGTTCAATCCCAATGAGGGGGGCCACTCCATACTCACGCCCAAATACTGCATAGAGAAGAATACTTGCAACATAACATGCCTACCTGAACCCTTACTGCGGCTATTGCAGTCTTCTTCCTGAAATAAAGAAGAAATTAAGACGAAAAGCGTCGGACGAAAAGACGAAAAAAGGCGCGTCGACAGGATCACCGTGACGATACGTACAGGGAAAGCCGTACAGTGGCCGTGAGTCGATACGTGGAGCCCGCAGGCGTGGGTCGATACGTGGAGCCCGCAGAAATCCTTGTACGTATCGCTACGGTGGTACCTGTCGACGCGCACACATGCGTTCCGGCCCGAGGCCGCCGTGCCTCCCCCCCCCCCCCCATTATTGGGATTGAACCGATACGCGTGCCTGACCATCAGTGTTAAGCGCTCGCGCGTGGGAAGCCATGCGCAATCCGAGTTTCGCGCTGAAAATCTATTCTGATTTGGTTTTAGTGGCCATGGATCTACTCCTCCTCGTCACCGCGATGGAATCGCAGCGATGAGTTTTGCAGAGCAAAAGAATGCAAAGTCGTCTTATCGTCGCATCGCTCTGCAAGGAAGCTCGGCGACCATCCGCCCAGGACCAACGCTAAACACCGCGCACGACGCGAAGAAGTAGGCCATGAACGTGGACGCATTAGGCGGCTTTTATACTCCCTCCGCGGCGCGTCAGTTCTCAAGGCGGCGCGACTGGCCGCTCCGCGCTCCGAAATTGACGCGTAGCTGCGTGATGACAGTTGGAAAGGGGAGTGGCAGCGACACGCCGCAACGAGCTTCGGCGTACAACAGACTGTACACCGAGAATGACGACGGAGACGATCCGACGACGAACAGCTCCCCTTGAATGCGCTGCGCAACAACGAAACGATCAGGGGCCGGATGATCGTGTTCCTCCGTTGGGTGAAATCCAATCAATATCAACATATCTTATCACGCATCAATCTCCCATCAGGAGAGACTCGGGGTAAACGAGCATACGGTCCCAGATATAGCTTGACAAAGAGTACTTAAAGGCAAAAGCTTGAATAACGGATAAATGGGTGTGAACATAGCATACACGTTTTCATGTTTTTCATGCGCATTTCTGACTGGGCGGAAAATCCGGACAAACAATAGAATCTTGGAGCGGAGTACAAGCGACAGCTTGCCCCTCCTCTGGCTGCGCTACCATGCGCCTAATTAGCGTTAAAATGCAGCTTAAAATCACTATAGATGTTGCCTGTCGATGCTGATCGCGCCGTGCCGTGCTCCTCCCTTCAGAGGCGCGATTTGCCGAACACCGTAACCCAAAATTCCGTCAAATTTGGAGTTCTGAGGCGTCGGGCAATAAAAGCGATACGGCGCTGCGGGGCGGCGCGAAAATCGATAGCCGACCATCACGCTCCGCCGCGCGACGGCGGTAGTATAAAAGCCGCCTTAAGCCATCACGCATGTCGGCCGTCAAAGTTGCGGGGTCGTTGCGAAGTTTCCTTTGACTATTCGACCCCGGGCGGTGGAAAGGTTATGAACTGAGCGCTGCATTGCGCAAAAGGAGAATGCTCCGGCCTCAGCAAGGAGTGCAATTACAGTACCCTAAACTGCTGCTAAACCACATGCTGACTAGCGATGGAGCGCGGGAACTTTCGGGGCGCCCTGCTCCCTTAAGGCCCCCGCAGACTTCTGCGGCGAGCGGCGGGCGGCGGACGGCGAAATCGCTGAGCGGCGCCGCTCAGTGGCTTGACTCATCATCAGTGGGAGCGGTGACGGCGAGGTACTGTACTGTTTATAGTCGGGACCGACTGGTGCTTAACAGTAACGCGCCCCGATGACGATCGCGCGCCCGCATCGACCGTCTCCGCTCTGGATCCCGCCGCGAAAGGGCAGAGCGCAGAGTACAGACAGACAGACGCTGGAGCGGCGCCGCCGGTTGGAATGATTAAAGTCATTTCCGCCAGCGACGCCGCCGGTGCCGCTGGCGGCGAGCTCTGCGTCCCTGCCCTATGGTTAAGCATAGGGCAGCGGCAACGCCGAAGAAGTCTGCGGGGGCCTTTAGCCCCCGACATTTCGCCACTTGTCCAACATGGCCTGCCTGGTCAAGCGTTTTACTGCAGTTGTCTCCACGATCAATTGTTTGCAGAACCAGGCGAGGGAAGGGACTCCAGGTTGTGGTGCATCCGAGCTGCTTGTGTGGAAACTGCGCCATTGTGGGCTTTTGAGGCTTAGATAGCAGTTTCCTACTGTCTTTATTGTGATGCATCTAATACAGGGTACGCCAAAATTATGGCGACAAGGTATTCGGATCGTCGAAAACGAAAATGCAGCACTCTCAAGAAACCAACGATGCGATAATGTTTATTAGTCTATTGCAAACTGTACAGAACATTGAGATTCGAAGATATCTCCATTGACGTCGATATAGTCTTTGAGGCGCTTCGGCAAGGCATCGACAGCAGCACGCAAATATAGCTCATCCCATGCCTTCTGGAAAGCTTCCTTCAAAGAATCCACGGAGCGGTGAGGTTTCCCACCGGCGTTGGCTTCCAGAACTGACCACTCTGGACACTCTTGGAAGCTGGTGAAGTCGCGGAAGTTGCCTTTGCACCAGTCCTGCAAAATTCTTACTCTTCTCTGTGAGATGGAGCTCCGTCCTGCTGGAAGGTTCTCAAGCGGTTTTAGGCCTTAGGACCCAGCTTGCAGAAGATTCTTATCTACGACGTCTCCTTGATGCACATTGGTCGTGACATCCGGTAGACCGAACGCGCCAGGCTCCTTCGAATCCATTCACGTATCTTAAAGATGTTGTCCGTAGTTGCCACAGATATATGTCTTCCTCGTCCGGATCTACAATTCTCGGTTCCCACGCCTCCGTAGCGTCTTATGGATCTCTCTCTCCCTCTCTCTCCCTCTCTCTCATATATATATATATATATATATATATATATATAACACTTCGATGAACCCCAAGACGGTGGTGAATATCGCGTGCCGAGAAGCCTTGACGGTAACACTCAATGATTGAATCACTGTGGCAGGCGAACGTTTCACCATGTTGAAAAACAATTCATTTTTACGCTTAATTAAGATAATCTTTTCCAAATGCTTAAAGCGATAACGGTTTATGTGATGGCTTCGAACTTTTTACTAGAAGATATTCTTCGATACATCACCACAATATCCGGCTAATTCGGGAAGGGGTGATGGAGCAGATCATATTCTCGATGCAGAAATGGCATCTCAAGGCGGCTTGCCAGAAGAAAACTCTCTATATAGCTCAGGCAGTTGTTGTTGAGAAATCTGACAGCGCATATCTTGCAGCCAACACAAATGTATGCAGTTCAAACGGAGAAGGAAAGGAAGAGTGGGAGTTTCAGCACAAGCAGAGCGACTACACCACCGCATGATGAGGTACGAATCGAGTAGAAGCAGTTGCACCGAGAGAGTTTTAATGGCACGCAGCACTTGCACGATATACTAGAGTGCTGGCTGTAATGCAGTGAAATGTGTAGTGAAAATTCCCCTTTAACGTGCAAAAAAGCTATCCCGTAATCCTACGGTCAGCGTGAAACTCTATTATTAAGGTGAAGAAGCCAGAAATCAGTCCAAGGATAAGAGAAAGTATAAGCAAGCCTAAATCAGTTGCTCCTAAAAGCAAGGTGAGCAGTTATATACATATATAATTGGCTCAATATTCGTTAGAAAAGACACTGTTCTTCAATCTTCCTACACAAAACAATAACTGACTGAGGTTGCTTGAAGCCTAACGAGATCGACAAGACCCAGCACAGAAGCGCACCTTCGGATACGACCAAAAGCAAGGCGGTGCCGTTTTCCAAAAAGGTAGGTGAAATCTTTTCAGTGCTGATTAACCTATGCCACACGGGATAATATGGTTTGAGGTGCAATTCCAAAGGAGGGAAGCACTCCATAATCACCTCTAAAGCACTCCTATTTGAGGATAAACACATACATGCAACACCAAATATTAACGAGCTTTTGCCCTCCACAGGAAATAGCGGGTCCTGTCACTGAAATGTTAAAAAAATAGTTATAAAAGCAGAAGACGCTTCAGCGTCTCCGCTCTTAATCCCCGTTTCAATTCCCGTGCTACCAAATGCGTGCACGTCGACTTATTCACCGGCGTTACGTAGGCGTGACCCCGGTGTACGCCTTTTTTGTTTTTGTCTCGTTTTTATTTTAATGTTTCTCATACTGTTTGGCCCTCCCAGGGGACTCTGGTGGACATCTTATAGCTGGACATGCGTCCGAGGATGAGTGGTAGCACGTCCAAGTCCAGTTGTAGGGTGGCACCTCCCCCTTTGGCATTACACCTAGTTTAATAAGAGGTGTGAGATGTCACGTGTCATTATGCTAAAGGCTACAATGGAATTTTTGGTTCGTACTATAGTCAAACAGGTCCAGTACTTACAGTTAAAGAGTGATTTTTTCGATTACCGTATTTGGATAATTGTAGATATATTACTGTAGCTGCTATTGAACCAAACCTCGAACGCAACGGGCAAATAATGCAATATTTAAAGGAACAGGCACAAAAATGAAAGACATATAAAACAGGAACAATGAACAAAGACTCCATAAGAACTAAGCTACTCGTAAAACAGAACCTAGTTCTTTAACTTTGTGGGCCTTCATGAACACTCTTGGAGACTCGCAAGGAAAGGTTTCCAACTCATGACGAGCTTTTGCTGTGATATTCTGATAGGATGTAGGGCCGCATGAGCAGAGTCCGGAATTACAGTTGGTTTTTACTGAACGCTTTTTTAAAGACAAAAGTAAGGACATAGCATTTCTCTGAGAAAAGTGTGAAAACATGTGCGAAACTGTAATCAACCCCTACGACACCCCACGATATGTGCTTCGGTGGCGCAGTCGGCAGGGGTACCGCCTCATAGGAGCCCACTGGCGGGATTTTGAGTTCGAATCCATGTGCTGCCGCGTATTTTGCACATATTAGTTTGTTGTTGTTATGCCTTCTCATGATCATAGGAGTCAATTTCAGATCATCCATGCTTATAACAAAGCAAGGCTGTCTATCTGCGCCTTCATTTGTACTACTTTTTCAACCATGCGTATCTGCACCATATCATTTCTCTCTAAATAAAAAGTCTTATTGCCCTTCCCTTTTAATGAACAGCTATGGGACAAAACAATGAAACAAGTGAAACACAAGCGCGTGTTATACCACCAGCATCTTACAAAAGCCAGTGAGAAACAATCTTCTCCCTTCTTCTTCGTTGAAAGCTTAATCCGGGGATGTAGTGAAGGGTCCTCAGTGAACATAGACGTAACCAACGCCTTGCTCAGAATGTTCGTGTAACGTGGCTCGTTCCCCTGTCAGTTAGGTGCTTCTCAGACTTTATGCGGTTCCACTGAATCAAACGCTTTGTAGTAATAGATAAAGCTCAACAACAGAGGTCCGTGCTATCCTCGAACAGCTTCAGTTTTCGACAGCAGCTGAGTATCTGATACAAGGTGCCGAATTTCCGTCGGAGGGCTGTCTGCTCCACCGGTGGCGCTTCCTCCAGAGCACTCCTGATGCGCGATAGGAGTCACCTGGTAAAGGCCTTTTATAACACCGGTAGGAGAGTTATGGGGACGGTCAGAAGGTACAAAACATGACCACGCCCCTCGTGGGGGCATACGATCTTCCTCTCACCCCCTTGCTCACCCACCTCCAACCACTAGGCTTCACCGAGAGTTTGACGGAAACCTAGGAGACGCAACCACGCCACCAGCAAGAGCGGGTGTACCTCCTGTCGCACTGCCGAGAGTTATTGGCCGATAAATGGCAGGGTCCTTCCTACGCCCTTTTTAAACAGCAAATTTATATTACAGACAACTAATACTTCCATAAAAAACAAGTACATCAACTGCCATATAAATTATACAATAAAGTAGGGAAAAAGAAAAAATCATCTGGGAAAGAGAATTTCATGGGTAGGCGGAGAATGAGAGTTGAGAGAAAGAGCTTTGGTCAGAGAGAATAGAAGAAGTAGGGAGTGGCACTAAAAATGGAATTTTGGTCCCGATTTCGATTGTCGTCACTCTTTAATTTATACCGCGCTCTTTGAATGAATATTGAGTCAAGATTCAATAGGCGCTTGTATCATTTTTAGCTCCATATGAAGTTAGGAGCCTTCTTGTGTAGACCTGGTGAATGGTGACTGTGCACCTAGGTGGTGTCCTGCGACCGGCATAAATGTTTTTCATGTTGTGATAAGGCGAGTGTTCAAATCTGCCCCCGCACGAAGCCGCTGCACACATCGGCATCATGATAATGTTTTAATTCGATCCAATCTTTGTTTCTATGTTAACATCAGGTTAACATACACAATCAAGCAAGCTCCGAAAGTAGCAAGAGGTTTCCAAGCTAGTACCTGTGAGCAGTACAATTCAGCAAATATAATAAATAAATAAATAAATAAATAAATAAAGCATACAAAAACTACACAAAGATTCCAGTTATTGAGAATGATCTACCGTTGATACTCACAACAAACCCAACATCTTTCAGTTTCGCATGCGACGCAAAGGTGATGATGACGATAAGGTACCGCCTTGGTTTCCTTTTTAAAATTGCACATTCTATAAACAAGTCTCAAGCAATTTATTTCAGAACCGCTTCACTGGTTCACTGTGGTTTGCGACCATTTGCTCGTCACTGTCATCGTTTCAATTCGGCTACAGCATTGGATGCCTAAATCAACCTAAAGATGTTAGCTGCATTATAATTATGAAAGTGGTTGTCTAAACGGTTCTATTGTAAACTGAGGAAGTGTTGCTTCGGGTAGTCACCTTCTGTAGTGTTTAATAGGTGCTTACCTAGATTACAGTTCTCCAACAGTATCGCAGTCGGCCAGCACAAAAGCACATACTACACCAGATTAGCGCCAAGTTTCCATCGACCTGCAAAGCAAAACTTCAAATGTGTGACTTCACAAGGCACCTACGGACCCCTTAGCATCTAACAACAAAAGCGTCAAATTAGGACGAGTAAGACACGGAAATGCGTAGTTGAAGCAAAGAAATCAAGCGTATAAATATAGGCTAAGGGTCACGATGAGACGCTAGAGACAACGTGGAAATCTAAGTGTTGTGACAGCTAAATGAGAAGAAACGAACAGGCACTAAGTGGATATGCAATAATGAGAAATAAACTTGACCACTCGGACGACCTTTTTTCATGTGAAAGAATTACCCAAACAGCGCTAACTCAAATCAACGCTCTATTTACAGCTGATTGCCGAGTGGATTAAGGTATCTTACAAAGGCATGTTCGGTGAAGAAATGGACGAAACCAAGTCGGAGTGGACTATGTAAGCTTTGCATGATAACTAAAATTAAAAGTGAAGGGAAACTTCTGCAGTACCAAATCGATCGGAGGGGTGTGGTAAACGAATGAATATCGCAGAAAAAATAGGGAATGGTAATGCTTTATTGCTGTTTGTAGAGTTTGTCCGAGCACTGTTAAATCTTCAAGCTGTAGGTCTGTAAATATGTCGTTCTTGTGCTCATCATCAGTGTTTTTGCTGTGCGGCTTTGATCTCTACCATTGCTTCTATGCAGAAATTTCTCGTGGTAGAGCTCTTTGTTGATTATTTACATATAGTGGGCTGTTCAGTGGCGTGTCCAGTACACATATCTGATTTGTGAGTTCGCCGGTTGACCAATAGGAGGGGGGGGGGGGTGGCTTCTCCCCACCTCCCGTGGCCGTATTGATGAAGCGGGGGAGCGGGAAGGTGAGCGAAATCATCCCGCTCCAGCTGCTTCCCGTTCCCGGCTTCCCGGTCACGGTCGATATTCATGAAACAACGGAAGGGGACCGCAACGCATGAGTTAGATTCGCAAAGACGGAAAGTGCAAAAATTTAAATGTTAAATTGAGAACTTTCTCAAATGTATTGACTTATTTTTTATAATTTTTCTTATTGCAATTCTTCGAAAAAATCTTTTTTATGTTCATTGATTTCACTTATTCTTACAGCTAATAAGCCACATTCCTCAATCAGTTCTCCAATTGCCACCTTGTTCCTTGTCACACAAAGGTTTTGAGTACCCATACCTCACTGTGCACGAAGAGAAAAGTCTACTCCTGAGCCGTGCCCGTGGAGCGTACCAGTATAACGAGGCTCCTGAAACACAGAGCCCACCCGGGGACGCGTGTTCAGCATGTTCTGAATTTCTTCTATCCATGGATCGATGTTGCTTGATTTCAGTATTCCAGTGGCTGAGTAAATTCAAAAGGTATCCTGCTTTGAAAGTATATCCTCGGTGACCTTCCCATGGTAGCCAACTAAAAGTTAATTTCTTTAGCGAACAAATACGTTATTAGTCTTGGATATTTCTTATATGGGCGCGTGTAGCGCAGTGGAGGAGGCGCCGACTGTCGCCTGCACCCGATACCAGGTTCCTGGTTCGGAGTTCCCGCCCAGGCCAACCAAGTCTTCCATTCCTCCGGGATCGGTGAATTGGTACCAGGCGTGTCTGGGAAGGATAAAGCGCTGACTTGTTCATCGCCTGGCCATCGCAAGTCATTGTATGGCCAAATACGCATTCAAATCGCCTCCACGACATCCCGTAGAAGTAGAATGCCTGGCGCATCCCAAAAGGGATTTAGTAACGCCGTCCTTTATCCTTTTTTATTTTATTTCTTATATAGCGGCAAGTGTTACGTTGTGCACTTCAAAGATATGGTTGGTATAAAGTGAGATGTTGTCTCAAAACCTCTTTTTGATCTGCTGCCCATCTATTGTTTTCTCGTAGGCTATTGTTTGTGTTCCATTTGGTTTGACTGGATTCTGGTTTAGGTATTGTTGCTTATATTAAACTAGTATTTACCCACTTCCAGTACTTTTATGTTCTTCTTTCATTCATGTGATTTTCTGTTCTACTTTTTTACTCTTCCATGTGAACACGTCTTCGGAAGGTAATAAATAAATAAATAAATAAATAAATAAATAAATAAATAAATAAATAAATAAATAAATAAATAAAACTTCTCGCAATCCACCAAGAATTATGCTGTTATGCTTCCCAGAAGAAATGAATTAGACTCTTAAATTGAGCAAGAACGAAATCACTCCAAATTGTCTAATTTCGTCTCAAATATGGAAACGTTCGCCCATCTCAGATTTATGCCGTATATTCGCTGTGGGTACAATTGCATCGCGGATTTAACACGACGACTTTCCGACCTTCCCGACCAACCGAGCGCGGATAGAGCGGGAGCATCCCGCTAGTCGCGTGGGACCGTCCCTCTGGTTCTCGTAATGTGCACGAATACCAATGTCTACCTCCCGCCCCGCTTGCTTCCAGTGGGAAGCCGTGAACGTTCCCGGGAACGTCCATGAATACTACCACCGGGCTGCGACTATAAAAGGGGAGTGCGCGACAATATTTACACTCTTGTGCTTGGTGCGCGGTTCTAAGCACTTGGCGGCTTGCACCAATTCTTTAGAAAGAACTTTGAGAACCAACTGCACCTGGCCGATGACAAAACTTCTGCCACATGAACTAACAGGGACATTTTCTGACAAAAGCTTCGATGGCGTAGTGAAATAGACCTTCTTTGACTTCATGTAGGTTTAAGCTAATACAAACATTCAAGAGTTAAGGTACCATGGCTCTACATACAGGATTCAAGCGCAGTGTTTTGTTTTAAGTGTTTTCTGTATGTTCGCCCCGCTAATGACCTAAGATTGCGAAGAAGAGCTATTTCCTCAAGAAGTATAGATCCCTGTGGCAGAAATTTGCACTGCCCGATGTTTGGCGACTCACGTAGACAAACTAGTCTCAATCAATGATACCGTGAAAACAATCACAAACAACAAGGAGTCCAATTACTTTAATTCAAAACAAGTAAAATCACCGCCATTAAGCGCTCATAAACCAGAACATTCCCGACAAATGCATCGTAAGCCTTTTAACAGAACAAAGAAACATAGACACTTCGCCACTCGAACTTAACTTTAAACTTTAACTTACACTTTTTGCCGTCTGTAATAGTTCTTCAAAGTTGACTGTTTAGGAGCTATATCGTGAACGCCTTTCCAATTGGTGCAGCGTTGGGTGGGTTGTCGTCTGGCATACTCGCTGACACTGCAGGTAGAAGAGGAGCTTTGTTCTATACAAATATCATCGCTTTTCTTGCTGCCGGCCTCATGGGAATGGCCAAGTATGTCGGCATCTATCATATGATGATCACTGGACGATTCTTCATCGGGATATTCGTCGGTAACGCTTAAATTGCTAAATCGCAAAAGCAGAACAGCTGAAAGTAGAGTAAAACCCCTTGAAGGTGTAACAGTCGTTGTTCCTCTGTATCTGACTGAGATTTCACCAGTGGGTATACGAGGATTAGTTGGATCGTTTCACCAGCTACTTATTACAATTTCTATACTTAGTGGGCAGGTGAGATCCATATCGTATTACCTTGGTGTGTTCATCAGTCAAGATTTGCAGCTCCTTGGTATACCGAGTATTTTTGGCACGGCCGACCGATGGCCATATATCTTCGGTTTTGTTGCAATACCAGCTTTCATTCAAGTGTACACACTGCCAATGATTCCTGAATCGCCAAGCTTCACGCTTTGCATCAGGGGTGACGTCGAACAAGCAAGAGCAGACTTGGAGTTGTTACGGGAGACGAAAGATGTAGGTTTGAATTCCTCTACATCTTATGTATATAAATTTGCTATAGAACGAAAAATTGAGAGACGATCAACCCAGATCCATCGCGGAATTGCACTGGCTACCATCCGAGTAGTACCAACAATCTAAACATATTTCGTGGAGACTTCGAATGCCTCAGCTAGCCAAGATAGCACAGTTTTATTCGACCGACGCTTCGGCCTTAGTGCCTTCGTCGAGCAAGGGAAACCAGAAACGCACAAAATTATCCCACCAAACACCATTTCAAATTAGAAAACAAATTCAAGGACTGTGGACCAGAAAAGAACCATGCAACCGAAGCAAGAAGGCTCACCTAGAAGTGCAGAGAAGCACTCCTTGGAGTCACCCACAGACCAATTGACTGGTAGGTGAACCAGAAGCCATGCCCAGCCCCTGATCTAAGGACTCTAAAGGTCAGAATCCATAGTGGTCAAGGAATGGGCGAGTTCGTTAGCTATGGCCAGGCATTCATTTTTGCTTTTCAATTTGGGACTCTTCCAGTGTATCCAAAACGCCTCCAATGTTTTACGTGCAGGTGTTTGTTTCTCCTGCGCCAGAAATCACACTGCTACTTCGAAGTGGTTTCGTGCAAACCGGTGAGATCCTAGGTAGGGGAAATTAAAGGGTTTGATCTTGTCAAACCATCTATATGCTCCTTCATCCGCGCAGATAGCGAACGACCCTTTCCCACACATACTCCTCGCCGCATCGTCTATACTAAATGATGTATATGGCCCCCGAAACCAAGCCGTCGCCCTCCCGCCCATATGGGCGGATGACGCAACCAGGAGGCAATATCGATCGTAAAGACGATTTCGGATCAGCCGCCGCTTAAGGTTTTAGTGGTATCTACCACTGTATAATTGAGTTAGCTCCCTGCCCTGTAGATGATAAGGCGTATCTCACTCAGGTTGGAAACCTGGCTGAGATACGCCTCGTGGTACCATGAACAATCTCATGGAACCCCTTTCGACGCCTTCGCGTACCTCGCGCGGGCAACGTCTGCCGTTCAACATGGGATGTTGCTACAGCAGTGGACGCATAGCCGCCTCCTGCTTTATACAACGGCATCTGCAAGCGTTTCTGAGCGCTTGAATCCAAAAGACGGGTTCCCTTCGTCGCACCACAACCGTCTGGATTCAGAAGATCGAAAAGAAAGGAAGCAGAGGCCACATCGTCGTCGTATGACGACCGGACGCATTCAGAACTCAGCATTATCCCATGTTGAACGGAGAAGTTTACTGCTGCAGAGAGGAAGCGCAGCCTCTTCCTGCTTGGCACAACGGCGTCTGCGCGCGTTTCTGAGCGCCTGAATCCAGAAGACAGATTCCCTTCGTCGCACCACAACCGTCTGGAGTCGGAAGAGGAGCCACCGTCGTCGTACAACGAGCGGCCGCATCCAGAATTCATCATGAGGTGCTCCCCCAGCCGAGGAAGCACAGCCTCCTCTCTATTGACACAGCAGCATCTGCGCGCGTTTCTGAGCATCTGGATTCAGAATACGGGTCCCATAGTCGCTCAACAATCGTCTAGAGCGAGAAGCGGTTCACCGACGTCGTGTGACGAGTGGCCGCATTCAGAATTCAGCATTATCCCACGTTGAACAGAAAATTTTACCCGCGCGAGACACGCCTTTGCGTACATCTCGAGGGCAACGTTTGCCGTTTAACATGAGATGTTGCAGCAGAGGAAGCGCAGCCCTCTCCTGCTTGACTTAGCGGCAACTGCGTGCGTTTCTGAGCCCTGATTCCGAATACGTGTAACCGACGTCTGCCGTGAGCATGGGAGGACCACTAAGGGGTGATGGAGAAGGGAAGTAAGGGGCCTTTAGAGTGGACCAGGTGAGCGTCCAGGAAGGAAAGGAACAACCTGAAGGAGGGAGGCGGGGAAGCCAGCAAGAAGAGACCAGTAGGGGGTCAATAGTGAAAACAAGGAAGTGGGCCAGGGGTTGGGACCAGGAAGGTGGGGGGAGGGGGGGGGGGGGGGGAGAGAAAGACCAGTAAAGGCGTACTAGCAAATAGATCTAGAAAGAAGAAACGAGTGAGGGAGAAGCTGGCGCCCGGATTCGGAAGACGTGTCAACAGTGGAGGGGCCGAAGTACTGCGTAGCGCAAACCAATGATGTTACTGGACGGTGTGGAGAAAATGTCTGTGGTGAAAGGTACCGAAGTGGTGAACGGCTTGATGCCGATAAAGTGCGCAGCAGGTCCTAGATGATAGCGAATTTTAAGCTTGACACAAGCTACTTTCTTTAGGTCAGTGATGCTGCAAAGTCGCGCGAAGCGCGCAAGTGCGAGACACGCCGTTAGGCGTGTCGGAGCACTTGTATCTACTAACCTCACCGTTTCACCCAGGTCGTAACGACATAAAGAGGCCTGAATAGACACGTTTATTGCGTCGTCTATGAATGGAAAACAAAACTAGCGTTTGTTGTCGTCTACCGTAGAGCTACTCTGTGTCTGGAGAATGCATGCGCACTGCTTGGCTGGTTGTGGGGTAGCCATTAGAATGAGCAATACACCTATCCTCCTCCAGCGTCTCTGCCTTTTCCTCGCTCCCAAATAAAACTTTCCTGCCCATTTAGGTAGATTCTAATAAATTATAAAAAGAAAGTCAAAATTGCAGTTCGAATGATTCAAGCTAATAGCTAACAGTTTATAACAAAAGTTCGACGCTTCAGGTGAATGACGAAGTAGAAGCACTGCGAGAAGAAGCACTTGAAGCTGTAGAAACATTCAGTGATCGCCTGTCGATGTTGGATTTGTTTTACGGAAAATATAGTTGGCCTTTGGCAATCACGATGATAATGATGTTCGCACAACAAACAACAGGTTGGTTGTTAGCTTATTGAGGATCTATCCTAGTCAGGAGGGGAAAGCGCTATGGTGACAATTAAGTCAAGCATCCTGTGACACGACACCACAATTACTAAGTCCGCAAAACCACCATCGCATCAGCTGGCAGTGTTCAAAACACTGATACAAATTCAAGGAAACGGAGGAAGGGCCAAACACCGCACGTCCGAGGAGGACGGACCCTTGTTGAAAGTTGTACTCTCTCATTTACTGGAGCGATATTTGCGACACATTCGTCCACTCAGTCGGTCATTTCCATCTCCTACATATTACCCGAATTTGAGTCATTGTAGGGCAATGAACAAGTACCATAATCAAGCTAGTGTCGAGGCTATCGTGACAAAATGCAATTGATAATTTTTGTTGTAAAGTTCCTAGTGAACAGTGGGTTTCGTTACAAAACCCAATTTTCCCTACAGCCGTGGAATGAGCAAAAACAGCGGCCTCCTGCCACTCATCCGACTGCCGCCAAGGGCTACTATACCGAGAAGAGCAAAAAGACTAACAGACTTCGAAACCACAACCGCCGCTCGTCTAGGAAGGACGAGTTCCCGTTGCCGAAACCGCCGGTAGTAATCAAAGACGATGACCAGGGACCAGATTCATCAACCCCTTACCGCCCTTTAACGGTGGAAAAACCGCCAAACTCCCTGATTTGGCATTCACCTAGTATCAGGTTAGTATCAGGTTTGGCGGTATTTTCACCGTTAGAGGGCGGTAACCGGTTGACGAACCCAGGCGTCCATCATTACGCATGAGATATCTATCAAACTAGTGGTTCTTCTTACTGGCACAAAGAATATTCTCCATCCGGATCTCGACTGTGATCCTTGCTTACCTTTACTTTGGAGGTTGTTCATACAGTCTTTCTGAACAATGACTATTATGCTCTTCGCAGCCGATCCTTCACCACATTCTTCAGTGCACGTCTTGCTCGCGTGTAGTGCACGTCAGGATAAACTCTGGAATTTAAGGGATTAGCTAGCAATTCACAATCTTTAGCATTTTCGCCCACAATTCTACAATTATTCCAGCGACTTCTTCTGAAGGCTCCATTCCAGCGCAAACTCGTGCCTCATATAGCTATCTAACCAAGACAAATGTGTACATCTAGCTCTTTTAGATGTCTTCTCAAATTCTCTGAGAAAGTCGAATTTAAGCAGTAGGTCTCATGCAGTGCCCCTTACTTGAAATTAGAATCGAACATATGTGCATTTCAGGCGCATTACGTGACAAGTATAATATAATCCATTTTGTAGCTTTTTTTATCACAGAAGCCATTCATCAGCAATACCGCCGATATCATCTCATCGCGGATTCACCATGCCGGCCTTCACAGTAACCGATAAAGAGAGTCTAACCCCAGATTTACCACACCACATGTTGATGAATCGCGATATCGGTAGTTTGGCGGTACTATTCACCGTTACTGGCCGCTAAGCGGTTGATGAATCCGGCCCCAGGAAAATCTGGACGTATCACAACAGCCATCAATATGAGCTGAGCTTTGTCAGGGAACATTCAGCATCGCATCGCGACGCTACACGACGTAAAGACAATCTCCCATATAGATTATCGCGTATATAAGGACTTATCATTTCGTCGCGTCGCTCTGTCATGCTGATCTGAATGCCCCCCACTCCTAAAAGAACTGTGGTGAAACTACCAGGTTTGGCGACGTAATCATTACTTTGTAGTTCCGTAAGGACAGCGGCTGCTTATGTGGGCATGTATGTATAGGCAGCGGGTTTTCCCATGTAGGTGACAGTGGCTATTCCGTTTGAAGATGATGTGCTGTTTCTTTCCATCACCCGCCCCGTATAGATAATCTTTGGGTGGTGATGGAAGCGAACGATGGTGACTCGCACGCTGAGTGTCTACTTTTAAGGTCCTTGTCCTCTCTCGTGTGAAGTGTTTCCGGTGGCCGCGGGGTGTTTTTTTTCTTTTAATAGCCTTATTAGTTAACAGAAAATAACATTGTCAGAATATGATATCAGTCGCGGAGAAGTGAGAAGTGGTGAGGACGTCGTGTGGAGCCGTCCGCACGGAGACGTTGAGACGGAAGCTTCGGAATGGAGACGTCGGGACAGAGTGTCGGTAGGGAGGTGTCGGATGGAGACGTCGGTATGGATGCGTCGTGCCGGGACGTCGGTACGGAGGAGTAATATGGAGACGTCGGGATGGAGGTGTCGGGATGGACGTGCCAGTATAGAGGTGTCGGGATGGAGACGAGTGGAGCCAAATAGCTGCGACAAATGGCTTGTTTTTGCCGTTTTCCATGGGTCCTTCCTTAAATAGGTTCCGGACATTACCGTCCAGCCAATGACGCTCTGCCTTCGGCAATGTGCGGCAGATCGCCGCGTTGGTGACCTGTTGTGACCGCCGACAATATGAAATAGAGAATCTTATTCCCTATACTTCGCCAGTGTAGTGTTCCCTATATTTATCTATGTCATTTGTAATGATGCAATGTTTTCTATGCTGATAAATATATAATTACATATTATTAGGTTGTCACATAAGTTCTGTCCGATCCCGATAGGCGTTACATTGTGATTGTTTTTTCATGCATAGAGAAAGTATTTGTATATATGTTGTATACTATTTTGTAGCGCTTGTTTTAAGTGCTGGACGAAACCATGGAAAAAACGCACTTGCGGGTAAAAATGCTTCATGAGTTCAAGCTTCGCCGCAGTGTTAGCGAGGCAACTCAAAACATCAAGATGGCATGGGGAGAGGACTCCGGTAACGAACGCACCGTGCGCAGATGGTACCAGAAGTTCCGGGTTGGAGACGTGGACCTCGAAGACAAGGAACGCTCAGGACGACCAGCCAAATGTGATGACGGACGTTTGAAAGAACGAGTGGAAGCCGATTCACGAGGAACTGTGCGTGAGATGGGAAGAGAACTTCAGGTCAGTTGTACAACCATTTCGAGGCACCTAGAGGCGATAGGAAAGGTGAAAAGGCTGGATAAGTGGGTGCATCACTCACTGAGGAGCGGCCGAGGTGTCGCTTGGAGATCTGTTCTTCCCTTACTATAAGGAACGAAAACGATCCATTTCTTGACCGGATAATTACCTGTGACAAAAAACGGATCGTGTACGACAATCGAAGAAGATCAGCGCAATGGCTGGATAGGGAAGAACCGCCGAAACACTTTCCCAAACCTAGCCTCCATCCGAGGAAGGTCATGCTCACTGTCTGGTGAGCTGCAACTGGTATTATCCACTACGACTTCTTGAAGCCTGGTGAAACCATCACGGCAGAGAGGTACTGTCGTGAATTAGACGTGGTTCACCAAAAGTTGCTTGAAATGCGTCCTGCACTGGTGAATCGAAGAGGACCGATCCTTCTTCACGACAACGCCCGTCCACATGTCTCGCATCTGACCACCCAAAAATTAAACCAGTTGAGATATGAAGTTCTCCCGCATCCCGCTTATTCACCAGACCTAGCTCCAACGGACTTTCATCTTTTCAAGCATCTCGATGGTTTCCTCAAGGATAAAAACTTTACTAATGTAGCAGATATCGAAATTGCCTTCGAGTGTTTCATTGCTTCTAGAAATTCAGATTTCTTCCAAAATGGAATTAACGCTCTTGTATATCGTTGGCAGAAGTGCATTGATTGTAACGGTTTTTACTTTGATTAATAAACTTTATTTTCTGCTGAGATACTACACCGCAAAGTTGCCGTCGAAAATCGGACAGAACTTATGTGACGACCTAATACAAAACGTGTCGGCTAACTCTTCAGTTAATATCTATAGCATGAGGTTATTGGAAAATTAACGGTCCCACCAGTGAATGATAGTCAAATGCCACAATACCACAGTTGTGCATATACATCTATATTCTTCTTCAATTTCAAAGGAATCAACGCCGTCATGTTCTACTCGACAAACGTCTTCAAACATGCTCTCCGATTCGAGGACCACGATGCCATTTATTCCACTGTTGGAATTGGTATAGCTAATGTGCTTATGACGTTTCCTCAAATGTATTTGGTGCGTTACTACAAAAAGTTCGATTAAAAACTTGTTTTTCTCGTATACGCAATGCGTTCAAAAAGTTTCCGTCATTGTTGAAAACGCCCAGATTTAGATCGATCAACCGTTTTCTGGAAGGCGCCAACTGCTAATTGCTGGAGCAATTGGTATGATCGTTTCATTGACACTGCTGACGGTTTCAATGCAAGTGAAGAACGTTTGGGGAAATTACGGCGCTGTGGTGTTCTTTATTCTGTTCGTCATTTCGTTCGCTACTGGGCCGGGTGAGTAACGTTATGAACAAACCCTGTTTTCTCATCATGCTGATGAGAAAACTTTGCGAAAAGCAAAATTATATTATTTTCCTATTTTAAATACAAATATCTTTAAGAAGAAGTCTCAAGGAAAAATAAGGAACGGAAAAACGCAGAAGTGACTATCCTTAACCAGTTGTTCAGAGCAGACGCTGGTTAATGTCAATAGAAGGGGTGCTCTGCATATTATTCCAACCTCACCTCCTCCTTTGGTGACACTTCGCAAGCTGCGCAGTGCCCACTTTGAAAGCCTCCTACTGTATACGCCTACTATTCCAGCGGCTGTATCATGGCTTGTGGCATCAGAACTCTTCTCGACGAATGCTCGTGCAAATGGCAACGCGTACATGTCCATGACAAACTGGTTGACTAGCGGTCTTGTCGGCTTCACGTTTCCGTTCATCGATGTGAGTTCTGCGAATGCATTCTTGCTTCTTCTTTTACTTTTCTTCAGCGTGTTATCCGCTTGACAGCGGTGCCAGCTCTTCTCATGTGCGGACCCCACTTCGGTCTAAAGGCCTCTGCACACTTTTGCGACGGAGCGGCACGCATCATTAAATTTACCGCTCTGCTTCGCCGACGCGGCAGTGGGCGCTGTAAATCCAATAAAGCCGCATGCACACTTTGCAACGGGCAGCGGGCAGTGAAATGTGGGCGGAGCTAGTCTCGCACACTGCGGCACTGTTGAACTGCGCCGCGGCCGCACGCAGCGACAGTGAGGAATGCCCGGGTCATTCCTCGCTGCCACTGTCGCTGCGGCCACTGCCGGCAGCACTGTGGCAGCGAAGTGTGCACACCCCCTCGCTGCGGGCTCCGCTGCCGCAGTGTGACTCCGCCCCTCCGCGCTATGCTTCAGCGTGGCTGCCGCACTGCCGCAGCGGAGTGTGCACGCGGCTTAAGAGTCGATGCTGTAAATCCAATAAATAACGAGCCCCGAGGAAAATCGTGCACCCCAACCGCCATAGCTGAAGAGCATCCGTTTGTACCTGTTCATACTTCGCGACGAGAGCGACTTGTCGCCCGTGCAAAACATGTAAATCGCTTAAAACCGAGCGATCTCCGCCGAAATCTGCTCACACTCCAGCGCTGGCGCTCTTGTCGCCTTTTCATACTTTGAGGAAGCTGCCGTCATTATCGTCGCTGCGCGTGCTGCGCTCTCGTCGCTATTGTCGCTGCTGTCGCGAAGTATGAACAGGCCCTTTCACTTTTCGTCGAAATCATTCTGGTTTCCATCTATTTCTAGCCGGGTTTGAGTTTATTGTTTGGCAACAATTGAGTAGTAGTGTAGTATCAATCTACTTTCAAACAGGTAGCGCTCGAGCGCCGTCAGTGAGACCTCCTTTTGTCCTCGAATCTTTGCATTATGAAAGAGACAGAAGGTGACGAATATGTATAAGGTGGACGGGCGAGGTCGAATCGAACGGATAGATGCAAAAAAAGCGAGAACACTAGAACACTATGTACGGCTACGTTTAATTACAACTGTACAACGACACCTAGTTTCACTGCGGCTAGGACAAGGCCACCAATTAGAGAAAACGCAAGATGGACCACCCTTTGTACTATTGCACCAATTATATAATAGTTTTACCTCAAGAGCTGAAGGTGCACACGGCGATAATTGTATGGAAAGCATGAAAGTATGATATCAATGAGAGATAATGGTCAGCACGCATCAGGACCAATATGTCAACTTAGTGGCGGATTTAGAGATCACTATTCTATCACCCAAGCATCCATTCGACTGCTCCACCTTGCTTATTAAGAGGAGTACTTATAGCTCCTCTTAATAGCACTTATACTTACTTATACTTACACTTATACCAATAGTACTTATAGCTCTTTATAGTAGAAGCACAAGCAACCTTCATGAAATAGCAAGTGATCACTAGCGGACGACTTAGATAGGGAAAGTAGAACATCAAGAAGTTCCTGTCGACAGTCGATTACGGTGAACCCCGAAAATCGGTTGCAGCGCGACCCATGACAACTCGTCCACCTGGGCGGATCTTTCTGACGCGCCCAGTTGAGGTTTTAAGGGTTATCTAACGTCCTATGCTTCGTCACTGCATGGACGACGGTTCTATAGATTTTTGATTTTACGCGTTCGGTTAACTTCCTGCCACATGCAGCGCTTAGTAATGAACCCAATTCGGACAACATGTTGTTTACACCTGAGTTGAATTCGAAAGTCATACTACTATCGTCCGCGATTGAAGACCCAAAATACTTGAAATTTGTCGCCTGTATGTATGACTGCTGTGTCACCAACATTAATGGACCTAGTCCTATTTACGTCTTTCGTCAAGTACTCGAATTATTGAGGTTTAGCTTGAGACTGAACATCGTGTTAGCCCTAGTTTATACTTGCGCCGCTGCGCGGCCGCACGATGGTCGGAATAGATATCGACCGGGCGGCGCGAAAAATCGATATCTATGGCGATCGTGGTGCCGCATGGCGGCGAAAGTATAAACTAGAGCTTAAGCCCAGTTTATACTTCATCGCCACGCGACGCGATGGCCATGCAATGAGGCCATATTGATCGATCGCGTCACAGGATCAATGTGGCCACAATACGTGGCGTCGCGTCGCTCGGCGTCGAAGTATAAACGGGCCCTTACACCATCTCGGACATTCGCTTTCGACGGGCCAAACAACCACTTGCTATTGAGGTGCGAACCTGTTCCTATGTAAATACATATGTATATACATTCATAAACATAGTAATTATATACCTACTTATATACGTATATATATATATATATATATATATATATATATATGGTGTACGTGCGAGCTGGATATACGTGTATATATGACTGCGTGACTGCGCATGCGCAAGTGTCTTGCAACACTCTAGCAACAGAAGCCGACCATTAAACCCAATGGTACTACTTCCACAGGAGCGTCAGCTGAGTGCAGGTAGTCGCGCCGGGACCCCTCACCTGGCCAATTGGCGCAGCCTGCCACACCCACTGCAACCGCAATAGCAAGTGGTTTTTCGATCCGTCGAAAGCGAGTATCCGAGTGCTTGTGCTTGTTGTTCGAGATCACGTTTGCCTTCATTGACGAGCATTAAGTCATCAAATAATTCTAGTGCTTTCTAACCATAGAAATCATTTTCACCAAGATGTTCATTCGTTGCTCGTTTTTGGCTAGTATAAGAAAGCGTGGCGCATTCTAAAGGGAAGGATTAAAACCCACCATTACTCTTTATTACACACTTCAGACATCAGATTTTCCTCTGTGAGAAAGGAATGAACGACTACATATTGTTTCAGGATGTTGCTGGAACTTTTTCTTTTCTTGTGTACACGGCGTGTAATACGGTGTACTTGTGGTTTGTGTGGAAGTACTTTCCTGAAACTCGTGGAAAGCCTGTGAAAGACATCAGCGCTGATCTAGAGAAACGAATGTAAGTAAGCCTTGCACTCGAGGCCATGACCATGGCCACGTTCTCATAGTCACTAAGGCCTTTGGACGAGGTCCAGGGGCCAGATTCATCAATGACTTACCGGCCGGTAACGACGAACTTGCCGCGAAACCGCCACATACCGCGATTCGTCAACGCGCGGCGTGGTAGGTTTCTGGTGAAAACCGCTGTAACGGTTATCCGGCTAGAGCGTTGGGGAACGACGCGGCGGAGTACCGATAATGCTCTACTGCTAATGTCTGACTCACTAGGAATGAGTTGGGCGCGCTGACAAGTGTAGTGGGACGCATGTGCGGCATCCTTCACCTCTCATTCGTGAATCACAAGGGCCGGTTACCTTCTGGCAAGAAACCGGTTAGGTAAATCTGTGGTAGCGATTTACAAATTCCTGCGTTGATGAATCCGGACCCAGGGGTGAGTTCCCCTCGAGTTTTGAACAGGTTTATTGAGGAGCCTCTATTCGCGGCGGAAAGAGAGCACGAAATAACACCAGAACAACGGATAGCACGCATTTTATAGGGTTTAGAGCTGCTGTAGGGCGCGAAACTCACGAGCAATGATAAAAAGGATTTCCGTACGGGACCAATAGGCAATGTAAACAAGTCACAAAGCTCAATGACCTATTCAATCTGCTGCAACCTCAGAGTAAAGTATTGGGACTGATCTTTTGCATGCCACCTGAATCACTTATTCAAACGACAACGTCAGCAACAACTGTTTTGGTCCCCATCGCGTGTCAAAATAGCCCAGAACATCTTCTCACGCCAGGAGCAAATTCTTTTGATGTCATAAGACCTTCGATTTCAACAGCGCCTCTGGATCTCCCTACCGCGTACCAAAGTAGCCCAGTGGATCGTTCTCTGCATAAGAGACCTGAGAAACACATATCGCTCTTTATTGGCTCACAAAAAAATTCTATCAACGTGCTGATGCGCGTACTGGTGTACTCTCATGTTCTCCAAACCTTCCCAAACCTCTCAAATCGCTCTGGCTAGTCCCAAAAAGAGGCTTGGTCATTCCGACGTCGCAACTTTGAAGGCGCACAAAAGTCCGTTTCTGAGGTACATCTGGCGCTTAGGAAATTAGAAGAGTGAACCGGTTTGCCGAGGGAGTAGACCGGTTCTCCAAATTATACACTTGGCGAGTCAGCACTTCTACGGAACATCGCGTCAAAATGGACAGTCCACCCTAAGAAGCAATTTCAATGAAAAAGTTGATGTTGCTCATTGTGCGATAACCGTTTTGTTACTTAAACCAAAGCAATCGATCGATCGATCGATTCTGGTCAAGCAAAAAACGTTATTAAAGCTAAAAAGTAACTACAAACTGCTTATTTCAGCCTTCGACCATGAACAACAGCTCCATGGCATTGTTTTATTTACTTCGCAGTATCTACCTAATTACATACGTACACGCAGAGTAGCATTGTACACCCGAAGAACAGTATATCGGATGCTTCAGCTTCAAAGCACTTTCTTTGCGTGTATTTTTTATTATTAAAAATGCTTTTAGTGTTTAATAAATATTCAGTGTTTCATACTTATGTGAATCCCTTCGAACCTCGTGGGCAGGACTTAAGGAGGCTCCCATACTTCAGCCGCCGGGCTGCGCGACAATATGAACGCAGCCAATATCGATTTTTCCCAGAGCCCAATCAGGAACGGTCTTTGCGCGTTCAGAAAGTGCACATCAATCAATACCGATCAATAATCGATATGTGGCGCCAAGAATAAGCTGCCATGCGGAAGAGAAACATGGAGTGCAAAAAGTGAGTTAAGCTCGATTAATAGACGCCAGAAAGAGTGTTATCAGAATTAAAAAGGGCTTTCGATCATGGATGCACTCTAGTTCTCTCTATTATTGTGGGCATTCTTGATTCACACACAGTGAATGAGGCGCGATGGTCAGCTGATTGGGAAAGGGAGCTCCGCTAGCTTGGCAAGAAACGAGCTTCGGTGGAATGGCTGACTAATCAATATGGATCGATAAACATTGCTTTCTAAGAAGCAAACAGAAGCAGCGCGATGGTGGTTCTATTTCAGACGAGAATTGCAATTCATACTGCGCTGTGCGAACAATCAATATTGATCAATAACTAACGATCCCCATGCGTGTCAAGTACGGGTTAAATGGGCATGAATGAAAAAATAAGCCTAACCACTAGATCATTCAACAGTTACATGAACAACATAAGATGATCTACATTGGATCGATAGACTAGCTAATCGATACCGACTTGTCTTCGTTCACGGATTCCTGCCACGCACAACTCTACCTGCAAGTCCGCCCAAACGAAATTTTATTGGACGGCGGCTAGGCACCAGAACGTGGAATCAGTTTCACCAACAAAATCGATCAACGGATCAATAAAGTCGAGCGTTGAAGGAACGGCGCGAATATTTTGGTTCCTCAGCCAGCTTCACAATAAAGAAACAAAGATCAACCAACCGATCAATATCGATCGAGTGAGAAGGTTTTAATTGCACTGCCAGAATCATTCAATAGATCGATACCGATCGATAGTTCATAATAATATCGACTTTCGGATTGTCTGAGTAGAACAGTTGGATCTGAACTGCTGCATTAACCGTGAACGACGTAGTTGATAACCGTAGGACCCGAACCAGAGCGTATATTCATGTTATTGATTGATCCTATTGATTTCCCATAGCTTTCATTGTGCTCAAAAAGGTTTATATTAGGTCATTGCACATGAAATGGCCGATTTTGACGGACAACTTTGACAGATCATAACTTTGCTTGCAAGCAATTTTATTAACTGAAATACCACCATTGCACATAACCCTCCTTTCCCGACGCGACAATTGCTGAGACTTTCCATCCTTGTAAAAATCAAAACTACGAGAATTAATAGAACATAAGATGTCATTTTCGACATCATATTGGTTGCTGAATTTTTTATCCTTTACATGGCGATCTAAATGCTTGAAGAAATGAGAATCGGTAGGGGGACAGATCTGTTGAATACGCTCGATGTGGCAGAGATTCGTATCCCAATTTATCCAGTTTGAGGCTGCAAAATCGGCCATTTCATATGCAACGACCTAATATAATAGGCCTTTTATGGTCTCCGAACAGACCACAAATAAACCTACTGACCCTTGTCTGAAGAGTACGTGTGAAAAGCGTGGCAAAAATCCGGTCCACTGCAAAGCCCCATCTACAATCCCGCCCAATCTACCGTAATCCGGCCATCTGTAATTATTTTTTTATTTATTAATTTATGCCAATTCAAAGAGCACGCTGTAGGAAGGAAGAACGTCCATAAAAAAACAAAATAAATTGGTTGTAAAAAAAAGAAGGTCTATAGGTCTTCGACCGTTCACCTGAAGTTGAAAATCAGTTCACCTAGCACTGTTCGATGAGCTCACCAGCTTTTCACCTACAGGTCACCTCTCCCCGTGTCTGTGAGTGTCGGTCGATTTGGGCTACGGCGGAAGCCATCGGGGGTGTCCGAAACTTGAACTTCTCCGCATTTTTCCGTCGTCCTCCGCAGGCTGCTGCGTTATCCTGGCCACGCCTGAACGGATGAGAGCACGGCGATGGCGTGGAGCCAGTCGTCGTCGTCGTAGTGGTCGTACAGAAGCGAATCAACCGGTCGACGGAAATTGAGAAGAAATCAATCGGACGACGACGACGACGACGACGACGAGACTGGAAGACACACGGCGGTGATGAACGTACGTACTCGAACCTGTCGCTGTGGTCGTCGCCACATTTCCACATGACTTCGCCTTTCAGCCGATTGTTTTCCGCCTTTACACACCGCCTGCCAGCCAGAGATCGTCGTCCTGGTGCACTCGTCGCCGTCGTCGTCGTCGTCGTTCGCAACGTGGTGAACTTCTCCCTTACATCAGCTCACGGTCACTGTGTTTCTCTCGGCTTCTGACATGTACTTTCTCCTAGCCCGCGATGTCTCCGGAGGTCAGATCGATGGAATTCTTTCATTCTTTCCGTGTTTTCTTTATAACTGAACACGGCTAGCCTTGCTCTAGACCCACCAGCCAGGACTAAGGACCCGTTTCCTCCCCATAGCTACAAAATAACAAGTGTGGTCACACCCACTGTGGACCTACAAGCACATCAATCAATGAGTTTTCTCTTTCCATAGGTCTTCTATACCCTTCACAACAAGGGCAGCTCTTTGCACGCATTGCTGACTTTTGTCGTCGAGTCAGCAAGTTACCAACCTATACCTCAGACCCTGGAAGAGGTGACCTCTAGGTGAAAATAATGTACTCAGGGATGATCTGTAGGAGCTATTTTGAGACCGAGTTTCAGTTTCGAAGATTGGAAGACATATGGCGGTGGTGTGGGTGAAAATGGAGTATTTTGACGTCATCGATGACCAGTAGGAGCTATTAGGAGACTGGAAGTAACACGGTGGTGGACATTGAAGGAGGTGAACTATAAGTGGAAATGACCTACGTTGACCACATGGGTGACCTGTAGGGGCCATTTTGAGACGGAATGTCAAAATCTCGAGGATTGGTAGACACATGGCGGTGGTGACCTGTGGGTGAAAATGACGTATTTTGACGTCATAGATGACCTGCAGGAGCTATTAGGAGGCGGAGTTTCAAAATCTCGACGACTGGAAGACACAGGGCGGTGGTGACCTGTGGGTGAAAATGACGTATTTTGACCTCATGAGTGACCTGTAGGAGCCATCTTGAGGCGGAGTTTCAGTGAATCTTGATGACTAGAAGAAACACGGCGGTGGAACTGGAAGAGGTGACCTCTAGGTGAAAACGACGTATTTTGACGTCATGGGTACATCACTGGTAGGAGCTATTTTAAGGAGGAGTTTCAGTGAATCTCGAAGATTCGAAGACTCACAGCCGTGGACACTGAAAGTGGTGACCTGTGGGTGTATTTTGACGTCGTGGGTGACCTGTAGTAGCTATTTTGAGGCGGAGTTTCAGCGGATCTCGATGGGGACGAGCGTTCTACCCCCTCCCCTCGTCCCCTTGTCCCGCCCACCCCAACCCCTGGGCTTGCTCGAGAGTCAAGTGGCTACCTTACGAGATAGTGGAGACGAAGACATTTGCCACGCCTCTGTTTAAGGGCGGGGTAGAGCGCCACTCCGCCAATCTTGATCGCGGCGGTGAACGCTGAAAGAGGTGACCTCTAGGAGAAAAAATGGCGTACTTTGACGTCAGGTGACCTGTAGGAGCTATTTCAGGGCAGAGTTTCTGTGAGTCTCTGAAAACAGACCTGAAACGAGTCCACTAACCCTTATCTGAAGAGTCCTACAGTAATCCGGACATCTTTAGGTCTTCGACCGCTCATCTTCGATTGAAAATGGGTTTACGTAGTGGTTCTCGGCGAGTTCACCTACTGCTCACTTACAGATCACCTCTCCCAGTGCCGGAGAGAGGGGTTCAGGGGACGACGTAAGGTGAGGAGTAGAGTACGCAGTTGCGTTTCAAGCCCCACGCATTACACCTGGCCTACTTCGCTGTGTCACCAAAAGCATCCCAAGAGCGGCCCCATTCAGTTACGTGCCAGGCCACGTCGTAGACCAGTACCCTCCTCCCATTGAAGATGGAGTAGCAGTTGTCGTTTGAGTTAGCGCCTGTGGCGCTGTCGGCAGAAGGCGTCAACCACATAGAGCAGTGCGGTACTAGTCGGCAATGTGGTCTACATGGGCAGGGGGAGTGGGAACGCGCCAGCCAATGACAGACCAGACAGAGCACCACAGCAGACTAAGCATCCAATAAGGGCATTCACAGTTCACCTCACTGGATCGATGCGGCCTGATGCGTCTCCCCACGTAGGCCACATTAGCGACAAGTACAAAAAATTGAATCGCTGTCGCCCTAAGAAGGCCTACAGGGCCAGAGGACAGGCAGGTCAGTACTTCACCCTTTCAAAGTAGGTGTGTTGCCATTTCGCTTGACGAGGATGTGGAATTGAACCCAATTCTAACACGCACCAACGGCGCCTCCTCTGTTCTGCTTCAAACGTGTCTACCATGCAGTGGTTGGCGCTTATATAGCACGGTGGACCACATATGACCTACCAGTGTGACGGCATGCCGTCAAATGTGGTACGTGATGTGCATATGCAGACTTCGCTGCATGTCTAGCCTGTAGATCCCGAACATCATTATGTTGAATACCACAGCATGCTGCTAGAAAATTGCACAAAAAACTTTGAAAATGTGTAGACGTTAGGATCCCTCAAATCTCAACCAATCTATTGATAGCAGCACAGGAGGATCGAACCCTCTACCTCCCGCGCATGACGCAACGTCACTACCCACTGCGCTCCGAGCCGCTTGCCGGCAGTGGCATCGCGGGCGTACAAGAGACCCAAGAACTCTTGAGGCGCCGATTCCATTGTGACCTCAAGGTCCCCGTACTCCTTGGGTTTAACGACTTGGCAAAAACATTTTTATACTAATTGAGGGGTGGGGATTCTTCCTATAGGACTCGCTCCCCCCGCTCAGACATACGCTGCACACCCTTCCCTTGTGAGAGTGACCAGGAGACCCACGGAGTTGATTTCCTTTACTAGGCGAGAAGTTCGAGAAGATCGAGCGAAAAGTTCTCATCAAGGCTGACGGAAGATGGGTTTCATTGTGATTTGACGGTCAGCATTCATCGGAACAAGTCGACCACCTTCATTTTCTTCTGGGCGGTTTTTACCCGGTCCTCTGTCATTGTGACGATTCCTACACAGCTTCAACAATGAATAGTCGCCGTGAAAAAAAGTGCCCGGACGACAGGGCAGATGATTCTCTGTCTGGGAAGCTTTCTCCACCTCTCCTTTCATTTGTCTCGGCGATGCTTCTCTTTGAACGATTCCTGCAGTTGTGATGCATTGCCCTGCTTCTGCTTCATTCTTCTCAACCTGAAGTCTTTTATGGGCGAAATGAATGTCAAAGAATGCCGACACTTCTTCTCCAACTGATCCAGGCATTCTTCCGTGGAAAGTAGAGGAAGAACAATCACCTATAGACCGGCAAAGGACGGATAAAAAGGACGGTGTTGATCAGTTCCTTCTTGTAGGCGCCACGCATTCCACTTCTACGGGATGTCGTGGAGGCGATTTGAAGGCATATTTGGCCTAAACAAGGACTTGCGTTGGTCAGTCGATAGATAGGTTACCGTGTTTTCCTTCCTAGGCCAGTCCGGTAGTAATTCGTCGACCTCGGAGGAATGGAAGGCCTGGATGGCCTGGGCGGGACCCGAACCAAGAGCCTTAATTCGTGGTTCGAGGGAGAACATCTCCTCTTATTTAAGATGTTCCACATGTTGGACAGGCCGCGTTTTCTCCTCCCTATTCCCAAATAGGGCGCGTGGTGGCGCCGGCTGTCGCCTGCACCCGATACCAGGTTCCTGGTTCGGATTTCCCGCCTAGGGCTAACCAAGCCTTCCATCCCTCCGGGGTCGGTGAATTGGTACCAGACGTGTCTGGGAAAGACAAAGCGCTGACTTGTTCATCGGCTGGCCATCGTAAGTCATTGTCTGGCCAAATACGCATTCAAATCGCCTCCACGACATCCCGTAGAAGTAGAATGCGTGACGCATCCCAAAAGGGATTGAGTAACGCCGTCCTTTACCCTTTTACCCTATGTTGGACAGACCACTACGAGCGTTTTCTCCTCTTTATTCCCAAACGAGAGGCCAGATGGACAAACGGACGGACAGACGGACGGACAGACGAACGGACAGACATAACCGCTTACTCTTTTATATATAGTAGGATAATTAATACCATGACGCGAATTGGACACTCTTCTAAGCATGCCTAACGCTTTGAAATCAGGCTGATTAACATTCAAATCAGAACGAGCTCCTTCCACGTTAAACTAGATATTCTCAAAAAGGTTAGAACAATTTTTTCTTCAAGAAAATTTTATTTTTAATTTTTTTCTATGAAGAATCTTTCATTTTCATTTCTTTTTCCCTTTTATTTTTAAAAGTTTTATTAATTTTTTCTTTGAAGCCGTAGCTTCACCTGCCCAAAAAAAGTTAACACATTGTTCAAAGTATTTATGGAATTCTCATTTTTAGAGGAAAACAATGGTTTAAAACTTATTTTAAAGCCCAGGAAGGCGGCATTTTCAGAGCAAAAAGGATTGCGCCATGTCCTCTTTCAAGTCGTCGTGATTTTTATTCGATTTACGGCAGAAATGCGTTTGCAAGGAGTCTGACATCTATTAACGCTACAACAAAAACAACTGTAAAGAACACACACATCCTTACTTTAATGTTCGTATAAACAGAATTTACACTATTAATCAAATTAAAATCGCGACGAGCTCTTCGAGTGCATGGCGCGATCTCGTCTTTTGACGCACTAAATGAATGCTGCTTTATCGCGCACTAAAACAAAATTTAACCTGTTATTTTTCTCCAAAAATTAAAGTTTTGTAAAGTTACTATTATACACTCATTCGGGCACCTGAATTAAAAATTTCGATAAAAGTTATACCAAACAAATGCTCCGTCACGCCCATCGGCGTACCTCGCACTTGCGCACTTCGCGCGATGTTGCATTACCACTAAGCTAGGGTCAATCACATTCAGCGGCTGCTCTAGTTGTACAGCTTTCTTCCCTACCTAGGAGTAGAAAGCGCTCGCAGTACGTTGTGTATGTATAGTATGATAGGGCGATCTATTGGTTCCTCACTACTGGTCCTCCCCTACTGAAACGGTCCCCATTACTGGTACTGGTCCCCTCAATGATCCACCCTTAGCGGAAGACGTCTTCGGCACGTCTACCTGAATCTCCAAACACGTTGGCACGTCTTCGAAGTCCCAGGCACGTCCCGCGACTTTGCGACATATTTCGTCTTCTGAATCCCCTTGCACGTAGAAGACGTCTGGGTATTTTCCGCTATTTTCGCGCCACGTAATTTGATCAATATCGATTGATGGCGATCGATGCTTCAAAAACGAACTTCAGATTCTTGTTCAGCGACCGCGATTACCCCAGGGGTAAAGTTTCGGACCGCCTGGACGACATCCACACAAAATCGATAGTCTGATCAATATCGATTGATGGCGATCGATACTTCAAAAACGAACTTCAGATTCGCGTTCGGCAACCGCGACTACCCCAGGGGTAAAGCTTCGGACCGCCTGTGCGACATCAACAAAAAATCGATAGTCTGATCAATATCGATTGATGGCGATCGATACTTCAAAAACGAACTTCAGATTCGCGTTCGGCAACCGCGACTACCCCAGGGGTAAAGCTTCGGACCGCCTGTGCGACATCAACAAAAATCGATAGTTTGATCAATATCGATTGATGGCGATCGATACTTCGCAAGCGAACTTCAGATTCGTATTCAGCGATCTCGATTGCCCCGGGGCCAAAGTTTCCGGGCAGGGAGAAGACGTCTGGGTATTTTTCGCTATTTTCGTGTCCACCCATTTTTCCCCCTGTTTTTCCCCCGATTTCCCCCCCCCCCATTTTCCACACCGATTTTCCCACACTAATTTCTGCGGTGCCGCCGATCGATAGGATGACTCAACGCTTAGCGCATTATTATAGAGTATGATTTTCATCAAATAAAAAACTAACTTAACCATAGAGAGAGCGTAGTTTAATCTGCACGAAGCTCGTTTCGATTTGAAAGACGTTCACTTTGATTTCAGAAGCACCAACTTTATTTAGAATTGTTTACAAGAGGGTTCAACTTGATGTGAAAATGGCGTTACTCTGCTTCAAAATTCATTTCCCGCTCTGATTTGTGCTGCTCTATTTTGGCTTTGACTCTGCTACTTCTACCGTAAGTAACACTTAAATTTCTACCATCCATGATTGACTTGTCTACAATTGGAGACACATTCTCTATGACAAAAGCGAGCAAAAGCTGCATTGCACATTCATAGGAGACATCCTGTCCGAATTCTGTTTAGTTTCATATACTTGTTCTCATGATCTATGGACCAATTTTGAAATCGCAAAAAGAAAACATCAAATTTCACTTTCAGCACAGAAAACACAAGTTGGAAGAATTTCAAGCCTTCCTAAATAATGATCAAAAATGCAATAAACCGTCCTGAGAAAAAAAAAATATACCATTCACTCTTTCCCATATTCAACTGCTATAAGCAGTTTAAACATGGGAAACAAAAATCCGGCATTAATTTCGGAACAATCTAATGGTAAAGGAGGAGGACAGACTGTCGGTAAGCGTTATTTGATCCACTCACGTACTAAGGTACTTTACAGGCCTAACCAGGGAACGGTCTCAAGCGTAGGTCTGAACGGGGGAAATGGATAGTACTGCGAGAATCTCCACTCTTTGTATAGTAGAAAAACATGTTTCGCTTTTGCTGAGTCTTTGAACCAAAAGAGCTACGGGCCCTCGAAGTTGGCTCAAGAATTGCACCGTCAGCGCGTGCCCATGTGCATACGTACGCGCGGTGGCTCAGCAGGGTACGACGCTGCTTCACAGGTGCTAGGCCGGATGTTCGATTCCCGTGCAATACAATATTTTTGCATATTTTCAGGACCACTGCCTCCTTTGCCAGTTCGCTTTCTACACATCTCCTACACATTTGTTCCACTCCAAATTGTCAAATAAGGGTATATCGTGAGCTGTGCTTCACTTTCTTCTCACTTTCTGTAATATGTAATGACCCTTCCCTGGTGAGAAGGGACGTCTGTGAATTTACCCTGATACCCTGACGATTCTCTATGATCTATTCGGTCTTGTAGGGCATCTAGCAAGGACCACAGGACTGAAACTCGCTCTGCTGCGAGCCACCGGGTGAGTCAGAAATGGCGAACATTTTTCACCTTTTTCACCATTTTTCGCCTACTAACTCGTGGACAGAAGCCCGGGGTACATATCCTCCCCATGCAACTACATAGTGCTGGTCACGTTACCGCGCTCACTTCAAACCAAATTCGTGTGAACCTTTTTTGCAATTTTTGGAGCACCCAGCGGCACGCAGCAAATACGAACTTCACGTCTGCGCTCCTTTTCACCAGGCCGTGTAATAATTCTTGTCCGAAAATTTCACCATTTTTAATTTTTTTCAACTTGATTGAAAAACAAGTCTAATCAACAATATAATCACCACAGTTATCCACAACAGTAGCCCATCGATTGGGCAGGTCGCCGATGCCCTTCGCCCAGAACTCCGGGGGCTGCGACTCGAAGAAGTCCGCGATGTCGGATTTGAGGTTGTCGTAGTTGGTGAATTTTCGTCCGGCCAAATGGTGCTTCGGCGGGCGGAACAAGTGGTAGTCGGAGGGGGGCGAGGTCCGGGGAATACGGCGGATGGGCAACCATCTCCCAGCCGAGCGTCGCCAACTTCTGCTGGGTCTCCTTCGCCACGTGGGGCGCGCGTTGTCGTGCAGCAGGTGGACCGAGGCCCGTCGGGGACGCTTTTCTCGGATGGCGGCGGCTGGTTTCTCGAGCTGATCGGTGTAGATGGAGGCGGTGACGTCCCGCCTTGCGGGAGCAGCTCGAAGTACAGCATGCCCTTGGCGTCCCACTAGCAGCAGAGCATGATCTTCAGCGGGTGTTGCCTGTCCTCGAGGCTTGTGTCGCCGCTCTCGAAACGATTGAACCGGCGCCTGACTGTGCGTTGGGACTCTGCATCTTCCTTGCACGCTCTGCAGATGTTGGCGACCGCGGTGCCCGTGTCGTTGCCCAGCAGCACTCGTAGTACACGAACGTACGAATTCGACCTTGGTCCATTTTAGCTTGTACTAGTAGCTAGACGCGGCGACTGCGTCTTATATACCCCTAGCGTGGAACTCTGGAGAACCCTCTAGAAGGTTTTTTACACTTGCCTGATATAATAACACTTCTAAGAAAAATTATAGAAAATTTTCGGACAGGAATTATTGGACAGCCTGGTAGATGCCCTACAAGTCCATGTAGGCCTTATCAGAAGTCGTTGGGATAAGTTCAAAGACTTCTCTTGTAAGGTTTAGTGGAAAAAATCCTTCCATCAAATGGAAGAACCGGTAAAAGTCCTAAATGGCGAAGGAAAAACGTATCAGCCAATCAGTGATCAGTGCACTTGGCTCTCGTGCTTTCTGGCCCCGCCCTTCAACACGAAGGCCGCATTAACGACCTTTAACGAGACGCCATTTCTACACTTCCTAATCGATCTCAGGTTCGATTCTGCAGCTAGGCAGATCAGTTTTTACCTACGAGACCTGTGAAAACGTTTGCTGAATTAAGGAGACAGAAACAGGTTCTCTCCCAGTTGGGAGAGGGTACCGTTAGAACAGAGTGGTCCTGGCTAAGACTAAATATCCTCTCATACGATAGCTCAGTGTGTTTCTTTAGTAAAATAGTTGAATTTCAATTTCAATCTACCTATCGTTCTCAAAACGGCGCGTGGAGCGCAGTCGGAGGAGGCGCCGGCTGTCGCCTGCACCCGATACCAGGTTCCAGGTTCGGATTTCCCGCCCAGGCCAATCAAGCCTTCCATCCCTCCGGAATCGGTGAAATGGTACCACCAGACTTGTCTGGGAAGGATAAGGCACTGACTTTTACATCGGCTGGCCACCGCAAGTCATTGTATGGCCATTCAACACGCCTCCTCGACATCCCGTAGAAGTAGAATGCGTGGCGCATCCCAAAAAGGATTGAATAACGCCGTCCTTTATCTTTTATCCTTTTATCGTTCTCAAAAGTTTTCCCCCCCCCCCCCTATTAGGATAGATGCCAGAAACACTGTCTTCTTCACACGCTATTCCTGAAGCCCTGGAGATGTGCAGGTCCTTTTTTGCCATCTGACGGCACAACGTATGAATAGAATGCATGGCGCATCTTGAGTGGATTGAGCAGTGCCGAGTAATATGCTTCAATCCTAGGCGATATCCCACCTGGGCGGGTGACAAGGTTTGGCTAGGTCCACCTAGCATTTGATAGAGCCCATTCTAGATGGTCCTAAGACGCAAAAAAAGGTGACCGGAAACATGAATTTTCAAGAAGAAAATCGCTCACCAGGGCTAGATTCACTAACCGCTTACCGCCCTTGTCGTGTCTGTATCTCTGTATCTCTCTGTGTCACATACTACGTAGGCCGATATGGTGAATCCGCAGATGATACCAGCAGTATCGTTGATGAACCTGGCCGCAGCAGGCGTCGGCAGGAGAACCTGCTATGGATTTAGAGCGCATCCATTCAACGACGCACGAAGTGAGCTATTTTGCATGGTGGGGCCCAAAACTGGCCGAAATTACCCAAAATCTCACACTTCGGGCGTGTTGTGTGGCTCCTCGTGGCAGAACCCGCGCTCGATATGGCCTAAGGCCCGTTTATACTTCATCGCGGCGCGACGCGATGGCCACGCAATGGGGCCAAATTGATCGATCGCGTCGCACAATCAATATGGCCACTATGCGTGGCGTCGCGTCGCGCCGGGAGTACGGTTTAGGCCCCGTTTATACTTCGTCGCGTCGCGCCGCGACGAAGTATAAAGGGGGCCTAAACCATACTCCCGCGAGAGTGCCCGCGGCGTTGCCGGAGAACTGGTCCGCTTGGCATAGTGCCGAGGCGGCGCGCGGTTTTTTGTCGTGTCTCTCGTGCACTCCACGCCTCCCTGTTCGCCACACCCCCGGAGTCCCTTCCCTAGCCCAATCTGGAGACTCACTCTGCTCATCTGACTCTCGCCGCTCGCGCGTGACGAAATTTTTCGGGGACCAGTTCACATGTAATCCGTCCGCGGACGGGAAGTAGCGCTCCAATGCGAGCGGGAAGGCCCGCTTCGCATTGGAGCGCGTTTCCGGCGCCAAACTTGAGACGGCCTTGCCGACCGACAGCGGTGTACTGCACGGCTGTCGTCCCGCGGAGGGCTCCAGCCCTCTCACCGTCCGTCGATGGCGATCCGCGGACAGCAGATGTCGCGGGGCGCGACAATTAGTCAGGTGAACGGTCCCGGCACGATTCACGCCCGTTCGCGGACACTCCCGCGGGAGTATACCTTACCAGGGAATGCCTTCAGCTTCCCACGGAACTTCGGGAAGGGACCTATGTCACGTGAAAGAGCTCGAAGCACTGATCACAGATATGTAGACCGAATTTGCTAGGTGGATCCCCTATGCAAGTTGTGACCGGCGAAAGCCGCGTTATCTGCCGCATGTTAAGGCCCGTCTATACTTTGACACCGAGCGATGCGACGCCACGTATGGTGGCCATATTGACTGAGCAACCAATCGATCAATATGGTTACTTTACATACCGTCGCGTCGCTTGGCGTCGGAAGTATGAACGGGGCCTTAGACGCGCTCAATCAGCGTTGGGCGCAGTGTTGCGTGATCAGAGGTGCCGTTGGCCGCGATAACCTTTGCGGCAGCGGAGCAGTGGTAGAGTGTTCGCTTCACAGAATTGGGGTCATGGGTTCGTTTCCCGTCGGTGACGCGTCTTTGCATTTTGTGACCTATTTTCCACGAGGACTCATAATCTCATTTTCAGCACATTTTTGAACGAACGGCCGATGGCGACTTGCATTTACGTCTATTAGGATGTCTGAAGTTGGAAGCATGTCTCAGGTAACATATTTTATTCATAACGTCAAGGATGTCAAAAATTTTATCAAATCAACTACACCTGTTCAAACCTTCCTCAACACTGAGTGAACGACAATATGTTACCTGAAACATGTTCGTAACTTCAAGTATCCTAATAGACGTAAATGCAAGTCGCACTTAGCCGTTCGCTAAAAAATACACTAAAAACGAGACCATAGGTGCTCGTCGAAGATAGATCACAAAATGCAAAAACACCGTCACCGACGGTAACCGAACCCATGACCACAGTCCTGTGAAGCGACCACTCTACCACTGCGCCGTCGCTGCAGCTGTCACTGCGGCCAAATTACCCATGATGCGCAGCGCTGCGCCCTACGCTGATTGAGCACGCCCAATATGCAGCAGGCAACGAGGTCTTCGGCGCCAGAACTCCTCACTTAGGAGATCCATTTAGCAAATTTGAAGGGCATATTTGTAACCAGCGTTTCGAGCTCTTTCACGTGATATAGGTCTCTTTCCGAAGTTCCATGGGAAGCTGAAGGCCTTCCCTGGCAAGGACTAAGGGCTATGTCATACCATCGCTCACCCCGAGCGAGGCCTAATGATAGGCTCCCATATCGATCGGGCGGCGCGATGGGATCGATATGGGTGCATATCATTAGGCGTCGCTCGGAGTGAGCGATGGTATGACAAAGGCCTAAGGCCCCGTTTATACTTCCGACGCCGAGCGACGCGATGGCATGTAAACTGGCCAAATTGATCGATCGCGTCGCTCAATCAATATGGCTACTATACGTGGCGTCGCGTCGCTCAGCGTCGAAGTAAAAACGGGGCCTAAGATGGGTGAGCCCTTGAAACCTAAGTGTTAGGTCTCCTGTTGACGCCTGTGAGAGAGTTTTCCCCATTTATTTGCGGTTGAATTTAATGTTCTCTGGTCTTATTTTGCATTTTACCTCCACCAACGATGCGCTCTACTATCACATCCTATAGGTGGACCGTTGAAATTCTCTGCAGTCACCCACTCGGGTTGCACTCCATGCGATTATACATGGCTTTAGGGATGTTTAGAGGTCCATCGCTACGCGACGCGACGCAATGGTGCGCTATGATATCGATTGGACGACGCGCTAAATCGATATGAGGGCTTATCATTACATCATATCGCGCTAGGGCTCTATTCAACCGCTTGGGCCTCTACGACCGCTCCGACAAGCGCCTCCAGAGAATTTCTACCTCACTCCGTGCTCCGCGAGCATAACAGATCTGATATCGCTTATCATGCGCTGCCGTATATAAACCCGTTGCACAGTTCGATCTCACTTTGCATGGCTGACGACAACTAGTTGCAGTTCGACGATGAGCAGCACGACGAGCGGACAACAGAGAGCTTTGGCTGGGCGGAACAAGAGGAACGAGGACGACGACGACGCGAGCAGTCGTTCCGGCGGCGGGCAAGAAGCACCGGAGGAAGGAAAGAAGGAAGGTGGCAGCAAGCAGGAAGAGCCAAAGGAAGGCGATGAGGGCAAGAAGGATGAAGAAAAGAAGGACGAGCCGCCGAAGGAGGGTGGTGAACCCAAAGAGGGCGAGCAGAAAGAGCCCGAGAAGAAGGACAGTAAGGAGCCCGAAAAGAAGGACAGTAAGGAGCCCGAGAAGAAGGGCAGTAAGGAGCCTGAGAAGAAGGACAGTAAGGAGCCCGAAAAGAAGGGCAGTAAAGAGCCCGAGAAGAAGGCTAGTAAAGAGGGGGAGAAGAAGGAGGAGGAGAAGCCACCTGAAAAGGAGGGCGAGAAGCCGGCCGAAAAGGAGGGCGAGAAGAAGGAGGAAGCGCAGAAACCGGCAAGCAAAGAGGGCGAGAAGCCGCCAGAAGGCGAAAAACCGGAAGGAGAAGGCAAAGAGAAAGGTTCAAAGGTGAGTCTTTTGCAGCCTTGGAGTTAGGTGCAGTCATACTGAAGAATACTGGTGCGAACGGATACGTTGTTCGAAGTACAGACAAAGTCGTCTGACAAAAAGTGGTACTTTGCGAGAAGTGGGGAGGGGGAGGGGGAGATCACCTCCAAACACTTCCAAAAGTGCCGATAGCATGAAGAAGCCAATGTCATGTGCATAACAATATCGGGACACTAACCTCTTCAACTGCCGAGTGTTAGTGTCGAGTTTCCTAATTGGTAGGAGGAAGATTAGACTTTAACACTAGTGCAACAACTGAAAGTGGAAACCTCGAGGTTGCCTAGCAAATAACAAGGGTCACGCTCCCTCTGTAACGTGAGAACGTGAGCAATCAGCATCATCGTCAACGCATAGTTCCACTCGAAATAAAAAGGTGAGGTGCTATACGACTTGGGAGAGTCCGCTATGCATGGATATTGTCGATATGCATACCACTGTAAAGGTTACAACCCGAAGGCTCCATTCTCAGACACTGGGAGAGTTCACCTGCAGGTGAAAAATGGGTGAACTAACAATGCAATTGTGGGTGACCTCATTTCGACCTACAGGTGAGCGGTCGAAGACCTATAGATGACCGGTATCTAGGCGGGGATTAGAAAGGGGTTTTTGCTGGGGACGTGAAACCCGCCACGCTTTCCACGCGTACTGTTTAGACAAAGTTTGGAATCCTTAGTTTTGGTCTATCCCGACATCCGTTCTTTACACATTGCTATTAAGTTGTAAGAACTCATATATGACTCATAAATTTTATTACTCAAACAGCAGCGGCAACAAACATTACACATTCAAAAGGGAAAATAAGTGTGTTAGAAGTGCATTGCAACTCTCTTCAGATGCAGTAACCGGAACCATTAATGCCCCATTAAGGTTCGCATTTTGAACTTTCTGAGACTCCGAAACAATAAAAAACAACCTGTTGTAATGCTCCATGTACTAAAATCATCAGCAATAAACTTACAGTGCTTTCTTTAAAGCACGCCACATAGACGTTTTGTGCAGCAGTTCTTCGATAATTCGCTAAGTCTGGTAGTGAATATCTTTTACATATAACTTGGATTATTTCACAATAGTATATTGGCTCCCGAATCCCTTTTTCTGAAATATCAGGTTGATGTATATAAACAATAGTGCTTCCCTTCACAATTAAAGTATACTTAGATATTTATGTAGGGTTCCGTGCCTTTCAACATATCCATGCAAAGTGCATCAGTTAGGCTTTTCAGAACCCTCTCTGCACCTGAATATCATTTCTACAGTCTTGTCTGGTCCTCGTGGCTTTCCTAAATGGACTGAATAAGCAGTTTAAGTCAAAATACTACAGCAACCAACCTTATTACTTGCCTTTACCTCGTCCTAAAGGCTGTTCGAATAAGACCTACCGCGCCAAATGGTTTCTTCAGACCTACAATTGGTTGCGCAGCTTATCACCCGAGCGGCGAAATAACCGGTAGTAGACCGCTCACTGAAACTCCGCCCTAGAATAATCCCACCTCTCCTCTCGGTTCAAGAGGTGAGAATGAATCCTGCTTTACCTATAGTTCGCTTACATATCGCGTTGCGTATCATGCGAGCGGTAAGACAACCGGTAGTAGACCGCTCACTGAACTCCGCCCCCAAATAGCTCCTGCAGTTCACCTGTGACGTCAAAATACGTCATTTTCATCTGCAGATGAACTCTCCCAGTGTCTGAGTGATGCCTCGGCCTCTACGCTGCGTGTGGTCATTGCACGCACGCTCTTCCTTGCTTTCGCATGGTTATCGTATCCCAGAGCACGTTTCAGACTGCGGAAGCCTTCCGAAACGTGCTCTGGAAGACGACAAACGCATGAAGGTGAGAAAGGGATCTCGCCCTTTAGTTTGTGAGAGTGCTAGGCCTAAGGTATAGTCCCGCGTCGCGCCAGCGAGGCTCGGGTAGCTGTCAATAATGCGTCTTCAGTGGTGGAAGGCGCAGTGCGTGTCGCGGTTGTGAGTTGCCGCGACGTCGCTCCCGCGACGCGTCGCAGGAGGGTGTTGTACTTCCCTTCGGCGGAAGAGGAACATACTTACGCGCTACGGCCGTCGCTCGCCGCCGTGAAGTGCACAGCGACGAGAGGCGGCCGCAAAGGGAAAAGTGCCCGCCGCGCACTATTTTCGCACTTGTTTCGACGGCGCGTCGTGAGGCATCGCCGTCGCTGTGCAATCGCGCGTCGCTGTGGTGGACGAGAGTATAACATAGGCCTTAAGGCCTTCGCACACTTTCGCCGCCATGCGGAAGCCCTATCTTTAAGCATGGGGCAGAGACGCAGAATCGTCTCACGAGGCAAATCGATATCTATGGCAATCGTGGTACCGCGCCGCGTGGCGGTGAAAGTGTGCGAAGGCCTTTACAGTTTGGCGACACGTCGGCGACAGTGCTAAGCGGGTGCTACGCAGTGCTCAGCAAGCCACGCAGCAAGCCGCGCAGCATTGCCGCCGACAGCGTCGCAGGGGCTGCTATACTGCTCGTCGCCGACAGCCTCGGCAACAGCTTGTCGCAGTGTGGAGCCCTGCGACAGATTGTCGCTGGCCCTCGTCCCGCGGAGGGCGCGCTCAGGGGCCCTCTCGCGTGCACTTTTTGGCCTATGTTATACTTCGATGACGCTGTTGTCGGCCACGTTGGCGACAGTGCTGCGCGGGCTGCTACGCACTGCTCAACACTGTCGCCGACATGGTCGAAAACAGCGCCGCCGAAGTATAACATAGGCCAAGACAACAACACACGAACCCGACAACAGCGTCGCCGAAGTATAACATAGGCAAAAGGCAACTGGCATACCACCGAGTCGCTCCAGCTATTGTCGCGAGAGCGATTTGGGCGGAGCGGAAATCGCACCGGATCCCTCATCTGACCAATCGCCGACCCTGCCACGCCCACCTTCCAGGGACCGACACAGCTGCAACGATTGCAATCGCTGTGAAATGCGCAGCGATTCGGAAAATCGCTGGAGGGACTCGGAGGAATGCCAGATGCCAAATACAGCAATACGCTCGCCGACAACAGTATCGCCGAAGTATAACATAGGTCAAGCACCCGCTCAACACTGTCGCCAACGTCACCGACAACAGCGCCGCCGAAGTATTACACAGGCCAAGTTGCGCGGGCTGCTACGCACTGCGTAGCATCCGCTCAACACTGTCGCCAACGTCACCGACAACAGCGTCGCCGAAGTATTAAATAGGCCAAGTTGCGGGGGCTGCTACGCACTGCGTAGCATCCGCTCAACACTGTCGCCGACGTCGCCGAAGTATAACATAGGCCTTTCTGTCGTGCCGCACGAGAGAAACAGAGTGCACACGTGCTCTCTCGTCATGCCGGTGCTTCCGCACTGTCGACGACGGGTCGCCGCACCGCCAAACTATAACATATGCGTTAGGAAAGGCAAGGAAAAAGGAAGAGAACAAGGGCCTTCATGGGCGAGGGAAGGGTACCCCACTCTGGCTCTTTGACGACGCCGGCAAATTAGATGGCAAACTAGTATTCAAAGATGTGGGAACCTTCCAATACCTGCTCTGGGAGACTTTAGACATGTGAAGGTGAGAAAGAGATCTCATTATTTGGTGAAAGTGTTAGTGGAGGCAAATAAAAAGGAAAAGAACAAGAAACTGTCTTATTGGCAAGGGGGGGGTGGAAAGGAGACCCCACTCTAGCTCTTTGACGACGGCGGCAATCTAGATAGCAAACTAGCCTTTAAACGTGACACGACACCAACAAAGACCTAAGAGGGATCTTTCTCTACAATTTCCAAGCCGAAAGTAGCCATACTGACTACATTTGTAGCGTTCTTCTAGCCATGCTCCCTCCGAATAGGACAGATGCGAGAACGAATTTCTCTAGTACGCCGTAGGAATGGAGGGCATAAACTTGAGTAGGACTCAGGGGTGGTACTGACTGCTTGCTGGGTCTCGCAAAAGTAGTTCTTCGCTTTCTAGTTTATAAATTAAAGTCATCTCCAGATTCAGCAGGTGACATTATGACGATTTCTTCTGGAACACAAGTATAACACAGCTTTTTAAATAAAGGCTGATTCCTGATCCTCAGTGGTACACTTCAGTAGAGTGAAGGCCCTTCTGAGTCCGACATTTTGAAGAGGGGTGGGGGTGGAAAAAACTACTTTATCATCAATAGTGATCCACATTCATAAGAAATGGGTATGCGCTTACAGCAGAAATGGTTCAGCATACTCCGGAGCGGATACATCAACGACTTACAGCAATTTTACAGAGAAAACTACAGCCGTAACCCCTGATTGCGCGGCTTATCAAGCGATATGGCGAGCGATAAGCCGCGTTATCCGAGTTTTCCGCTGTGAATTATCGGTTAAAGTTATGTAAGTCGTTAATGAATCCGAAGCCAGCTCATAACAGCGTGGCATAAAATTACCAGTTTCGCATGTCACGTGGTGAGCTTGGAAAGAAGGTTGAACCTGAAGCTGCTCATACTTGTAGCTTTACTGTAGCCGCAAGCTTAGATGGCCTCCTTCAGATAGGATGTTGGCGTTTTCGCTCTAAAAGTTTCTGTAAAAATTCTGTGGATGTTGAGAAGAGGACTGTCCCCTCCCCTCCCACTCTAGATTGGCACCAAGTCGTCTTACACGGTGAATCCTTTCCCAAATCCTCCTAGCGTGCAGCACTCTTCAAACCCAGGGGTGGTCCGAGCTATCGACCGATCCCCAGTTACCATGCGCGAACGACGCACTCCACCCGAACTAGCGACCGAAGATGAGCTGCGATCGGCCACCGACCGACCTAAAAACAGCCATCTGCCATGTAGACTCACCGTGCTACCGCCGTCGTCTTCGAAAACTGCCAGTTACCGCACCGCTCGCGGCGTAGTGGCGGAGGAAGAGTGGCGGTCGGCTCTGGGTTGGGTATACTACTTGTTCGTAAAGGCCCTAAGATTGTACCTCACAAGGAAAGGTTCCCAACACATGGTGAACTTTTGCGATGCTATTTTGACAGGATGTAGGGTCGTGTGGAAGAGGTCCAGAATTACAGTTGGTTTTTACCGAACGCTTTTTTAAATACCGGAAAAAGAGGTACAAAGGTGTGTGCGCAACAATCACCAACCACTACGACACCTCATCGGAGGTACGTCGGTAGCGCAGTATGTAGGATTGCCGCCTCATAGGAGCACACCATGGGGGTTTTAAGGGTTCAATCCCAATCGGGGAGGAAAATCGGGGACGATGAGCGAGCGACGCGGACCACATGTAACAAAATAAATAGGCCATGGGGTGATACATACTGCCCGTGTTGTCCCACGGTGACTGAGTCGACGCGCACGCATAACGGTAGTGCGGGAATTTGAGCGGATATTACGAGCAGCGCCGCTGTAGCCTCTTCATAGTTTCGTAAGAAAATTGTCTTTCAAACTTCAGGTCAAGATTGACGATTTCTAAGGGAGGGGATCAGGCAAGGTCGTTCATGTGTTATGTTGCATGTATTTATGCGTGGACTGGTGGCATTTACATGTCATTATGGAGTGATTGAAGAGAACAGAATAGAACCTAAAAAACCAAAGAACGAAGCGAACAAACAAGCAAAACAAACAAATAACTGCGGTTCGAAAGACGTCTAGGCGGGACAACCGCATTTAAGCACAGATGACCGCCGCTTGACATATTATAACCCGGATCCCTCATAGTGAGGCGGCGCATAACGCTGTCTTTTTCCTAATTTTGTTCTCTTCAATCCGCTCCGTGAGTGTCAAGTCAAGTTTTTGCATAATTTTTAATTCTGTGCCCCCCCCCCCCGGACTAGGATAGATACAACCTTTCCTTGTAAGTAATGGTATAGTAGGTTCAGCAGGCATGAGATTCAGCCAGAGGAGCCTATTACTTGGCGCAACAAGACGACGTCTCTACTGTAGGTGGCCGACCTGAGCAAAAACTAACGCTACTGCTAATGGCAGAAACGCTACAGTGCTGCTATGATTGGAGCGCATATGGTCTGCTAGGCAAAAATCTTGCTAGTACCACGTATAGTCTTCCACCCCCCCCCCCCCCAACTAAGAGAGAGTAGGACTCGTTTAGTGTGCGGACGCGCGACGCGATTGATCAATTTGGCCACATGACATCGCGTCGCGCATCGCGCGCACACTAGACGACCCTTAAGGCCTCGTTCATACATACTTCCTGTGAGTTTTGCAGAGCGAATCGAAAGAATTTGAACTTCTCAGTGCTCGTCGCATCTCCAGTCGCTTTGCAAGGGAGCGCGACGGCGATCCGTCCAGGACCAACGCTAAACACCGCGCGCGGCGCGAAAAAGTATGCCATGCCTGCGATGGGCGCGGGAAGCCATCGCGCACGCCGTCCGCTACTGTTGCGGGAGCCGCGGCGAAGTTTTCTTTGACTATTCAACCGCGTGCGACGGAATGGCCACGAAATCAGCGCCGCGATAGCATCGCGGCGATGAAAGTATGCTTCCGGCCTAAAGGAGCGGATACGTGTAGACTACATCTCCGTCAAGCTATTTGAAATGTTCCCTAAGGAGTTACAGACTAGACTGCAGCCCAATACTTCCAGAAACTTAATCATATTTTTCCTTTCAGCTAAGCGGTGAAGGAACGGCCACTAAGAGCACCACTAAAAGCACTGTCAGTAAAGGAAGCGACAGTAAAGGAAAGGTTGGTGATGTTGCGAAAAATGATTTTGAATCTTGAAAAACGCGTAGAAACACCATTCTTCCTACAGGGTGACAAGAAGTCGAAGGAGATTGAAGTGAGTGTAGTCTCGATAGCGCTCTCCAAGTGTGACAAGGCGTGAAGTTCAGCTATCTGTTTTAGGGCAAGCTCACTGGCGCGTTGGCTTTCGCAACGTTCGCTGTCACGTTGGGCTCGTTCCAATTCGGATACAGCATTGGATGTGTGAACGCTCCTGGACAGGTAAAGAGCCACCATTTTGACCACGTCTACTACATCACCTAGCATTGTATTATTGCGGTGTTTAGATGATCACTGAGTGGGTCGTCGTATCGCATGCGAGCATATTTAACACAACGCTAACCAAGGAAAGTGCGGATGTAGTATGGTAAGCGCTTCATGAATAATGCTACTCTCGCCCGCCTCGGCGAATTCCGAGCTCCTCCAATTTCTTCTGCGTATTCTTTGTTGTGTGTAGTCTGGCGTTATGCATGAGAAGAAGAATTTTCCTCTTCTGGGATTGCGATTACGTAGGATTTCGCTCATTTTCTCCAGCTCAGCGCAGAACATGATCGAGTCTACCATGGAACCGGTAGGAACCAATTCCCAGAATACTGGGCCACTGATGCCCTAACAGAAGGAAAGCAACTCCTTTTTGTCGTGATCAAGACGTTTCTGCTGTGGTTCAGGCAACTCACCGAAGTCCACCCAGTGCTTGCGACGCATCAATTTTTCGTAGACGCAACACTTTTCATCCATCGTGACGATGGAGTCGGCGACGGTTGTGGAGAGAAAAGTGCAGATATCAACACGCTTCCCTTTGTCCTGAGACGTCAAAACATGTGGTACGGCTCGAGCCAACTTCGCGACTTTCCCTGAAGACCGAACGGCATCGTCTACTATGGACTTAGGAGTATTTGTAAGGTCTGAAAGTTCGCGTACAGAAAGATCAGGGCGAGCACCGCAGTTGATGAGTACGAGCTGTTTGTTCTGTGTATGTGGTCGAGTCGTGGGGAATCCTCGAGCGATTCTTCTCCTTGTTGAACATGCCAACTGAAGCGCGTCGCCCGAGATGGGGCTTGCTTCTTCATTGTCTCCAGTAGAAAGCGATGGGCCTAGTTCGCAGATTGGCCGGAGCGCTACTGTAGAAGGAGAGCAGAGCATCTTCGCGTCATCGGCACCACTGGGCACAGAAGACGATATGTAGCACATGCTGCTGACAGTTACATATACAGGACAAGAAACAAAACTCCTAAGCTCGGCCCGCTCACAACTTCATCTGGCAAAGATACATCGTTTTGAATCTTACCATGCAGTTAGACTAAAAGCATTCCGGACAACCTAATATATCAGTAGATATATCAGGAAACTCAGCAGAAAATATTTTTGCTTTTATTAGGGATATAGGATATTTCTTCGAAAATATTGATGCTGTTAATCGACCAAGAGGTTTTGATGCAACGAAGATTTTATTGTATCACGCTTGTAATTCTTAAAGTGATTACGAAGGTGTGAGAGAATGTTCCGACTGTCGAGAATGTTCCGGACTGAGAATGTTGCGACTCTCGATGAATCTTGGCATCTTTGGCGTTGTAATCGACGAGTATTTTCTTCAGCGTGACCAATATTGGTATAACTCTTTATTGCGGCAGTTCGGCGTCGTCGCCTTCTTCAGAGTCATCTGAGAAACTACCCTCCCAAATATCATTTTTCCTCTTAACCTTTTGGGTGGGTTTCTGCAGAATAGAGTAGGACCTTTCCGCGGCATCAGATGAAACCGCTCGAGCAGTGCGGAACATGTTATGAACAACGGATCTTTTAATACTGAGTGGATGAGCCGATGCGCAGTGAACGATGTTTTTGCTTGCCGGCTTCCGGTACCACCTGGTTCGGTAAGCCCCCTCAGAAAGATAGACCTGCATCTCTGGGACATGACCCGTTAGGTCCCTAAGGCGGGCGGTCCCAAGGGCTCTAAGCTCATTCACCCATCTTTCGTTCAGCCAGGGTGACGGTGGGCGCCTTTTGTCCACATCTAAGGTTAGCCATGTTTTCGACTTCTTATGACATCGTTTTCGTAGTCTCTTAGCCTATTGGATAGGTTCTTGCAGAATGAAATGGCATTTGGGAGGGTAGTTTCTCAGATGCCTTCGACTTTTCCAGACTCTGAAGAAGGCGACGACGCCGAAACGTAAGCCGCAATAAAGAGTTATACCAATCTTGGTCACGCTGTGAGATGATGTTTTTAATTTGCAGAGCTGACGGTTTAATATTGCTCAAAATTTGTAGCCACTCGGCAGCACGAAAAATTGGCATCGATAAATTCATGTCGTGTCGCAATGCATGCAGCTCAGTACCTTCTCCTTTTACCTCCATCCTTTTAAGGAGTATCATCGTGTCAGCATTTCCTGTTGGAGGTGCTGTGGGAGGATTAGTGTCTGGTGTGGTTGCTGATAAAGCTGGTCGACGCGGAGGTCTGCTTTACACGAACATCCTCACCTTTCTGGCCGGCGTACTAATGGGTACAGCAAAGTATGCAAATTTCTACCCTATGATGATCGCCGGAAGATTCCTCATTGGAATCTATGCAGGTACAGTTTTCCGTGTCCTTAAACCTTAAAAAGAAGAAGAAGTTCCTGCATTGAAACCGTTCCTCTTGAAGGTCTCAGTATTCTTGTGCCGATATATTTGACTGAAGTATCACCAACAAAGCTTCGAGGAATGCTTGGCTCACTCCATCAACTGCTTGTGACTATTTCCATTCTAGTCTCGCAGGTACGGAGACTTGTCATATGTGACCTTTCGCAAAATCCACTAGCTGACCGCTTTCCATTGCAGATTCTTGGACTGCCACAAATTCTTGGCAACGAAGAGAGATGGCCGTTCATATTCTACTTCATCCTTGTGCCAACTGTGGTGCAGGTCTTATCTCTACCACTCATCCCAGAGTCGCCCAAGTACACACTGTGCATGAGAGGGAACGCGCAAAAGGCAACGGAGGATTTGCAAAAGCTGAGAGGAACCAAGGAGGTGAGATGAATCAGTAGTGGAACTGCACCCCGTTAACAACAAACAACATTCGTATTGAGGAAAGGTATCGAGAGAGCCAAGTAAGACAGGCTCAGCTTAAGAGCCTGTGACCGAATTCACCAACCGCTTAACGGTCGCTAACGGTGAAAATTACCGCTTAACCTACTGATACTGCGATTCGTCAGCATGCGGCGTGGTGAATTGGGGCCGAATTCATCAACGACTTACGTAACTTTAACGAAGAATTGTAAGCTTATCAAGCGATGTGGTGAGTGATAAGCAGCGTTATCTGAGCTTTTAACGCGGCTTATCGCTCACCATATCGCTTGATAAGCTTACAATTCCCCGTTAAAGTTACGTTAGTCGTTGATGAATCCGGCCCTTGGGGTCGAACTCTGTATCGGTTACTATTAGGTCGTTACCTAAGCTCCGTCGTTTTTTGACCTCTAACTTCAAATGTAAGTATCTCGGCTCAAACATAACTTTATTAGGCGAAGTAAGAACCATTACAATCTGCACATCCTTACCAACGAAACGCAAGTTTACTTATTCCAGTAGCATAGAACTCCGGAGATCTAGAAGCCATGAATTCTTCGAGAGCAGATTCGCCCTTCGAGCTCGCCGTTTGCAAGTATCGTCAGCGCTCCTTCTACGCAACAAAAACGATAGACGACGAAGTGCTCAATGGTTGGATATTGACGAAGCACCTAAACACTGTCCAAAGCCGAGTATGCACCAGGAAATGGTGATGGTGACCGTTTGGTAGTGTGCCACCGGTTTAATCTACTATAGCGTCCTCACACCTGGTGGAACAATCACGGCGAAAAAGTGCTGTCAGAAGCTGGACGAGGTGCACAAAAAGCTCCAGCAAGCCTATGCAGCGTTAATCTACAGAAGAGGACCGATACTTTTGCGCGACAACGCTAGGCTGCACGCATCGATGATCACCAGGCAGAAGCTCCATTCTTTGGAATACTAAACACTCGACCATCCACCGTATTTCCCCGACCTATCGTCTTTAGACTACCATTTTTTCAAACATCCCGACGGCTTTTCCTTCGCGGAAAATACTTCAGGAACCGACATGGATATGCTCTCGAAGAATTAATGGCTTCTAGATCTCCGGAGTTCTACGCTACAAATAAATAAACTAGTATCTCGTTGGCAAAGATGTGCAGATTGTAATGGTTCTTATATCGGCTAATAAAGTTATGTTTGGGCCGAGATATTTACATTTGAAGTTAGAGGTCAAAGAACGACAGAACTTAGGTAACGACCTAATACGTAGGCCGTTATAGTGAAACCGCGGTGGCATGATATCGGCGGTATCGTTGATGAAGCTGGCTTCGGCTTGAAAAGCAGGAAGAGTCTTCCCAATCTATACACAAAGAATATGCATTGATTTGGCAATGAGTACTGATGGACTGCCCCCTTCTTCCGCGCATTGCGCCCCACCCTTTTAGGAAAATCATGATTGGAGGCTAACATTAGCAGTGATGTTAACAGCGAAAAAAAAAAATACAACACAACACAGACGACACTCCACTTTCTATTCTTAGACGCTAGAAATAACTGTCAACCTTTCAACTTGTTATGTGAAGCGAAAGAAAGAAAATACTACGGTTTGGATCTAGAACTAGATGATGACCATACCTTAATGCGAGAGGTAACATCCATTATTATCAATGACATGTCGCAAACGTCCTCGCATAGAATGGGTGCCTTTCTTGGAGAACTCCGCTAGCTGCGACTCGAAGAAATTAGACACCCAAATTTGGACTTCAGCATGGTTCTTGAACTTTTTCTCCGCTAAGGCGTACTTCATCGACCGGAAAAGATGGCAGTCTGATGGCGCAAGGAATGGGCTATAAGGCGGGTGAAACAGAAGTTCCCAGCCCAACTCCTCAATTTTTCGCATCGTGATATTTGCGGCGTGCGGTCGAGCCCTGTCGTAGAGGAATTTCACAGTTGCTGTGTTAACTCCTTGGGCCGGATTCATAAAGGACGTAGGTAATGCAAGATTTACCCCACTCCCCACTTACACGTGATTCATAAACGCGCGGCGGGGAAAACCCGAGGTAAGTGTCGAGGTAAATGCTACCTGGTCAGCGCGTAGGGAAACATTTGCCTTAAGGCGAGGGTTTTGCTCCGCTGCCAGTTTTTCAATTGCAAGCTCAGAGCTGACAGCGGGCCATCGAAGAGATGCATTGGATCATTAATTGGCAGCGAAGCAAAACCCTTACTTTGGCCGTCATGAATCAGAAACAGGGGTAAGTTCAGGGAAAGTGGCGGCTAGGTAAATGGGGGTAGTTTTTATCTCCGGCCGCGTTCATGCCGTGATCTTGGTCGAGGCACCACCCACGGAGTGATACGCACATTTAGGTCGGCGCCGAAGTCGACATGATGCAAGAGGAAGCTGAAGCTGCAAAGGCTAGTGCAGCATCTAAACCCTCCATGGGCGATATGTTCAAAGGATCGCTCCGATGGCCGATGACGATTGCTATCGCTCTGATGCTCACCCAGCAGTTGTCTGGTAGGCAGAAAAAAGAATCCCTTTGCTTTTCACGACTCAGTTCCAATTTTTTTGCAGGTATCAATGCCGTCATGTTCTACTCGACTGTAATTTTCAAAACAGCAGGACTGAGCGATCAAGGAGCAGTGTACGCTACGATCGCCATGGGTACAGTGAACGTACTGATGACCATAGTGTCAGTGTGGCTGGTACGCTTACTTCATCCTCTGCATTACAAACATTAGTACTGATTACACCTTAACGTCATGCAGACAAATGTGATTATTGTGATCGATCGGTAATATGAAGTAACAATTGCTCCGACACGCCTAAAGCCCCGTTTACACTTCCGACGCCTACACTTCCGACGCGACGGCATGTGGAGTGCCCAAATTGATCGATTCAATCAATGTGGGCACAATGCCTAACGTCGCGTCGCTCGGCGACGAAGTATAAATGGGCCCTAACGGCGTGTCTCGCACTTGCCCGCTTCGCGCGACTTTGCAACATCACTGACCTACGGAAAGTAGTTTTTGTAAAACCTAGAATTCGCTATCATCTAAGATCTGCTGCGCACTTCCTTGGCATGAAGCCGTTCACCACTCCCGTGCGTTCATCATAGACCTTCTCTTCGGACGGCAGCGCGTCACGATGTACACACGCCTTCTACTGAGGGCGTGGTGTCAGAAGGTACAGCCGCTATTCTGCGGATTGGGAATTTCGTCGTTCTGCGGAAACGCTTCGCATCGTCGGCGACGGGCAAACGCCAACCGTTCGGTCCATCAGCTTTCAGTCCTTCATCGTCGCCTTGCTATGTTGTGGTTGGGGTGGGTGAGCAGAGGGATGAGAGGAAGACCTCATGCTCTCCCCGGAAAGGGGCGTGGCCAGTTTCGTACATCCTGACCGTCTCCCTGTTTCCGGATATCGTTGACACGTCTTCCGAATCCGGACGCCTGGTTCCCCTCACTCGTTTCTTCTCACTGGATCGAATTTCTGGTCCGTCTGTACTGGCTTTCCCCCACCCCCTCCCCCTCCCTCCTTCCCTCCCCCACGGTCCTGGTCCAAACTCCTGGCTCATTTCCACTATTGACATCCTACTGGTCTCTTTCTGGTTTCGCCGTTCGGGTCCCTCTCCAGGTTGTTGATTTTCATCCTGGTCGTTGTCCTGTAGCCGGATTCATGAACGTTCCCGGGAAAGTTCCCGGCTTCCCACGGGAAGCGATCAGGTGAGAGAGCGAGGCGGAAGAGAGAGGCGAGGGATGATATCGCATATCGCACGTTCCAGCCGCTTCATGAATCTGGCCCCTGGTCCACCCTAGAGGATTTTAGAGAGAACGAAAAAAAATTGTTTTGCGTCTCAAAGGTTTCGTAAGGCAGTGGCTAGACGTTAGACCCTCAGTGAAGCCTAGGGGTTGGGGTGGGTGAGCAGAGAGATGAGAGGAAGACCTCATGCTCTCCCCGGAAAGGGGCGTGGCCTATTTCGTACATCCTGACCGTCTCCCTGTTTCCGGATATCGTTGACACGTCTTCCGAATCCGGACGCCTGGTTCCCCTCACTCGTTTCTTCTCACTGGATCGAATTTCTGGTCCGTCTGTACTGGCTTTCCCCCACCCCCCCCCCCCTCCCTCCTTCCCTCCCCCACGGTCCTGGTCCAAACTCCTGGCTCATTTCCACTATTGACATCCTTACTGGTCTCTTTCTGGTTTCGCCGTTCGGGTCCCTCTCCAGGTTGTTGCTTTTCATCCTGGTCGTTGTCCTGTAGCCGGATTCATGAACGTTCCCGGGAAAGTTCCCGGCTTCCCACGGGAAGCGATCAGGTGAGAGAGCGAGGCGGAAGAGAGAGGCGAGGGATGATATCGCATATCGCACGTTCCAGCCGCTTCATGAATCTGGCCCCTGGTCCACCCTAGAGGATTTTAGAGAGAACGAAAAAAAATTGTTTTGCGTCTCAAAGGTTTCGTAAGGCAGTGGCTAGACGTTAGACCCTCAGTGAAGCCTAGGGGTTGGGGTGGGTGAGCAGAGAGATGAGAGGAAGACCTCATGCTCTCCCCGGAAAGGGGCGTGGCCTATTTCGTACATCCTGACCGTCTCCCTGTTTCCGGATATCGTTGACACGTCTTCCGAATCCGGACGCCTGGTTCCCCTCACTCGTTTCTTCTCACTGGATCGAATTTCTGGTCCGTCTGTACTGGCTTTCCCCCACCCCCCCCCCCCTCCCTCCTTCCCTCCCCCACGGTCCTGGTCCAAACTCCTGGCTCATTTCCACTATTGACATCCTTACTGGTCTCTTTCTGGTTTCGCCGTTTGGGTCCCTCTCCAGGTTGTTGCTTTTCATCCTGGTCGTTGTCCTGTAGCCGGATTCATGAACGTTCCCGGGAAAGTTCCCGGCTTCCCTCGGGAAGCGATCAGGTGAGAGAGCGAGGCGGAAGAGAGAGGCGAGGGATGATATCGCATATCACACGTTCCAGCCGCTTCACGAATCTGGCCCCCGGTCCACCGTAGAGGTCCCCTTGCTTTCCTTCTCTACCACCCCTTAGTGGTCCTCCCATGCTCACGGCAGACGTCGGTGACACGTATTCTGAATCAGGACGTTCAGAAACGCGCGTAGTTGCCACTGTGTCAAGCAGGAGGATACTGCGCTTCCTCTGCTGCAGCAACATTCCATGTTGAACGGCAAACGTTGCCCGCGCGAGGTACGCAGAGGCATATCTCGTGCGGCCAAATTTTACACTCAACACGGCATAATACTGAATTCTATATGCAGCCGCTCGTCGTTCGACGAGGTTGTCATCTCTTCTGACTCCAGACGCTTGTTGCGCAACGTAGTGGACCCGTCTTCAGACGCTCAGAAACGCGCGCAGATGCCGCTGTGTCAAGCAAGAGCATGCCGCGCTTCCTCTGCTGCAGCAGCCTCCTATGTTGAAAGGCACATTTTGTCCGCGCGGGATGAGGCGTATCTCATGCAGGTTTCTGACCTGCGTGAGATACGCCTCATCTACACCGCGGACAAAATTTCGCACGGGTTCAATGAGGCGTATCTCACGCAGCCTTGATCACTTAAAGGTCATCGAAGGCTAACTCAATTATATAGTGGTAGATATGCTTATGCTTTCGCAAAGCAGCGTGCACCCTCTTTTGCTGCTCAAGTCGGGGTTGCTGCCGCAGCGAACTGTGCTCGAGCGTTCAGAAAACTCGGACAATCACCGTTACGCAAAGGGTCGCGCAGCAAACAGCAGCGCCCGCTTTTTAGCGGCGCCGTATGTTGTAGCTTGTAGGGGAAATTGACACTCACCGCACGTGCTCTTCCCTACAGCCGCAGCAAGAAATGTCGTTCGACAGCAAAACCGCCGCCGCTGCCGCAGCAAAGCGTGCTCACGGCTGCGGCGTTGTCTTTGCTGCGCAGCAAATGAGGCGGCAATCCAATCGATGATATCCGTTATCATTGCTGCCGCATCAAAGGCAGTGAAGTGTGCTCGAGCCTTAAAGAAACATCTTCTACGTTTAGGTGGACCACCCCAAAGCCGGACGTCGTTCGCTGTTGATTATCGGATTGATCGGTATGTGGCTGACGACAGTACTGCTCGTCGTCTGCATCTCCCTGTCTATGGGCGGACAACACTGGGCCAGCTACGGTGCTATTGCATTCGTGCTTCTGTACGTCATCTCCTTCGCGACGGGTGCAGGTATGTGTGGACGCATATGCGTAACACTTCATTCTGTGTCATTCATCTACATTAATGTTGGAGTAAGCTCTTCACTTCAAAAACGTCCACAGCTTCTTCCACCATATGTGCGAGTGGGAATCCTGGGGGTTTTGGAATATCAAACTGTGATAATGCTGGACAAAAGGCGCATTCATATTAAATTTTCAAAACAGAGTGTTAGGTAAAGGTCATACAGAAGAAAGCTGACAAGAAAATTGACGAACATGGACCAAAAATGTGAAAAAGGAAGGTAAAAAGGACGAAAGTATTAGCCTGACCGAAAAGTCTTGAAACAAAATTTTGAAAATTTCAGAATTTTCTGGAAAAGAAATCAAAAGTCCTGTGTCAGTGAGAATCGTGCAGAAGGTTCCAGAAGCTTTCGCTGTATGAGTATATAAGGGCCGCGCGCGTCACTTTGGTGACATGTTGAGCATGATTAGCCAACAACTGCTTCAAGTGGTCATCTTCTACGAATGGTGCCGAAGCTCCAACGCAAACACAGCGGTCTCTAATATCACCGGCGGATTTGGAGAAGGGACTGAAAGCAGCAGCACAGTGCATCGTTGGTTCACTCACTTTGATTAAGGAGTCATGAGCCTTGAAGATGGAGAGCGCAGTGGACAACCTTCTGCTATCACTGATGATGGATTGCTGCTCGCTATCAAATCCAGTCCAGAAGCAACTACGCGAACTGGCGGCAACCCTCGACTGCACCCACTCCACCATCGAGCTGCATCTCCACGACCTCGGCTATCGAAAAGCTTTGACAGTGTGATCCCTCACAGGCTGATCGAGGCACATAAGCAAGTGCGAATGAGCATATGCCAGTCACTCCTCGCGCAGCCGCATTGAAAGGAATTTCTTGAGGATCCAGTGACTGGAGATGAGAGCCGGATAGTCTACGATAACAGCGCACGTCATGCCGTCTGGCTCAAACGCGCCGAAGCCAGACCAACACCAACGCAAACATTTGCATTGCATTTGGTGGGAAAGCAGGCGACATTTATAATCCGACAACCTAATATATGACTTTATACAGATACATATATGGAAAATGTATGGAAAATATAAAATATTCGGAATGTGTACATAAAATAGGATTATACGTGGAGAATATTCATGAGGAATAAAACACAGTTCATCCTAAACAATTACAATTCTATTAGGGTGTAACATAAGTTCTACGCTTTTTTCGACAGCTTCGAAATCACGTGGCAAGTTGGATTGAGAGCGTGTTCTAGTGTCCATGGTTTACTATATAAGACTGAGATTTGCACAAGGCAACATTTGTGACTAATTATTGCTTGTGACCGCAACCACCTTTGGCACCGCTTGTTGTATGAGTTCGATCGAAATATATGCAGCAGATATGGCGAAGGGATGGTCTCTACAAGACCTGTAAGAGATGGTTCTCCCGCTTTAAATCATGCGACCACAGTTTGGAAGATGACGTACAGTGGAGGTTAATGATGAAACTCTCAGAGACCTCGTAGAAGCCGATCCTACAACAAGTACTAGGGGCGTGGCGAGAAGGTTGGGCTGCAGCCACATGATGGTGGACCGCATTCTTCTGCAACTCGAAAAAGTTGCAAGGTATAGTAAATGATATCTTACAAACTGACGGATGACCAAAGACTCCTGCGAATAGATGCCTGTACTTCCTTGATCTCCAGAAAGCGTCATTTCGAATTTCAAAAATATAGTCATGGGTGATGAAAAGGCCGTGTTCTTGGCCAACCATAGTAGACATAGGAAATGGGTGGAGGCTGGTAAGGACCTGGATCAGAACGTCAAAAGAAAAGTTCACGAGAAGATTATGATGTTCTCGGTTCGATGTCGGTCTCTGGAGTTGTACAATACCGCTCCTAATTCGTGAACAATCGACGCTTTGCGACAGGTTTTTCCATCGCAAACCGTCGCGGCTCCATAACTTCGTTGAAATTTATTCCTACAAAACCTAAATTACACCAAACCATTTCCCTTCCTATGACGAATCTATAGATAGCCTCTAGTCCGATTCTTTTTGAAAACTGACCTAGTTACACAGCAATTTCCCCTGGAAGGCCGTTAATTGTTTTACGACCCCCCCCCCCCCCCCCCCCCAAAACTGCCAATGGCCTCTCCATTGCGCACTTCACTAGCGATGTTCAAAAAACTTCGGAATTTTACCTTCTTCTTAGCACAATTGGTTGCAGTGCATTAATGGGATCTCACTGATATTAAACAGCTTCAAATTTAATTGAATGAAGTGAATATTGTGGTTTGTTTGAAAACGCGATTTAGTCGACTTAGCAGCCCACCTTCTGCTAATCAAATTATGCTACTGGATGACTAACTAATAAAGCACGTAAAGCAGAATACACTCTTCAAAACAATGTAAAACCTATTTTTACAACGCATCGAAATACCTAGAAATTTCAATCGCAACCCACCACATGAACGAAATGTGACTGCAGCACTGCGGTTTTTTTCTGCAATTGATGGTCGTGTAACTCCATAATAAGGGAAGCTAAAAAGCCGGAATTACTTCAATATACTGTACGCTTAACTGGCTTTGACATATCACCAGTAGAATCAAGGAATTCTTCCCAGAATATTTTTATGAACTGTTTAGTTTCTATAGAAACTCGCCGCATTGTCCATTGCCCTCAAATTGAAAAATGACTTCAACATTGTTTTTAAGCTCGTCGAGAGCTTCCAGGCGATGTAAAATTGTCAAGATACAGAGATTTCGACATTTTTGACATTTCTGAGCAGAGCACCTCAGCCTGACCCCATGTCCAGCTCCCGTTGCTCGCTTCGCCTACACGGCCGCCTCGCACTTGGGTGTGAGGCCCAGTGGTACTAGGGCATTATGCAGCGCAGCAAGGCGGCTCTGGATTGCCTCCATTCAAGATCTCGTAGTCTCTGATGCTTCTCTTAGCAGATTTAATTTAGCCACCCTTCGTTTATTTAAAGTTTCATGTGGACCTCTGAACACGGCTAACCTCTTTCTAACTCAGCCAACTGAATTTTTAGGTGTTATGATTTTTTAATGGGCGGAGTGTCACTTCGAGAATTAAAAAAGTTTTATAAGAATTGGCATCATATATATTTTATATAAGCCTGCTATACATTCAGCGTTGTTTTGCTTCCTTTGACGGAACGGATTTTTTTAAAGCTTCGGTCATTGCTCGAATGATCTTCGGAGTTATGCTGTGAAAAACAATTTACTTTAAACTTCAATATTTTACCGAAGGCAGAAAATGTGTTGTAGCATAAGTATTGCAATGAAAAAAAAAAGAACTGCTTGTAAGACAATCCTCTTCTTTCCAAACCCAAGTTGTTAGTGTTTATAGACAATAGAGAAAACACATCTAATACTTGGTGGCAAGATTTCCCCTCTATGAACTAGCTCAACCAGAAAATAAAGGACAGCAGCGACCTAGAAATGTACCACTTCCACGACAAATAGGACATTTTTCAGATGAAATTAGACACTCCTCTAAACAAACTTGATGCTTCTGAAATTAAAGTGAGCCCCTTCAAAATCGAAACAAATTTATTACTGACTCTCCAAGATGCTTAGAATCTTTTATTCGAGGAA
>OX375866.1:108953509-109020291 GCA_947359475.1 Heligmosomoides polygyrus bakeri
ATGGGAATTTCTTGAGCAGAGTGTATTGGTGCTGCTGGTATGGCTGTCACAGCTGATGAACGGACACGTAGAAGATCTCCTATGTCGATAATAATTGAAGAATGACAAAACTGTGCCATTTGCAGCGAGTAGATGGATATTGTTAAAGATATATGAGAGAGCACATTTGACAGGATAGATATGCGACATGTGTACGTACTTAATTTGAAATATATTTGCGATTAAAAATAAGGTCGGCCTTTAAATGATTCGTTCAAGTTCTAACTAAGCCTAGCTTATACCTTCCAAGAGAAATACTAGAACGGAGTCACGATTTCAGTACAATAACTTACGTAGGTTCTTGCCAATGCTAGGAATGCTTCCGGCAATTTGGAGGAAAGGCTCTTAAAAACGCTATCAATTCTTCATCGGTCAATTTGATTTCAGTGCTTCTAGCCTTCAATGTGTTGATGAAATTTGCCTCGAAATCAAACAAAGTTAAAACTGGAAAAAGTGTCATTCCGCTCCAACTGCTTGCGTTGACTTGGTAAAGGAAATGGCTAAGGAGTTTGTTTGAGCAGTACTAACTTAATTTTCAGGCTTCTCGCAACCTCAGTGAGGAAGCGCCCTTTTTATTGATAACGGTGGTGATAAATAGAAAAGGATAAAGCTCGACGTTGAGCAATTCTTTTGCGGAATGTGCCAAGCATTCTGTTTCTACGGATATAGTGGAAGCAGTTCGACTACGTTATCGAAGCTGTATTTCCCAGAGTCAGTGCTAAATATCAGCCACGAAACCGAAAATGTAATTTAGTTTTATATTTTGCAACAATATTAATATATATTTCGAAATAGTCCGAGGATTTGAAAATAAACTTTAAAAAATACATCCTACTTTGGTACTAATTGCACAGAAATTTTAGAAGCCAATGTCTACTACAGGGCGCGTGTAGCGCAGTCGGAGGAGGCGCGACTGCCGCGTGCACCCGATACCAGGTTCCTGGTTCGGATTTCCCGCCCAGGCCAACCAAGCCTTCCATCCCTCCGGGGTCGGTGAATTGGTACCAGACTTGTCTGGGAAGGATAAAGCGCTGACTTGTTCATCGGCTGGCCACCGCAAGTCATTGTATGGCCAAATACGCATTCATGTCGCCTTCACGACATCCCGTAGAAGTAGAATGCGCTGGCGCATCCCAGAAGGGATTGAGTAACGCTGTCCTTTATCCTTTAATGTCTACTACACGACTTGCACAACGGTTGGTGCTAGGCGTGTTAGGGAAACGCACCTTTGTGATGGCGACGTTTCTCACTTCCTTTTTTACCAGTGTTTCATTTTCCAATTAAATCTAGAGATGAGATGAACTAAGGCAACTTTAGACGCAACACGTTGACCTATCTTGAGCTGCTCATTGAAGAAATCCACGCCTAATCGTAAGTGTTAGTGTGCCTCCACTCCCCACCCCCCACCCCCCCACACCCCCCCCCCTCCCCCGCTAACACGGACAGCGCCCAGCGTTTTTATAGCAGCAGCATCGCCGACGGATCGAGGATGCATAACACATGCCTAAAAGATAACCTGATTCCCATGGTTAAAAACATTTACCAGGGGCTGGATTCACCAACGACTTACAGCAATTTAACAGAGGAAATTACGGCCGAAATCCCTGATAGCGCGGCTCATCAAGCGATATGGTGAGCGAGAAGCCGCGTTATCTGACCTTTCCGCTGTGAAATCTCTGTTAAAGTTATGTAAGTCGTTGACGAATCCAACCCCAGGTTTCTTCTTCAACAAAACTGGGGGTCAGCACATGGACCAAAGTCGACAATCGCATTCTACGTCCTGGGTTCGAGGGCAAGCATATGTGGCCGTCACCCACGCCGAACCTGAACCCAACGTACTGCTTCGTCTAGAGCCATTTACAGCAAAGGGTCTCGTTGATATATTACCAAAGTTTGGACAATTTGAAGGCAGCACTACTTGGAGAGTTGCAGAAGATCGATGTCTAGCACTGCGGCCCACAACAGAAGCGGTCACCAAGCGACTCGAAGCCTGCATCTGTGCAAAAGAAGATGATTTAGTCAGTGAGTTGGTGCCAGACTTGTCCGGGAAGCTTAAAGCGCAGGCGCGTGGAGCGCAGTCAGAGGAGGCGCCGGCTGTCGCCTGCACCCAATACCAGGTTCCTGGTTCGGATTTCCCGCCCAGGCCAACCAAGCTTTCCATCCGTCCGGGGACGGTGAAATGGTACCAGAAGTGTATGGAAAGGATAAAGCGCTGATTTGTTCATCGCCTGGCCACCGCAAGTCATTGTGTGGCCAAATACGTATTCAACTGGGCTCCAAGACATCCCGTAGAAGTAGAATGCGTGGCGCATCCCTAAGGGATTGAATAACGCCGTCCTTTATCCTTTATCCTTATCCTAACTTCTCTCAATTGATCGTCTTTCTTCTTTCCAATAAACTGTTATTTTCAGTTATCTTTGCAATGATGTCCATAAAATCAAGGGTTTTTCAATTCTGTTTAAATTTTGAGTTTGTTTAAAAACATGGGAAATTGTAGCTAATAGTCTGTAGCGAAACACAGCTAAGGAGGTGTTTTGTGGCTACAATAGTAGTTATTTCGCCTGACAGCTTTACTTTGTTTTCGCCACACTCCCTCTTGTTTGTAGCTTACATTCATGCATGTGGTATTCGATTCTGATACCGCTGGGCTTATAGACCTTCTCTGGTCTCATCATATCATTCTTTTGCTCAGAACTATAGCTTTTTCAGGAAGTATGTCTCTAAGCTGTGAAGACACAAGAGAACTCATTAGCGACCCATTGTTTCTAATGAGTCTTGCTTCGCAAGCGATCACCGGCCTCGTATCCGGCGTAATCAGTGTTGTTGTCGCAAGAAGGTGCAAAATGTTTGTATTTTCACTTGAACTACAGAGTGAGTTTCTTGATTTAGATCACTTTAGATTACCCTTTGGCGGTAATGTGGTTCTTTCACTGAGGCAGGATCTGCTTTATTTATTTATTTATTTATTTGCACAATATATTGCGCACAAAAAACAACAACATGGACACGGTAAATCGCAGAAAACACAATGTGAAAAACAAGAAGTTAAAAGCCATCTGCGACAAAAACTTAAATTAGTTAACTGACTAAACTATAATTCTACAAAGAAAGGCGGAACTGCAAATTAGAAGAAAGAAATCCGGCAAATTCTGTGCAAAGTCTTCTAAAAAATTGAAAAGGATTGAACAGGGTAGGAGAGGGGCCGAGGAAGGATGAGAATTTGACGGAGAAGAGCAGTGGACCACCAACACTGCAAGTTGTGGGATCGGCTCTGGATAACAACTTAGTAGGTCCGTCAATTCCAACAAATCTCATACCTTATGGTTGCTAGGAAAGCAACAGAAGAGTTTTATGCACGCTCAGTCTGACACTTCATGCAAGACCGGTCTCTCAAGCAGTAAACTATTGAATGAAGAGCAGTTAGGAAACTAACCAAAAAAGGGAACTAGGAAGAATAGAAACTAGGAAACAACTGAAAAACTGATAGGAGAGCAAATAAGAAGCTAAGAATATTAGTAGAGGTATGTATATGCATAATGAAGAACTGATACTAAAGATGAAAAAGAACACATGAAGAGAAAATACGAAAAAATTCTAGAAAACCAAAAACCAAAAAATCAAAAAATCAAAAATAAAATAAAAATAAAAAACCAAAAATAAAAAAAGACAAAATGCTCCCTACTCTAACTAATGTCAGAGATGTGGAGTGTGGAAAGCAAGTCAATTTGTTTCAGTCTACTTCGAAAAATTTGTGAATGGGCACTTCAAGTATACTAGGAGGCAACATTTGCAACCAACGGGCTCCATGGTACAAAAGTGAATGGAAGACCTTCTCCTTATTTTTCTTCTTTATTGTTGCGTTTTCTCCGCAGACTAAATCCCTTCAGACACCAAGTTCATCTGGGAAAATTGCTCCTTCATTCATTTTCGACGTGTCTCACGCATCATTGCACGCAAGCGCCATAACTACAGTTATGCTATAGTGGTGTAATACACGTCCTTTACACGCCTTTACACCTGAATTCCAACTTATCAGTGACGCTGGCCAGCTGACAAGTACTACGGAAAGCCATTTCCTGCTCGACGTCGACAGACAAAGGTTGTACCACGGGTCCATGGCGGACTTGGGGGCGCGAATAGGCTCGGAGAGGAGTCATGTCATAATGTACCCTGCGAATATCAGCCACGAGCATATCCTATGACATTAAAAATGGTCTAGCTCAGTTCACTATAGGTGTACTACACCAGTACTACATACCATTTGTAGTTTTGTGCAACAAAAACGATGCGGAGGGCTGTCCTACATAGTGACCTCCCATCGACCCTGTTTGCGCCAATTTGGGAATAAACTGAAGAAACACAGAGGTTGAATAGGGCGGAATAAGTTGTATGTGTTAGTCTCAGTCTAAGCTCTTCTAAACCGTTTGTTCTAATTTCATTCTGAATCAGTAGGCGCAATTTTCCACGCACATCTGGCTAAGTATTTCGGTTCTCTTAATAAATTGTGCATACTAAGCTGTGACCACCTATTTCTCATTCACTATCATCGTAGGCGTAAAGTTCACCGATATAGCGTCACAGACGTCCTGACCTATACGTATAAAACCGTGTGGAAGAGTGGGTTACACCAGTGCAACATAACTGACATCATAGTGTTTGCGTTAAATGATGTGTACCACACGTGTAGCGAACGTGTCGGAATTCCCAAAAATTCACTTGGTGTCTAGACGGATCAAGCCTTCTCCGCATGACTCGGTAGTATAGTAAGCACGAGAGAAGATAACAATAAGGTCAGTAGGCAACAATCATCAGCAGAAGTGCGAACGGCATCCTGAAAATTATATGAACCACAGAAGTGATGAGAAGAGGTGCCTTGATGCATCCGAGTTGTCCTGATGTGTCCTGTGGCCGTGTTCATGAACGTTCCTGGGAACGTTGGAGGCTTCCCGCGGGAAGCGACCGGGCGGGAAGCAAAATTTCGTATTCATGAACCTGGCGGGAAGCAACGGGAGCCTCCCGCGCCGATGGCGGGAGGCTCCCGGCCTACCCGCACTCAACCGTTCGGGAACACCGGGAAGCTGTCAATGAAGAGGTGTGTGTAATTGCACGCAATAGGATTTCGATGGCTGTTTTGGCATCGAAAGCCATCTTAACGGGGAGTTATCTTCGCCGTTCGTCACGTAACGTTTTCTAGGCCATCTTCGAGGGTGAGGGGTGGATATTCTCTTCCTATCAAGTGCGATTGCCGCTTTCGCAATTTATTAGTATAAATTGATTGTTAATTTAGGAAAGAGATAAATTGAAAGGCAAGTGCTTCAAAATGCATAAAACTAGACGAGATTTGACACTACTAGCCATGGTGAATCAAAACTCGAGAGTCCGCACGAAGAAAATGAAGAATCGACAATCTTCAATATTCCGGACAGCTAAAAGTCTTGCTGCTGAGAAGTGCAGCTAAAATATGCTCTGCAATCTATGTTAACCTAGAAAAGCAGAGTATCCCAGAAAATGTCGTCACTGTCTTATAGCCTACTTTAAAAAGCAGAAAAACAAACTTCCAATGGCTGGCTACGAGACGTTGAACCATATGGGGCTTTGATGAGACAGTAAAAATTCTCTAGATTTGCAACTTTTTGATAGAAACGTGTTTTTTTCAAGCCGTCTCAGAGCTTGATCGCGGTAAAGGATCACAAATTATTAGCGATCTATGTAACGAACGATGAAATTATGCTTCATGCAAGCTATACGCGAATTCTTGGCTGATCATGGAGTAATACTTTCCAGTCGCAAATAAATTTTGGAGCGGATCAGAGCTGACTTTGTTGAAGAATTTCACGGATTCATCACAAGGCAGCGATCGTCTACCCGAGATGCACTATGCAATTTTCACTCTTCTGCATTTGAGTCTGGTGGTATTTGAATGTCGTTTCGGCCTGCGTAATGCATTCTCGCACCACTCGAAATCATGTTAGCCTTTTATTCGTTGTACGCAAATCTGGCGTTAAATTACCGTTGAAGAAGACCTCCGTAGAGGCAAAGGAACTGAACCCTTCCTTGTTCGAGCATATATTTGCAGCTCCACTCATGTAATCTCTAAAAAATTGATAAAGCAATACCGTCAAACACTCCACACACAGATTCTGAACGGCTGCAAGAGGTGCCTATTGTCCAAAATTAGGCAAAAAATACACAAACTGGAGCGCGCTAGATGTGAGCGTCTGGTCAAATTTACGAAAATTTACGATTTACAACTCAAAAGTTGTCGTAAATCGTAAAAAAAAATCCTCAAAAATCGCCGTAAATCTCAAGTCGTAAATAGTAAATCGTAATTACACTCCTAGAAATTTAGGAAAGAGGTAACGCAAGCTAAACTCCCGACTGAAAACGGAAATTTCGAAATGTTGTTGTTCTTAGTGTTGACTGTAATGCAGCCCGTCCACTGCGCTTCTGTGCCACAATTCCGTGCCCTTGAATTCCGGTAAACCCAGAAATACTTCAATATTCAGTTAAAAATCCTGTAATTTGAGAAATTAGTTTTTGAAATCTTGCAATTCCCGCCTCCGCTGCGAATCTAACTAACCGCGTCGCGGTCGCACCTGCTTCCCGGTCGTTCATGAATAGCGACCGGGTTGCGGGAAGCCGGGAGCGGGTAGGCATCTCCGGCCTTCCCGCTCCCGCCGTTTCATGAATACGGCTACTGGCTTCAAGTCCACCTGGATTAGTGAACAGTGACTAGAGCTCTAGGCCCAGTTGCGTGGCAGATCGGTGGGCACTTATCCTCCATGCGGCTTCTAATACGATTGCCCTGTAGCCCAAACTGCAACATGTTAAGTTGTACTGGGGGCAGTCGTTCGGTACACCGTGCTGCCCGCCCCCCCCCCCCCTTCCCGCTCTGCCCGCGCCGCCCTATTTGGACAAGTTTGCTGTGCTAAACCGTCGTTAATTGGCGTGATATCGTCCAAAAAACCTAACAGCTGATAGGGGACGATTGGGAAGCGCATCTCTTGAAGTCATTTTCCAGTCGGTTCGGTTATGGAAGCAGTTGAGGAAAGGAGAACGTCACTCTTCTCTCTAGATTCTTTCAATTTTCACTACAATTCTGAAACTTTTCGCCTTAACTAGAGACTATGGGTGATTCTGGCATATTGAAGGTATCCGTACTTGTGCGCAAAACCGGCTCACCATCCTCTCTTTCCAGGGATTAGACAATTCTCCCTGTGTTGAAGAACTTTCTAGTGGATGGTCGCGTTGTTGTCATGACATATCTCGCCAAGATTTTGTTGTACTTGTCGGAAAATGCGGACGACACCGTAGTACTAAGCAATGTGGCGAGACCAGAGGGAAGCCTTGGCGCTGCAGCTGAAAACTTTTTTCCTCCAAATATGGTGAACAAGATTCTGACTCTTGTCTAAAGAACTAAATTAGTTCAGGATACAGCTGCAGCGCCAAGGGAAGTGATTAGAAATGCGATGCCTCCATGTGAAGGCAGGGACCCGGACATCTTGTCCTCGACGCGCCCTTCGCCCCGTCCCTTTTTGGGGGCAGTGTATCCAACGACTCTCCGCCGTTGTCGTATTTAGCTCCTCGACCACTACATCTCTGCGTTCAGCGACCGAACCTTCTACTTAAGTAAGCGAACGTGAGCATCAACATCCTAGTCATAGAAGAGGACAGGGTGATGCTCCTTATCCAGGGCCCGGATTCATCAACGACTAGCTGGCGATGGAACTTACCGCGAAATCGTCAGGGTGCCGCGGTTTCACAACGGGCAGGCGTCACGATTATCGGGCCAGATCCTCGAATGAACGACGCGGTGAAGCATCGGCAACGCCCTACTGCTAATGTCTAACCCAATGGCAACGAGTTTTGCGAGCTGCCAATGTAGTTGGCGCATAAGCTGCACCCTTCACAGCGACCTTCGTGGTACGACAAATATCTGGCAAGGAACAGGTTAGGTAAACCTGTGGTAGCAATTTGCTGACTCTTTCGTTGATGAATTTGGGCCCTGGAGGCTTATTAGCCTATCATCCTTTTAGACAGTTTCTTTTGTACCCTGAATCGACTTAGTGTTGCCTGTTTATATGGGAAAAAGAAAAAAGAGCAGAGCATTTCATGCAGACAGTGAAAAATGAAGAGAGTTAGTTTGGTTTTCTTTTCGCGCGAGCCCTTTTATGAAAACCAAGCTATAAAGCATCCATCTCCTGATCATTTTCTACTTGGGTTAAGTGTCGTTAGGGATCGTTTATTGTGAACGCGACATGCGATGTGATGACATGAAAATTAAGCGTGATCGACCGATTTGGTTACTATTCATGTCATCGCTTCGCGTGCACAATAAACGCTCCCGTAGACCCGTTTATACTTCCGACGCCGAGCGACGCGACGCCACACATTGTGGCCAAAATGATCGATCGCGTTGCCGGATCAATGGTGTCACAATACGTCTCGTCGTGTCGCTGAGCGTCGAGTTATAAACGGAGCCTTAGGCCTCGTTTAGGCCTATGTCATACCATCGCTCACCCCGAGCGAAGCCCAATGATAAGCTCCCATATCGACTCTCGCTTGGCGCGATCGATATGGGAGCTTATCATTAGGCTTCGCTCGGGGTGAGCGGTGGTATGTCATAAGTCTTATACTTCGACGCCGAGCGACGCAACGGCTATGCATTGAAGCCAAATTGATTGATCGCGTCGACGCCAGTCTTCCGGAATGATCGCGTGAACCCGCGACCAATTGCGCCGCTCAGCGTCGCTTTCGAAATGGGCGCCATGCGACTGATCGCGGTGGATTGGGGCGCGGTATTGCTGTTCAGTTGATTCTCGCAGTGTGGATTCGCACTTGCCTGTAGTACGTAATCGTGTGTACACGCGTGAGCGCGTCGCCCGCTGTTCGGAGTGCTCATCGTCGTTCAAAACAGCGCAACGTGATTGGAGAGTCACTTCGTTTGAAGCGGTAAAGAAACTCGGAGGAACGCAACCGTCATCGGCGAAAGCGGGCAGTAACACTGTATCCCGCTCGCACGTTCAAAGTTAGTCGCGGAGTATCGACTGTGCGCGTCAGCTCATGCGCAGCGGGATCCGTAAGGTCGCAAAGACTGCGTTTTTTAAGAGTGATAGCGAAAGTCAGGACAGATTCCATGCCAAGTGCTCGCACGACGTTTACCTCCGAGTACAGACTTTTACTATACAGCAAATAAAACCTCCATTGATATGAGATTTACTTGAGCTACAGAAATTGAGCAAGGTTCAATATTTTCAGATACTAATAATGACATTGCTCATTCTATACATCGTGCATTCTATTTGTATCACAACCTTACAGGTAAGCACTGGGTAATTTGTCGTACCACCGCAATCGTTACACTTTTCTATTTCTGACATATTTCCAGTTGGATAAATTAACAGATGAGTGCCTTCTATATGTACAATCTACTCTTCTACTTCCAAACAATTTTATGCGAAAAAGTCAGCGTATCCATCGCTAGTATTAGGTTATTCGAAAAGTTTACCTCCTCTTCTGCTTTTTTTTATGTTTATCTCTCTTTTTATTACATTCAATAACTATTGAAGGTATACACCATTATTAACTAGAACGTATTGCATTTTATCAGTCAATTTGTGAAGGCCATTGCTGGAGTGTTCCTGGGGTTTTGATGAAAAAAAATCGACGAGACACCTTTCAAGTTGCTCTTCATCGTAGAACTGCGTCTCCTGCAACGGCTGGGCAGCAAATAAAGTAGATAAAGAGGTGATAAATATAATGTGTGCAACGATACGTCCGAAACACTTAAAGTTTTTTCTGAGTCTAGTTTACAACGTGTGAACGCGCTTTGTTGTGGAAAAAGAGGATCTCGTCTTGTTCCCCAAGAAGAGCTGCTTCAACGCAATCCGACTGCCTGAAGTAAACATCAATAGTGACAGTAGTGTTGCAGCTAGCAGGTGAATGACTTGTTTGTAGTTTGAAACACTGAGAATTACTTTCTTTGGATGAAGTTCTGGTTTTGGTTACCCACTTTTCGTTGCGAGTAGCCAAAATTGCGAGACAAAAAATACCGCTGGAATGATAAGAGGCTTCTGCGCACCTGCAGCTGTTAGTAGCTTTCATCATGCGGTATCCATGCTCCATATATCCATGCCTTTCCAAGGCCGCCCGCAGGTGGTCAGCTATGGTGGTGTGACGGTATTCGAGTTCCTCTGTCAGCTCACGCCGGGAACCCTCCTGAATCATCTCCGAAAGGCGCTCCTCATCCGATATTAGGTTGGTGCATAAGTTCTCGGACATTTGATCCCTCCTGAATTGAAAGCGCATTTTCCCGCCAAATTTCTAACATATATCAACGCGTAAATGATCTATCGATAGAGAAAGGAAAGGGCTACAAAACTGTTCCTCACATTTACTTCTGCGTTGTTAACGTCAGCTATTATGGCTGAGCAATTCATCCCAACTGAGACGCATATTCGGCACGTCATGTTATTCCTGCATCAATCTGGCCTCAATGCCAACGAATAGTCTCCTCGCCTGAAGGATGTTTACAGCGAGAGTGCTCCTGCTCGAAGTACTGTGTACCAGTGGTTCTCCAAGTTTGCAGTTGGTGAATTCTCCGTTGAAGATAATGAACGAGAAGGGCGCCCGATGACACTGGATTTGGATGGCCTCCGAAGTGGAGTGGAAGCGGACCCATACCAAACCACTCGCGAACTATCAGGCACTCTTGGTGTTAGTCACTCAACAGTCGTTCGAGGATTGAAGTCGATTGGCAAGGTGCAAAAGTTGGGTCGCTGGGTACCTCACGACTTGACACAACATGACATGGATCGCGGAGCCGATGTCGCTCTTTCTCTCCTTACCCTCGGACGTACCCACGGATGGCTGGACAACCTTGTCACCGGGGATGAGAAGTGGATGCTCTACTCTAATTATCACCGGCGTGCACAGTGGGTTGACGCAACTGGAGTGGCAGAGGACGTTCCGAAACCCGACCTTCACGTGAAGAAGGTGATGCTATGCATTTGGTGGAGCGTTCTTGGCGTAGAATACTGGGAGCTGCTGGACGAAGGGACAACAGTGACGGCAGAGGTTTACGTCAACCAACTGAGGATGTTGAGGGCCCACCTTCAAACCACACGAGGAGAGCAAGTGAAGGTGTATCTTCAACGCGACAACGCTAGACCGCATATTGCTAGAGCGACGGGCTGAGTTGGCGGACTACGGATGGACCGTTCTTCCACATCCACCTTACTCGCCAGATCTCGCTCCTTCCGATTATCATTTGTCTTCAAGCCTTCAACGCTATTTGGACGGCCAGCAATTTAGGAACCGAGAGGATGTCAAGGAGGCACTGCTCACATTTTTCGAATCACAACCGGCCACGTTTTGGATAAAAGGCATCCATGACTTACCAGCACGTTGGCGAAAGACAATTGATGTAAAGGGTGGTTACCTCAAATGATTTGATATTGTTGTTCGCATGTTGTGATAATAAATATTTCATGCCCCAAATGTCCGAGAACTTATGCACCAACCTAATACATCTGGTCTTCCAGACCGTAGCTGGCTCTTATGGCCTAAAGCACCCGTTTTCGTTTCCGCAACCAGAATAAGCTGTGTCGTAGAAGACAGTGAAATGACTCATCATGTCACAAACGTTCCTTGCTGCATTGCTTGTGTTGGTATGTATGCTGAATTCGCGGAGCGGGATCAGCTGGACTTGTTTGGCGTTGAGGACGATTTTATCAGCCATATTCGTAATGCAATATTACGACAGCAGTGATATGTGCAGGACATAGGTTAGATTATATATCGATATAAGGTTCCCGAACGCTTTTCAAAAACTGTCACAATGATGTTTTGTTGCGATCAAAACTTCTAGCGCCAGGCGGGACTCGAACCCGCACCTCCCTCTGACCGGGCGGGAATGCTCTACGCCTTTACACCACCGGCGCCGGTTGATCGAACACAACATCCACACCTCGTGGGATCGATCAGCACTCACCCGTATCCGGGCTGAGCTGGCCGCTGATATAATCAAACCGGCGCCGGTGGTGTAAAGGCGTAGAGCATTCCCGCCCGGTCAGAGGGAGGTGCGGGTTCGAGTCCCGCCTGGCGCTAGAAGTTTTGATCGCAACAAAACATCATTGTGACAGCTTACTACCTCGATACCAGCCACTTGAGGCTTAAAGAAACTGATTTGAATTGCTTTTCAAAAATTTGATGAAATGTGAAACTGAGTGAAGGGAAGGTTTTGGAACAACTTTATATTTAAATCAGGAACGGCTTTGTTCAATTAATACATTCAGTAAATTCATTTTACTCTGTGGATGTGCCCCTAAATTTTATTATGCTGCTGCGCTATGTTTTAGACAACACAGTTGCTTCGCTACCTATTGGTCTCGAATCCCTGTGATGTGGCCCTACCGCACATTTTTTGCTTCATGTTACGTTATCCTTCTATTACCTGTATGGTATGTTTTTCTGCGTTACAGGTCAGTCAAGCAGCATTATTGAATACATAACACCAAGTCAAAAACGCTCGTTTTCGAGCCACACTAAACCATGGTTTTTGGTTACATCTTAATGTCAGTATAATATCTGGCATTTGATCTAATCTGGAAAAGAAATGTTTAATCGAACTTTGTAACACTTGCAATACAAAGTATCGCTAACATTTTATCAGTTTGCTATGGTCGCAGAAAGGACAGTTGCCTTACGGAAACGACGTCAGTATGAGTCATATGGTCCGAATTTAGGGATCGCCTTCATAATTATCTCGGTAAGTGCCTTCATACATTTCTTATTACAGGGTGGCCCATAAGGTTTGCAACTGAATCAGGCTTCCCATTAGGAGACCTCTTTCCGTTGCACAGAACCACATAGTAATTGTCATGTAGCCCATCCTTAGTGTTATTCACCTTGCAATTGTCAGAGTTGCACTTATTATTATAGAAGGTAGTATGCTCTCACGTAAAACTACCGCCTGCCCTAGCTCAGTTCACCGTAGGTGTGCCATACCAGTACTGCATACCAGGGATGAGCGGATAATGAAATTTTGAGAACTGGATAACGGATATTTTTGCCCGAAAATGGCCGGATAACGGAAAAACGGATAACGAACAAACAACAAAATTTAAAACTCGTTTTAAATTGTACTAATTTCAGCAACAGATCAGGACTTAAAGCAATTAATTAATTAATAAGCCATTTCTAGACATCCAGCGAAACAAACTTCACATAACGATCTTGTTTTACACATGCTATGAACCGTTATTGTTGTTGCTACTCGATAGCATCCCAAGATCCTAGGCACTTTAACGTGGAGTTATCTGGGATGGATAAAATACTAACTTTTGGGTAGTAGCTGCAAGCAGTTGTTTACGGCAAACACACACTCAAAGAGTTATAACATCAGACCTTCTGGATCTGAGGAAGAATATTCGACCCATCGCTTTTGGAGCAGAGGAAGAATATCCGACCCAGTTCCAAAACGGAGGTGTTCCCTATGTTGCAGATAAGTTTCACAAAAAACTCACAAATTAAAATAAATCTGCATGTCTTCAGCACCCACGATGCTAAGTTTGTTTAGTAGTTTATTGCTCCCCTAAAATTTTTAATGGAGAAGTTGCTTACTATATGTATCTGGATTCATTCTATTTCTTTTGCTAGTATTCATTGCTACACTGCAGTATTTTTTGATTATTCACGACAGCATATGGCTAAAAAGGTACCATTACCGCCTGCAATCAAATCGAACATACTGCAGTTGTGTAGCCACAAATGGTACGAAGGAAAGATCGGCGGTAAAAATTCTTCCCAGGAGGCGGCGCTCCACTTTTCGCGATTGTTAGAAGCAGTTTTTTTGCCTTCTTGGTCAGATGAATGAACAATGGTGTGCTAAGTCGACTTATACAAGTATGGTAAAAAGCTTAGCGGGCCTTCTGAAAGGCTGGAAGTTAGATATCTTTAAAACTATGTAGCCAGTTCCCAAGTGAGGTAACTTCCATTAACCCTTCTAGATTTGAATACTTCTGTTGTTTCTGACTACCACTCTTACGATCGTGAAGGATCCTGTACATAGTCCACCCATCACCCCATCGAAAGCTTAGATTCAGCTAATTTGTTGTTCGTTATCCGGCCCAAGATCGCCGGATAACGAACAACAAAACGGAGAGGCCAAAACCCCCCGGAAACCGGATAACGGATAACGGTTAATCCGCACATCCCTGTTGTGGAGCATCCCCGTTCCGGTGAAATTTCTGAAGATTGGTGATTGAACCTTCAGAGTTATATAGGCAATAAAAAGAAAAAGAAAAAAAAAAGCGGCAATAATGATTCACATCATTACTCCCGTTTCCCGCCGCAGCGTTCTGTCTGTCTGCGCTCTATCCGACCGGGTAGACAGAAGACGGGAAAGTGAATAGCAGCAGTAGGTCCCGACTAGGAAACGTACAGGGGAGAAAATGCCCGCGGTCAGGGGAGATAATGTCTCCGCAGCCAGGTAGGGAAATATCCGCGACCATTGAGGGATTGTCTTTAGCGCGATCAAATCCGTTCAACAAAGCGCATGGTAGTTATAGATGAACAAGAATAGGGCACGTTTTCATTCCGTCCCAGACAAGGGATTTGTACACCCATTAATGGATGTACACCCATTTTGAGAAGAGCAAAGCTTTGCCAGTGTGTGTTCGTACGACATTTCAACTTAAGAGATAGAAAATGACCATATTACTGTCACAACGATGTTTTGTTGCGATCAAAACTTCTAGCGCCAGGCGGGACTCGAACCCGCACCTCCCTCTGACCGGGCGGGAATGCTCTACGCCTTTACACCACCGGCGCCGTTTGATCGAACGCAACATCCACACCTCGTGGGACCGATGTAAAGGGGTAGAGCATTCCCGCCCGGTCAGAGGGAGGTGCGGGTTCGAGTCCCGCCTGGCGCTAGAAGTTTTGATCGCAACAAAACATCGTTGTGACAGTAATATGGTCATTTTCTATCTCTTAAGTTGAAATGTCGTACGAACACACACTGGCAAAGCTTTGCTCTTCTCAAAAATGGGTGTACATCCATTAATGGGTGTACAAATGGGTGTACACTATATTTACACTTGATTTTTGAGTAAGTTTTTTTTGCGTTCTGTGTGCATCGCAATGTGACGGTGTAGTCATGCATTTTAGTTATGAGATAGATCCTCTTCTCTTTCACTACTGCCAGCCCAGGCTCCGCTAAAGTTTCTATGAAACACTAGATAGTTAGGTATTGCTCCAAGTGCGCAACTCACCTACGTCTACGTCAATCTCTGCTCGAATGCAATTAGCACAAACCATTGGTAAGCAGAATACTGTGATAGAGAACAAATCAGAGACGTTCATTAAAAATACCGGTGTCTTCTTAGCGCATTTTGATGATGCTGAAGCAAAATCCATGGCTTGTATATTGTCCATTGGTACGGGATGATAGCGGAGAGCTGAGAGTTTCCGAAGAGAACATCTTTGGAAGGGAACTTGTGAGACTGAACCCAACGGTTTTAGGAAATATTAGATACAGATCCGGCGCTTCTTTACTTTTGAAGTATTTCTTCCTCACCGCTGGTATTGTAAATGTTTTCTGTGCTTTTTTAATTGAAGTCTCCCATAGTATTGAATTTCTCTTTTGAGTTAGATTGAGCGCCTTCCTTTATTCTTTTTATTCACCGTTCTAGGCGTTTCAGTTGCCATCAAAAGAACAGAACTTACGGTGTAGTACCTTAACACAATTCTGTCGAGCCCTTTTGTTTTGAAATGAAGAGCATTTTTCGTGCATGAATTTCTTCGATCCACTTCTTATTGAAGCTTAACTTTTATGGAAACGCTAGGGAAATTAGGTTAGCGATGTATTAGGAACCGATACTGCCGGGTAAGACTTCAAATGAACGGTTTTCCCAACAGTTGCGAATTTATTCAAAGTCTCCTTATTGGCGTTACCGCCCGCAGCTTGTTTGCTTTATCATCGCACTTTTGCTAATTATTGCACGTCAATATCATTATACCTTCTAGTGTACTGTACACCCGTGGAAGAAAATGACCCTGGCATTTTCTTCCACGGGCGTTTTCTCGGGCATTTTCTCCCTAGTTGCAGGCATTTTCTCCGCACGCAGCGCACACTATTAAGGCATCCGCACACTTTTGCGGCGACGGCAATAAAGCATTACTGCCCTCGCCACGGCATTGCCGCATTGCGCTCTAGCCGATCGCGCCGAGGATCGTTTCTCACCGGAGCACGCTCTCCTTCTGAGCAAGTAGAACCCGACTGCAATGCGCTGCGTCGGCGCCGCGTCCATGAGCGCTGCGGCACTACTGTGGATGAAGGCTCCGCCCCACTTTTGTCCTCTGCTGACGACAGTGTTGCCACAAAGGTGTGCGAACGCCTTAAGGCTCAAACACACTTTCCTGTTGCAGCAAACCCGGCTTGGGCAGCAAAAGAGGGTGCACGATGCTTTCGCAAAGGATGCCCGCAGCAAACAGCAACGCGCGCTTTTTAGTGACACGTGCTCTTGTCTGCAGCCGCAGCAAAGCGTGCTCACGGGTGCGTCGCAGCCTTTGCTGCGCAGTATAAGAGGCAGCGGATCGATACTATCCGTAAGGCCTATGGTATACTGCCGTACGCTGCAGCGACGCGGGAGTGCACAGCGACGCGACGGCTCGCGATGCGCGTCGCGAGCCGTCGCCATCGCTGAGGCTGACATAGTTCACGCGGTTCTGCCGACGGAAACTTTTGCAGAACTACAGCGAATCAGCTGATCCAGTGCAGTGACGAAATTGTGCTTTGTCCATCACATTCACCGTGAGTCCTGAAGTGTCGAAATAAGTGAGCGGAAGTGCATAGAATAGGGTACGACAAGCGCTCCCCTTCCGCGACCATCGCTCCTCGTCGCTCGTCGCGGGAGTGAAACATACTCCCGAGCGACTGGCTGCGACAGCCGTCGCACGGGAGTATGTTTCACTCCCGCGACGCGGAGATATAACACCCATCTGCGACGCATCGCGGGAGCGATGGCGCGTCAACTGACAACCGCGCCGTCCGGCACTGCAGCGAATACGCGCCGTTGACAGTTGCCCCGCGCCCATCGCTGGAGCGACGCGGGAGTGTACCATAGGGGTCGTTTAGTGTGCGCGCGAAGCGCGACGCGATGCATGTATAGTGGCCAAATTGATCGAGCGGCGCGATTAATCAATTCGGCCACTACACATGGCATCGCGTCGTGCGTCGCGCACACACTAAACGACCCCATAGGCCTAACCATTGCTGTCGCAGCAGAGGCAGCGAAGTGTGTTCGACCCTTTAAGATTCGGGTAGTTTCTCCCTAGACCAGCAGACTGGGCCTCAAAAGCGCCTCATCTGGGTCCCGCTCTAAAACGGCACCCCGCGGGAGTTTAAATTGAGGTAGCCATCGATCGTATTCGCGACACTTTACATCCGCTTTACCTTCCTAGGGATGCTCCCCTCCGAGTAGGACATATACGATTCTCCATCTTCCTGACACTGATGTCAATCCATGAAGCGCAATTTTGCAGGTTGTGTTCTCGTTTTCTTCGACGGCATGGGTGGTTCAGGCAGAGGATTTCTCAGTAAATGCTACTTATTGCTCGATGGCCAACGAGATGACGTTCAAGCGAGTAGCGCTCGTTTGCCTCGTGATGTGCATTATCAATCTGACCACTTTACTCGTTGCTGTGGTTCTGAACAGTTACAATAATATCGCCATTAAGCGGTCGGTAGAAAAAAGAAAGCGTCTTGTCTCATGTGTTGTTTTGTTGCAACAAAATCTAAAAATTCCAGCTTTAAAGCAGCATTTAATATACAGTCCTATCAGCTTCGAGAGAACGAGTTTGCAATTCGTCTAATTCTGCCGTTGACTATATTCCAAACGACGTGCTGTGGGTTGTTCTCAATAATGAATGGCACGATTGCAGTTCTTCATAACAGCTTCACAGTTGTCACCTACAAAACTCTTGTTGCAGCAATGTATGTGAGTAAATTTTTAAATAATATTTGGCAACTATGGGCGCGTGTGGCGCAGTCGTAGGAGGCGCGACTGTCGCGTGCACCCGATAACAGGTTCCTGGTTCGGATTTCCCGCCCAGGCCAACTAAGCCTTCCATCCCTCCGGGGTCGGTGAATTGGTACCAGACTCGTCTGGGAACGATAAAGCGCTGACTTGTTCATCGGCTGGCTACCGCAAGTCATTGTATGGCCAAATACGCATTCATGTCGCCTCCACGACATCCCGTAGAAGTAGAATGCGCTGGCGCATCCCAGAAGGGATTGAGTAACACCGTCCTTTATCCTTTATCCTTATCCTTATTTGGCAACTATGTTGAAACACAAGAGCCAATTCATGATTAAAGCATTGGTCGTTGCTAGCCCCGAGTTTCATAGATATGGTAGTCTACCCGGCAATGAACCCTTGTTAAACATATTCGCGACGATGTCCACTTATTTGAGTGGACAGACAAGTTTCGGAAAGAACTTTCTTTCTTGATGTTTTTGTTCGATTCTCTTTTCAAATTCGGAAATTATAGTAACAAATCAATGTTGGGATTGCGTCGGCGAAAAATGCTTTGCTTTATCGTAACTAACAAGACAAGAACTTTTACCATTACTGAAACTCAATAAACGCACATACATCTAGACAAGAGATAATGCACAAACTTCAAATGAAACATGAATTGAACACATAAATGAAACAACGTAGGGGGTCTGAGTGATTATGACAATGAACAAACGTTCAACAAAAACACTTCCTATCGCTGAAACACCTCAAGCATAATTTTCGAGTCGAGCAGCACATATGGACTCTCCTGACGTTCTTCTTGGCAATATCTCTTCCCAGGCTACTGCTTACTGATAGTAACACCTCGCGAGGGACGATGTCCACAGAAATGATACTCGCGCGCGCCAAAAGGCAGCCGGCCCTCTCGCGCGTTTGGCGCGAAAACGCTCTCGTCGTGAATGTGTTAAAATGTATCCGATTTGAATTGAAATGTGTTCAGCTCTCCGTGAAAATTGTAACCTTTAGTAAAGTGAGGAGATTGACAGTAATGCACGAACTATATCATTCTTTTTTAAACCTACACCGCATAAGGACAGGTAGCCGTGGAAAACATTTTTTTAACAATTGTTAACTACTTTAAAAAAACGTCAGAAACCCGAAAGTATTTTTATGTGCTAACCAGCTCTGTCTTTTCCATTTTTAGCCGACTGTTAGTTATTTGTTGGGAAGACCAGGAAAATGATGAGAATAAGACAATAACTTTATTTAATTTTTTACAGTTCTTCTTTCAGATCACACCATACTACACACTTGGGTCGCCTATTCTAATCCTGTTCATTATTCGATGGTCAAAACGAATGAAAATTGCGAAAATGAAGAAGTTGACGCAACATCCCGAGCCCGAGAGGGAAATCTACTTCCAAACATACAATGAAATGTGGAGCACAACTAGTTTCAATAAATAATTCGATTAATTTTGATGTTAAAAGATTTATGCTTGAGGGAAAAATCACACACAAGAAAATGTGTATAGTTCTTTAGGCTCTAAAGATCACGCTATTTAAACGAAAGGAAATCGGCAGGTATCTGTAGATAAGACCCTCCGAGCGAAAAAAGAGCGAAAAAAAGAGAGCAATCTATATACCACTATATTATTGACCTTGTCCAGGATGATGCTTGAGTGATGTTATTCGCCCGGAATAGGCCTCACCGTATCCCGCGCGAGCAATATTTCTCAACTTGCTGAGTGCCCAGATTCAGAAGATGTATCCCCGACGTCGTGCAAAGAGCGTCTGTATACGAAGGAAGTGTCACTGACGTCGCTTAACGAGCATCTGGATTTGGAAGGTGTGTAAACTGGTCTACTAGCCCTAGGTAATACTTGCACCGCTGACGGCGCGGCACGACGGTCGGGATAGATATCGAACGGGTGGCGCGGAAAATCGATATCTATGGCAATCGTGATGCCGCGCCGCGTGGCGGCGCAACTATAAACTAGGGCTTAAGCTGTTGGTCTTGACAGAAATGATCTAACACATCGACAACACATTTTGCAGTGCTGCGAGCGTGGGACAATCGATTTTTAAGCTGGCAGGCGCGTTCGCCTCATTTAGGCATATGTTATACTTCGGCGACACGTCAGCGATGCTGCAACCCGTCGCCGTTAATCTGTCTCCCACTACTTGTTACCGACAGCGCGGGAGCTCCGGATGATGAGCTAGAGAGCGAGCGCAGTCCCCTTCTCTCACAACGAGCATGGCGCGAGAGGAGGAGAGTGCGATAGAGTGCCGCAGACGCGTGCCCTTCAGGGCAAGAAGGCCAGCGACGACCTGTCACTGGTTGTGCCGACACGCTGTCGACGACGGGAGTATAGCACGCCCTGAAACGCTGTCGATGACGCCTGAAGCCGAAGTATAACATATGTATTATTCTGCGTATTAATCCAGAAGACTGCGTTTTTGCCGCGTCAAAAGTGTGTGCTGAGTTTTAAGCTATTTCGGGAACAATGGCTCAATTACTTCGGAAAATGGAAGGCTTTATTCCAGGTATAAAATAAAAGCAAAACGATAACTTACTTACTTTGATACTTTGATGGTCCTTTCGTCGGCTGGAGGTCTTCTCAGCGGGGACCACAACTCTTCCAGACTGCTCGATCTCTTGCTGCTTGCATCCAGTGAGGCAGACTCAGCTCTCTAAAAGATCTTGAGAATGAGTCTGCCCATCGCGTTGGTGGTCGTCCCAGTGGTCTCTTATGGTCTTTCGGAAGCCATTCTGTGACACAGAGACTCCATCTATCGTCCTCGAAGCAGGTGTCCGGCCCAGCGATATTTGGACTTCTTCATGTACTGCAGCGGGTCTGCTAATCGCGACTTCTCCCGTAGCTCTGAGCTTCGTAGGCCTTCTCGCCATTGCTGACGAAGGCTTGTCCTCAGAAGACATCTCTGAGGTGCACGATGCGTAGTTTGCATCGCTCTGGCGATTGTCTTGTTGTCGGGCCAGGTTTCCGTCGCGTAACACATCGCAGGCAGTACAGAGGCGTTGAATATCGAGGCCCTGAGGCCGGGATCCTTGACCTGATCGGTGACTTCGCGAATCGAACTGAAGGCTGCCCATGCTGCGCGTCTCCTGCGGGCGATTTCAGGAGCGAGGTCGTTATCCATGTTCAGCTCTCTTCCCAGATAGACGTAGGAGTCGACCTGTTGTAGAACGACTCCATTTAACCTTACGAGTCCCGTGTCACACCACTGGTTGACCATAAACTGCGTTTTGGACATATTCATGTCCAATCCAATCTTCATACCTGCCACATTAAGCTCGTTCAGCATTTCCTCGACTTCTGCCGTGCTGGTGGAGATGAGAACAATATCGTCGGCGAAGCGAAGGTTGCTGATCCGCTTACTGTCGACAAGGTAGCCTTTATCGTCCCAGTTCAAGTCTTTCATGGCATCCTGGAGTGCCGCTGTGAATAGCTTGGGAGAAATCGTGTCTTCCTGCCGTACTCCTTTCCCGATAAGAATTTTAAGCTTTCGATCGAACAGCTGGATGGTAGTCGATGTGTTCGAGAAGCATTCGTCGAGAAGTCGGATGTAGGGCGACAACGATAACATTGACAACATTTTTGAAAGGCTCTGGTCAGGGATGTGCGAAATTCGAGTTTCCATGGTAGGCATTCCGGCTTCGCGCTATTTCTATTCTTTCCCTTCTGTGTTTACTGTCCCGATTCTTATTTGATTAATTTGATCTGTGAAAGCAGTATTTTTACCAACTTCAAATTGCATATTTTTTTGCACATTAAGTCGATCTGCAGTGAACAGCGATATTTTCATCACGCGGCGATGCTGATTGTTTCGTAAGATATGATGTTTGCTACACAACGTGTATGAACGCCATGCGAAGACGCGATGCGACGTCGCTCGATCAATATAGAAGCTAATAATTACGTCGTATCACCCTGCGGTGCTGCTCTGAACGTCCCCTTAGACCTCGTTTATACTTCCGACGCCGAGTGACGCGACGGGATGTAAAGTGGCCAAACGGATCGACGACGGTCAATCAATGTGACCACCACACGTGCTCGGCGTCGAAGTATAAACAAGCCTTAGACCTTGTTTCTACGTCGACGCCAATCGATACGATAGCTATGCATTAGGGCCAAATCGATTGATCGCGTCGCCCAGCGTCGATGCCCAGACGGCCGGAATAAATCGCGTGAACCAGCGGCGAATTGCGCCGCTCAGCGTTGAATCGCGTCGCTCTCGATATGGGCGCTATGCGACTGATCGCGGTGGATTGGAGCGCGGTATTCCTGGTCAGCTGATCCTCGCAGTGTGGACTCGCACTTGCCCGTAGTACGTAATCGTGCGTAATCGCGTGACCGAGTGTTCGGTGTGCTCATCGTCATCAAAAACAGCGCTACGCTATAGGACGCTTCGCTCCGTTCGAATCGTGTCGACTGGCGATGTATTAGGTTGTCACATAAGTTCTGTCCGATTACGATATTGTTATAGTTTTTTCATAGACGGAGAACATAATTGTGTTTAATTTGTATATTTTTTCATAGACGGAGAACATAATTGTGTTTAATTTGTATACCGTTTTGTAACGCTTGTTTCGCTCTATAAAACTCATAATAAAGGATAAAGAACGGCGTTGCTCAATCCCTTTTGGGATGCGCCACGCATTCTACTTCTACAGGATGTCATGGAGGCGATTTGAATGCGTATTTGGCCGTACAATGACTTGCGGTGGCCTATAGCGGTTTCTATCCGCGTGCGACCCAACGACTGAAGGAGGCAGTCACAGAACACGATTTATTAGTAAAGTGAACAACGAACACAAAACCCAGTTAACTAAGAGTTAGTCGAGCAACAGAATACGGACGGAGCGACCGTCCCACTATGCGTAGGAGACAAGAAAAAGACCCTCGGCCGTAGCGACGGTCCTACTGTGCGCAGGGGACAAGCAAAACTACGGTTCTAGCGACCGTCTGGCAATATACAGGCGACGACAACTTCGGACGGAGCGACCGTCCTACTAGGCGCAGGCGACGACGAGCCCACGGACGGAGCGACGTCCGGCAAGGCACAGGCGACAACAAAACTAAAGAATTTTAGGCCAGAGGCCCATCGGACGCCTGAGGCGGGAAAACAAACAGGGAACGGTATTGGCCTTGGCGCGCGAGATTGCCGAGGCGCGCAGAGTTGCGGTGGCGCGCAGATTGAGGACCCGGCCCAATGCCCACTTGCGTTACTGGCCAGCCGATGAACAAGTCAGCGCTTTATCCTTCCCAGACAAGTCTGGTACCAATTCACCGACCCCGGAGGGATGGAAGGCTTGCTTGGCTTGGGCGGCAAATCCGAACCAGGAACCTGGTATCGGTGCACGCGACAGCCGCCACCTCCCCCGACTGCGCTACACGCGCCCGTTAAAACTCATAATACTCATTTTAAAACTCATAGACATAGCATCATTTTATGTGCTGGACAAAACCATGGAAAAATGTACTACCGGCAATAATACTTTATGAGTTCAAACTTGACTACAGTGTCCAGCGAGGCAACTCGAAACATCAAGAAAGCCTGGGGAGAGGACTCTTCTAATAAACGTATCGAGGTCAAATTGAACCAGAAGTTCCGTTTCGGAGAAGTGGACCTCGAAGACGGGACCGTTAGGAACGACCACCCGCGTGGTGACGGATGTTTGAAAGAAACAAGAACCCTCTGCACGAGAAACGGTACGCGAGGTGGAAAAAACTTTGGGTCAGTCGTACAACCATTTCGAGGCACCTAGATGTGATAGACAGGGTGAAGAAGCGGGATAAGTGGGAGCTCCACAAACCAACTAAGGAACAGCAAAAGTGCCGCCCGTTCATATATCTCGCATCTGACCATCCGAAAATTAAACCAGTTGAGGTATAAAGTTTTCCCGTTTCTCGCTTATTCATCGGATCTAGTCCTGACAGATTTTCATCTTTTCAAATATCTCGATAGTTTTCTTAAGTGGAAAAACTTTTAAACTAAAACAGATACCGCAATTGCCTCTAAGCGTTTCACTGATTCTACGGATTTAGATCTCTTCCGAAAGAGAATTAATGCTCATGTATATCATTGGGAGAAGTGCATTGATTGTAACGCTTCTTATTTTGGTTAACCAAATTCATTTTCAGCTGAGATATTACAACGTAAATTTGCCGTTGAAAATCGGACAGAACTTGTGTGACAACCTAATACAAACGAGGCCTTAGCCCTTCATTTCTGGTCGACTCTTACAGTACCCCCTAACTATCCTTGCTGACTACACGTCCGCAGCGGTTTGTTTGTTTAAGAAATGCAGTAAAATAATAGAAACTTGAAGAAGGACTTACGGCGCGAAACAACATCAAAGCACGATAACTACAAACTTCGTTCAAAAACAGAGAAATTGGATCCCCAATAACGAACTTCAAAAAAAACATAAGTTCAAGAATTGTAGGCGTATGCTTCCAATGCAACAGGTTAGCCCTGCATTTTTGTAATAGCAACGCATTCTTGCTGGCAAATGTTTTCTCCACTCTTCGGCAAAATATTTTGATGACAGAAGTTAACGAGAAGAATAGCCTATAATTACTAGAAAATTGGGAAACTGCAAGCAAATCTTCCCCATTCTAAAAACATCGTAAGCCATATCTATTCATCGATGTTTTTTTAGTGTTTGATTTTTGAAATAGTCGGCGTATTTTCCAACCGAATGAATCACTTGTTAGCTTGTTTTGTTCCGCAAAATCAGTCGTTTTCGTAGGCAAATTTGTATCCATGCTGAAATGCTTTGCTCGTCAGCGTATAGCCACTTTTTGTAGCTGTCTACGTAGAAATATGGCTACAAACACTGTAGGGCCTTCAGAAATAAATTCTCCGTTCTGATCTACTTCGTTCCCTTTATAATGCCAGTCGATTACTATGACTCCTCTATAACGTGCTATTTGTTTATTAAGGCAGTCATTCAAGCATTTCTTCACTAATCGATTTCACTCATTTGTTATTCCTTTGCTCAGCAGACCGTAACATGTGTGAAACAAATGCGTTCGAATACTAGGTATTACTGCGCCATGATTTTTCCTATTCAAGAACAACAACGTTTATTTCTAGTTCCTCGGAACACAAAAGCTCCAGTTATGTTCTCATTCATTGTGGTTTTATTTATTACATATGAGTTCAAATAGCTCAGGCATTTTGAATAGATATGGAAAGTCAACAAATCTAAAACGTAAACATCTGCCTTTCTCGACATACACTGCGACCAGAAAGTATAGGGACACTTAAAAATTGTACTTTTGTACGCTAATCGATATCAATCGACCTGAACGGAGCTGGTTATATACAACATTCCCACTGCGTTTTAAGCAGCACGGAATCGTTTCTTTCGAGACTTTCATACTCAAACTCTTGCGCACTTCCTCCAAACTGATTGATTTATTCGAAACGATTCGCACGATTTGCCTCTCGTCTCGAGTCGAAAGAAGCCTGGGACGTCCTGAAAACTTCCTCGAGTGATATAGATAAGGACTGCGTAGAAATTTGCTAATAACGTTCTTTGGTCGTCCCAGTTGAGTCGAAATTTGGCGTATGCTGAGTCCTGCATCTCTGAGGGCCTTGATTTGAGCTTGTTCCTCTATTGATAGCATCGATCCGCGACCCATCCTTACAATGAGCAAATTATGAGGCAGTATATTGAGGCAGTATATATAAATAGTTTTCAACAACGTACCTTTCTCCGCGCGCCTTATTTGGTGGTGTCCCTATACTTTCTGGTCACTCAAAAACAGGGTCCCGTCACGTGATCCTTTCCCGTTCCTTGCCACCTCGGAAGATTTTGCCCATTTCTTTCGTATATATGTTTTTTGCCGTGAGGAATTCCATAGTATAATTTTCAGATCAATTCCTGCGGGTAGCTAGTAGAATTACGCAATTTGCTAGTGTCCCTACACTTTCCGGTCGCAGTGTATTTACTTATTTATTTAAAACTACAACAGAAGTTTACTTATTATACAAAAACAGTATCGATGAAAACCTCGGTTGCTAGCATTAACAAGGCCCTGAATACGTTATAGCGTATCACTACCATTGTAGAAAGGGGGGAGGTGAGAGAACTGGGTTATCTTGGTACTCACAGGGAAGGGTCTGAAGCGTTGGTCCGAACGGGGAGAGCGAGTTACATAGGAAGAATCCTCATTTCCCGATTAGAATAAAAATGTGTTTCTTTTTTGCCAAGTCGTCAAACTCAAGGAGGGGGGGGGGGGGTCCTTGAAGTCACAATGGAATCGGCGCCTCCCGAGTTCTTGGGTCTCTTGTACGCCCGCCATGCCTCTGCAGGCGAGCGGATTGGAGCGCAGTGGATAGTGACGTTGCATCATGCGAGAAGGTCGGGGGTTCGATTCTCCTGCGCTGACTTATTTTTGCATTTCATCAATTGGTTGAGATTTGAGATTCTGGTGTCTATTCGATTTTCGGAGGTTTTTTGCACAATTTTCCAGCTGCAACCTCGAATTGACCGCCGGGACACCTGTGTTTCGTGAAAGCTGTGCAATCTAAGGGAGCTTTTTCGGACAGATAGTGACGTGTGGCGAAAAATGGATCCCTTATGACAATCGTCGTCGCTCTGCACAATGGCAGGACAAGAATGAGAGTCCCAAGGAGATGCCGAAACCAAGTCTCCATCCAAAGAAGACCGCGGTGACCGTATGGTGGACAATGACAATACAGGGTGCGTAAAAAGTATTGACGCACCTACTTTTTGTTTCAGCTCCAGCTTTCTGTTTCTACCCCTCTAGGTTTTTATGTGTTATTTTTGTTGTCTGTATTGTGGTCAAAAAAACACTCACGAAAAAACTGAAGAAACATGATCGTCACCGTTACGGTGGCCCTTTTTTTGTCTGTTACCCAGACAGCTGAATACTTCCTTAATAAGAGAATTTGGCGCTGTTCGAAACGGTTGGTGAGGAAAGAGGTCAGCAACCCAAACGTCAGCCACGGCTCTGTCATAACAGATGATGATTACAAGATGTTCAAGCACGATAACGTTCAAATCAAAAATTGTTAACCTCTGTCCCATAACGGCAAACAGATAACGCGCGCAGGTGTGAACAGCTTCTCAGGCGAGCACAGCTTAAACGTGAACCCGCTGGATTACTCTTTCTAGGTGATTTTGAAGAATGAGGTCTGTGCTACTTTCAACAGAAGTGACCAGTCGCAGAAGGCTACCCTGTTCGAAGCACGGAACAAAATGCAAGCGAATGCTTGCGGCGCGTGCTCATGAATTTCTCCGTCGTTTTCGATCCTGTATTCACAGTAAAGGAGCCGATGTCAATTACGACTTATTCTGTCGTGTTTGCAAGATCATTTTCCATATTTCTGAAATGAATATTTTAAAACTTACTGCGCAATACTTTTTCCACAACCGCCATTTACTGTGTCAATACGTTTTACGCACCCTGTACAGTCCACTGCAAGTTCTTGAAGACTGGAGAGGCTCTATCACAGCGGAGAAGTACTGTGCCAAAGTTGAAGCGTTTCACCAGAAGTTGATTCAAAAACGGTTGGCTTTGGTCAATCGAAGAGGTCTAGTACTACTGCATGACAAGTCGCGTCCGCACGTTTCAAAAATTGTGGTCCAGAAACTGGATGAGTTGGGATACGAAACTCTGCCACATCCAGCATATTCACCAGATCTGTCGCCTACCGATTATTGTTTTTTCAAGCATTTTGATCGTCATGTGAAGGATAAAAATTCAGCAACCAAGATGATTTCGGAAATGAATTATTATGTTTTATTCATTCTCGCAGTTCTGATTTTTGAAAAGATGCCTAGCTATCTTTGCTAGGCATCTTTTCATGCCTAGCTATCTTTGCATTGGAAAAATCGTATTAATTGAGTCGATTAATAGAATTGCTTCCAAGCAAAGTTATGATCAGGCGATTTTGTCAGTCAAAATCGGCCATTTCATGTGCCCCTAATATTTTGGGATGCGCCATGAATTCAACCATTCAACTTTTACAGGATGTCGTGAAGGTGATTTGAATGCGTATTTGACCATACAATGACTTACGGTGGCCAGCCCATGGACAAGTCAGTATTTTATCCATCCGAAGCAAGTCCGATTCCAGTTAACCGACTCCGGAGGGATGGATGGCCTGTTGGCTGGTTTGGGCGGGAAATCCGAACCGTGAACCTGGTGCACGCGGCAGCCAGCACCTTCTCCAACTGCGCTTCTGGTGCCCACTTCTCCTCTTTCTCATCATAAATAGCTGCTTCTTGCAATGTTGTACAGGCCCAAAACCATTATTGTAGCTTAAAAATAGAACAGTAAAAACAAAACTTTCTAACATTTAAAGTACAGGACTAATTTTTGCGGTGGTGCATGGTAAATTTCCAAGGAAACTCGGTAATTTTTTTTAAAGGAAAATCCATTTTTAGAAAGAAAAAATCGAGCTCCTTTGACTGTCTCTAGCTCGATCTGAAAATCGTGTTTGTCTTGGTTTGGGAAATGTTCAATTTGACTGCAAGTGTCCAGTTTGCGCTGAAAACTGTTCCATTTGACGTGAAAATTGCGTGCTGCGAGTCGTGCTAATTTTCGAAGCGAGTTTCAGTGTATTCACTAAGCATTATAATACGTTTCCTGTTATTGCGGCACATCCATGACTCGCCAAACTGTTCTTTGTTAAAAATCATCAGAGACCCCTTCCCCAACTTTCATAACTAAAGACACTGGCAGTCTCGAAATCCGTTTCCTTCCGACCTTTCCAACACCGCCTATTTTGCTTTACGTCGATTCCTTATAGAAGTTTTTCTAAAGCAAAAACAACAGAATTCTCATGCCAAGTCTGCCTCCCACGCGCCATGCTCGTCACATTGTCAACAAAAAGTTCTTATCGCCTTCCTGTCGGATAACTGCTAAAAATGGAAATTGGATTTGCTTTGTTTTGAATGTATTGAATATGTTGCGTATTCCTTCTGTGAGAAATCAGCAAAGGATGCATTCTTCTGTGTGATTCCTTCAGAACACTGTTTATCATTATCACTGGGCGGGATAGAATGCACACTTTTTAAAAAGGAGCCTGTTTGCATTAGTTGAGTCCTTGAAATTCTGTCATTGCAATGAACGTCGCTTTTTATTTGTTTATTTGTTACTATCCTTACAGTAGAATGCTGTTCTGGATCGTCCATCGTGATGTAATCGGAACGGTGTTATTCACCAAATATATAGAGAGATATTAGTTTAGATACATGGTACATATTAGATACATGTATGTAGTAACTAATGTATAGTCGTATGTAGAATATATAGTGATCATAGATACAGTGTTATGTTGTATAGAATAGAGATATTATGCGATCGGACCAAATAGGCGATTTAATTGCTGCAAAACATATTGTTAAAAGTAAGTAAAAATATGAAATCGAAAACACTCAATCAATGAAAAAACAATATTCCACATCGTTACAATTGCCCAACCGAATGAGCGATTGAAGTGCGATGCTGTTTACAGATCTGGAATTTTAACAGTTGATAGCAGATTTATTTCTTTGGCTCTCTTCTTAAATGTCGGAACGTTAGGTGCCTCTATCACATTGCGTGGAATTAATTAAAGCCATCTCGCTGCTCGAAAAAACAGTGAGTTTCCATGTTTACTGCGAACTCTTTCACAGTGCACCGATAGCGTACTTATACGGCCTAGACGGGTCTGAAAGTCCAATATGCATTTACTAGCTTTCAGTTTAAGCTCTCCCTTCAACATTTTAAAACGAAATGATGGGTCATTAACCACTCTTTGACACAGAAGACTACAAAGTTTGAAAAATCTTAGCCGCTACTTGTAGTTATGCATACTCCACAGGTAATCTGCAGTGGGAAAACATTCAAAAATTAAGATTCGTGTGAGAGTCCTGTATTTTTCTAGCTTGTTTGTCTGCTTTTAGTATGGGGACTTCATATTTGGGAACTATCCTACTATATATAAAGCAGCAAGCGTGTGTGTGTGTGTGTGTCACTGTGTGTGTGTGTCACTGTGTGTGTGTGTCACACCGTCACACTGTCCGTCCGTCCCACTTTGAGTTGGGGCGCGGCAGCCGAACACGTCGACAACCGTGCATGGCGAGCCGCAGACGTGCCGAACACGTCGGCGACCGTGCATGGCGAGCCGCAGACGTGCCGAACACGTCGGCGACCGCGCATGGCGAGCCGCAGACGTGCCGAACACGTCGGCGACCGCGCATGGCGAGCCGCAGACGTGCCGAACACGTCGGCGACCGCGCATGGCGAGCCGCAGACGTGCCGAACACGTCGGCGACCGCGCATGGCGAGCCGTAGACGTGCCGAACACGTCGGCGACCGCGCATGGCGAGCCGTAGACGTGCCAAACACGTCGGCAACCATGCATGGCGAGCCGTAGACGTGCCAAACACGTCGGCGACCGTGCATGGCGAGCCGTAGACGTGCCGAACACCATGGCGAGCCGTAGACGTGCCAAACACGTCGGCAACCATGCACGGCGAGCCGTAGACGTGCCAAACACGTCGGCGACCGTGCATGGCGAGAAGTAGACGTGACAAACACGTCGGCAACCCTGCATGGCGAGCCGTAGACGTGCCAAACACGTCGGCAACCATGCATGGCGAGCCGTAGACGTGCCGAACACGTCGGCAACCGTGCATGGCGAGCCGGAGACGTGCCAAACACGTCGGCAACCCTGCATGGCGAGCCGTAGACATGCCGAGCACGTCGGCAACCGTGCATGGCGAGCCGTAGACGTGCCAAACACGTCGGCAACCCTGCATGGCGAACCGTAGACGTGCCGAGCACGTCGGCGGCACGAAACTTCAGCCCTGGGGGTAATCGAGGTCGCTGAACTCGAATTTGAAGTCGACCAATCGATATCGATCGATATTATCGATTTTTCGAGGATGTCGTTCGGGCGGCACGAAACTTCAGCCCTGGGGGTAATCGAGGTCGCTGAACACGAATCTGAAGTCGACCAATCGATATCGATCGATATTATCGATTTTTTGAGGATGGCGCTCAAGTGGCGCGAAACTTTGGCCCTGGGGGTAATCGAGGTCGCTGAACACGAATCTGAAGTCGACCAATCGATATCGATCGATATTATCGATTTTTTGAGGATGGCGTTTAAGCGGCGCGAAACTTCGGCCCTGGGGGTAATCGAGGTCGCTGAACACGAATCTGAAGTCGACCAATCGATATCGATCGATATTATCGATTTTTTGAGGATGGCGTATAAGCGGCACGAAACTTCGGCCCTGGGGGTAATCGAGGTCGCTGAACACGAATCTGAAGTCGACCAATCGATATCGATCGATATTATCGATTTTTTGAGGATGGCGTATAAGCGGCGCTAAACTTTGGCCGTGGGGGTAATCGATGTCGCTGAACACGAATCTGAAGTCGACCAATCGATATCGATCGATATTATCGATTTTTCGAGGATGTCGTTCGGGCGGCACGAAACTTCAGCCCTGGGGGTAATTGAGGTCGCTGAACACGAATCTGAAGTCGGATCAATCGATATCGATCGATATTATCGATTTTTTGAGGATGACGTTCAAGCGGCACGAAACTTCGGCCCTGGGGGTAATCGAGGTCGCTTAACACGAATCCGAAGTCGACCAATCGATATCGATCGATATTATCGATTTTTTTGAGGATCACGTCGAGGAAGATCAGCCGATCCATCTCGATTAACATAATGGTCAGAAGGCCTAGGAAAGAATAGGAAACCCGTAGCGGCCATGGCGTCCTATTCTCGGGGTTTGGGGGCGAAGCCCCCAACCAGTCGTAGGCGGCCGCTAGGCCGCCGAACGACTGGTAAGTTTTATAAAGCTTCAGCAGTACTGCAGGATTATTGCAGTATGTATTTCTTGAGACAGAAAACATGACTGAAAAGGCCTTTCGCACGGTGGTGTTGATGTGATTATCAAAACGTAGCTCTGTATCGAGATGAACGCCGAGATCGCGTGGATTATTTACTGCCTATACCCAAAACATTATTGTTGATTTTATACTCCATCATGGTAACTTCCCCATATGAAAGGTAGACATTTTTGAAAGATTGATTGGAATTTCCCGTGCTGAAGCCCACTCCATCATTTTTGATACAGATTTTATGCAAACATCTGCAAACTTCTGTACCTTTACTAAGGGATGAGTCATCAGCCTTGCTGGGAAGTCATTGGTGTAAATGGGAAACAGTAAAGGAGAAAGAGCACCTCCTTGTGGTACTCCACTAGTGCAGTCATAAACTTCGGAGTTTCCTACTATTTTAATTATTATCCTATTATTTAAACAATCTCTTGTACGTTTTCGTTTTGATGTCAAGACATATACGTATTGTGATTGAACTTTACATTGCTTTTCAGAAGTAAGATGGATTGTGCTGAAAAAGAACGACTAATTACAAACGTTTGGTTTTTGCTTAGTATATGTAGTCAAGTAGTAGCCAGCTTAATATCAGGTGTGGTCAGCATTGTTGTGGCGAAAAAATGCAGCAGCTTACACTTTCACATCAACACACGCGTAAGCTTTTCGCATTTTAGCTTTTTCTTCTTGATTTGCTGACCAATATCTAAAAACTGTTTAGATATTGCTTACATCAATGCTTTATCTCTATGCTCTTCATTCAGCTCTCATTATTTCTGTACAAGTGAGCTCGTTTTAAAATGATTTTCTGCTCACCCTCACTCGTAGAGTTCTTCGCCTTCCTTTAACATCTACTGACCACTACCACATAGATTGCCGGCCAAAGCATCTGTCCACAGGAGGTCAATCAGTAATGGGCGTGTAAACGGTTGTTGTTATTCTTTCATGAACTCGATGCTCTTTATCGATAATGAACAACGTCGCCCAGCGGACGCTTTTCTTCCTCTTCTGCTTTGTGCACATGATCCTGTTAGGTTTATTACTGATGAATAACACATCAAGGCACGTGATGGACAGGCAGAGGTCTGACATAGGTGAACCAGTCGCGCCTACTGGGAGAGCTTCGCCGTCTCGTGGTCGATCGGTGACGGCTCGACGCAAGAGATGAGAGGAAGGCGGTGGTGGAGAAGGACGGTGAAGAAGATCGTCTCGCTCCTCGACCAGGCCCACGGGTTTTATCCTCGAGTGAACAGCGCTCTGAAAGCCTATTAGTCAGACAAGAATTCTAAAGTTCTCAGACATAACATATCAAGGCTTAACATCTCGTGCACATCGCATACAATGTTGTCATTCATCCTAGACCGAAGCACGTAATATTGGGTAGCGTCAGTTGTCAGTCTTGCTAACCTATTGCTTAGTGTGTTTTATAATGGGTGCAAGATTAGCAAACTGACATCGGGTCGTGCTGCAGGTCATTACGCAGGCCTTACCGACAAATTGATTACCAAACGTCGTTTCTCGACCATTATCGGCTTGGACTCCTTTATCAAGTGTTTCCCTAACAGGTCTATGGCGAGCCACACTCTAGGGCACGGATTTATAAACAATTCACCGGCCGGTAACGGTGAAAATTAACGAGAAATTGCCATGCAACGCGATTCATCAACGCGCGGCATGGTGGGTTTCGGGTGAAAACCGTTGTAACGGTTACCCTGACAGAGCCTCGGGTAAACGACGCGGTGAAGCACCGGTAACGCTCCATTGCTAATGTCTGATCCAGTGGCAACGAGTTGGCCTTGTTTCCAAGAGTAGTCGAACGCATGCGCAAAGGCGTTTTTCGAGATTTTCTTTATCGTTTCACCGGTTGAAGCTTGTTTTTGGATATATCATTCCTGTCATTACATCGTCTTTGAACTTTCTTTAAGAATCTACAATGACTGAGAATTCATCTTTCAGCGTGAAGTTTTAGGGAGCTTGATGTAACTTGTTAATTCTTCCAGTTAATTTTTGCGTTTCCATTACCTCCTGCGTTAGAACCTAGGCCAACTACGCCTTCCATCATTTCCGGTTCTGTAAGTTGATACCTAGCTGATGGGAGGTGGAACACTAGCATGTCTATGACGAGCGATCAGGAACAGAAACATAATTCATCTCTAAAACATGAATGTGTAAATAGCTCTCACAAAATAAACAACGAAAACAGGCCGGGCTAGAGAGGAAAGATTATATGTAATCGAATACTAAATAATTTTCAATGATACGCAAAAGAAGGCCTCGCCCTTCGAATGGTGTCGTAGACCCAAAAGGCGAAATGGTGCACTATCGCGGAGTTTCGTGCCTTCGAAAGGTGTCGAAATGTCGAAATAGTGTACTTCCGCTCGCTGGATTTTCGCCGTTGCGACTAACATTGTAACGCCCTTCGGCAGTGGTTGGTGTGGCTGCGGACAACACGCAACAGCCGTCAATTTACCGGCGCGGCATCCTTCATCTAGTCCTTTGTGAAGGGGGGGGGGGTAAGTTTCTGGCAAGGAGCCAGTTAAAATAGTCTGTGGTTGCGATTTTTCGACTCCATTGTTGATGAATCCGCGCCCAGAGGGACTCGAGCACCGGTTTGGAAAAAAGAAGCAAACGATTTCTTTCCGCACCAATACTGAATACCTTCAGCGGTAAAGTGTTTACATCCAGGGTCCGAATTCATCAACAATTAAACCCTTGTATATGCGTGGTATAAAGGGTAGAGATATGATAAGTTTCAAGTAGAGATAAGGCAAGAATCAGAGAGGCAGGCTTCATCTTGGGTATCTCAACAATCTACACTCGTGGGTTAGCCGCTGATGAATCCGGCTCCAGGCCAAGACACACCGCTTTTGATGATTGTCTTTATCGATTAACTGACAACTAATGCAAACATACCTTCTATAGGTAGCTTCTAGATAGCCTACTTGATGTGGAGGTCATCACGCTGGAGCTCGTCGCGTGAGGATGTGTCCTGTTGGGCCTTGATTCGTAAGCCGACAAAGTAACTAGAGCACCGACTTTCATGTACACAGGAGCGTAGAACAGCATCTACATGACCTTCCAGAATCCTTTCTGGCTCGCAGGCTTTACTTAATAGTGGGAATTCTGTCAGTTCAAGGTATGCAGGACCCAGGACCAGAGTCATGCAGGAGTCATGCATGGCTGGCCCAGGCCCACTCATAGCCAACACTGTTGGTGGGGCCAGCGCGTTCCCACAACGCATCCGAATGCCACACAAACCGATTAACGGAGCGAATGCAACCGGAAGTAATGAAGAAGTCGATTAGAAGCAGACAACACAACATAGCACATCGCACAAGTATCCAACATGTGCCGCTTCCAGCTATCGTTACTGAAACGCTACGGAAAACAAAGTCGTCTGGTAAATTCAAATTCTCCCAGAATCATGTACAAACAACAATGCTGTATTCTTTTTTGTAATGCAACTCGCTTTTTGCAACTTGCTTTTTTTATGAATTTGGCTCACAAATCTGCTTCTTTCTCTTATAATGATGCTTAGGTGAACCATCTTGTTCTGTACGCCACTGCTGATGCATGCACAATAGGAGTGCCACCTGTATTATGCTTCTCTCTGCGTTATCCTTCAACTAGCATAATGGTTTCATTTGTTGTATTACAGGTGAGGCTTAGGAAATCAATTTTTAGGAGGACTCATCCGCTAAAAGCATTTGTAATTTAGTTTTCTATGATTGTCGAACGAAGCGTTGCATTGTGGAAGCGACAGAGCTATGAGCATTGTGGACGCTCATTTGGATTTGCTCTCGTAATAGCTTCTGTAAGCATTAGTGTTGTTTTGTTTACAATCTCCATTATTTATTTTATTTATTACCATGCGTGATCGCGCGCCAAGAGCCGTCTATCGGGTAATCAATCGGCGTTTTCAATTCCAATGCTTTGGTAAATTGACTCATTCAATTTTTTGCACATGAAGGGTTCAGAGTTGTAACCTTAGCCGTAGCTTGTTCTCATTACAAGGAGGAATACATTGGTGAGAGAGAAAAGCCACTTACTCTAAGGATGCAGGAACGGGTGAATGTGCTTGACTGACGCAGAATTTCCATACCATTAGGTGAGCACAGGCTGCGAAGTCATGGTGGCGCAACAGTGTGGAGAGCGGTGACAATCTTCGTGCGCGAAGGGGACATCACTGTGCGCAAGGCGTTTAGTGTGCTTGCTCGCTCTTCGCGATCTAATAATATCGAGCAGGCGACGCGATGGATCAATATGTGAGCTTATCTTTACATCGCGTCGCGTGCGCACTAAAGCTCCCTAAGGCCCGAGGAGTTCTTCTACCGCTGCGATGCCATCGAGGTGCTCAGTCCAGGACCATTTTGCCGCGCGCGGTCGAGTCGTCAAAGGAAACTTCGCCGCAGCCGCCGCAACAGTGGCGGCCAGCACTCGCGATAGCTTCCCATCGCAGGAATGGTATACTTTGAGAGTGACTCCAATCAGACGAATAAGCACGCGGTAAGAAGTAGAGAATGCGACCGAACGCGATGGAGATCACCTCAAACTTGGGTAATTAAACCTTTATTTTGATAAGCATAAATAAACACGCGCGCGACTAACGAAATAACATATTTAAGCATCGATGGTAAACATTATGATGAGATAGGATAAATGGATAAACATAGGTGAATATGAAGATACTACGCGAGACACGAAATAAAAACCAACATGATCCCAAATATGAGCAGCACCGATATCGATAGGACCCTGAAAAAGGCTAAGTGGCATAGTAAAGACAAAACGTTATGGATATGGCAAGACACAGACGAGATATATGCAGACAGTGTAACATATAACAAGACATATGAAGGATAGCGAAGCATGATAACAACACAAAATCGACTACAACACTAAACATGAAGGAACAGCCAAAAGATTACATGAAAACCATGAAACAACACACTATGAACACAATAAGAACCACAAGGCACGCGCTAAGGAGCCAGAACGGAGAGACCACGACACAAATACGCACAGAGTGGAAAAACTCCCCTCATGTTAACCACTTTCCGCTACACTGCCTTTAAGCCCAAAAACGGGGCTGGACGGTCTGCATAGGAAGAAATTCCTGAAAATCAGGAGGCGCCGAGAAATAGCCCGGGGGACGAGGAAAGCTCAGAGACGCGCGCGGCGGTCGAAATGGGGCGCGAAATCCTTCAATTGTCGTCATACTTGTTCACGCCGCTCGCGGTAATTAGCGTTTGTCCTGAGTGGATCCCTTGCAGAACGATGAGCGATGTGACGAGCACTGAGAAATTCACATCCTTTCGCGTCGCTGTGCAGAACTCATCGCCGCCATCCCGTCGTGGCGACGGAAATTGTGCAAGAAGCTCAAGGCTTATTTTATACTCTCGCGTGGGAGTGTCCACAAACGGGTGTAAATTTTTCTGGGACCCCTCACCTGGCCAGTTGTGGCGCCCCGCTCCACCCGCCGTCAGCGGATAGCCGCCGAGGGACTATGAGAGGACTAATATACTTCCCGCCCACCGATTCGGTCGGCGACGCCGTTTCAAGGCCGGCCTTCGAAAACGCGCCCCAATGCGACGCGAGCCGTCCCGGGTCGACGACGACCGCCCGCGGCGCACTTCTTGTCCGCGGACGTGCCGGCGACACTCCCACGGGAGTATACCATAGGCCTAACAAGAGGGGATTTTTACTTCTTTCGTAGGCGGCACAGCGTCATAAAAACTGATATTGATCGAATGCGCCGCATAGTCGAAATGTATGAGTTTCGTAACGTCGCCCGTTCAGCGACGGAAGTATGAATCCCGAAGACTTTCGAAACGTTGTGGGTTGATCAAGAACCTGTGACTAGTAGTAGGAGAGGTAATCCTAGAGCACACATTGTTGATCTTCATGGCCTGGCACCAGATTCGATAGAGGGAGGGTTATTGAAGGAGCGGAGTATCACTCAGCCAACCTACCTCCATATGAGGGTGACATAGAAGATTCTCGACTGATTCCTTAGGTTTAGTTGGATTGGAGCACTTCACATCCGTCTAGCTTCACATCTGGCTTTTTAAACCACTGTGAGTTGAAAGTGGTCCTTGTACGAGTAACCTCTTTAACTTCTTTTGTTTTTCGAGGCTATGATGAAGGCAAAAAAATTAGCCGGATTAAAGGATAAAGGATAAAGGACGGCGTTACTCAATCCCTTTTGGGATGCGCCAGCGCATTCTACTTCTACGGGATGTCGTGGAGGCGACATGAATGCGTATTTGGCCATACAATGACTTGCGGTGGCCAGCCGATGAACAAGTCAGCGCTTTATCCTTCCCAGACAAGTCTGGTACCAATTCACCGACCACGGAGGGATGGAAGGCTTGGTTGGCCTGGGCGGGAAATCCGAACCAGGAACCTGGTATCGGGTGCACGCGACAGTCGCGCCTCCTCCGACTGCGCTCCACGCGCCCCTTTGCGCTCCACGCGCCCCTGGCCGGATTAAATTTTATTATTAGTCATGGTACTAGCTAAAAATCATTTCTACGATCACAAATCGAATTACAATTTCAGGTTATCGTTTCATTTGCGGTTGCATACTGGGCTGTTGGCGGCTTGAACACGACGGTGGCTTTAACTTACTGCGCTGCATCTAGCATTAGAGCAGCTGGAACAATGATGGTACTCCACTTCTTCACGTGTACAGTAGACTTGTTCGTAGTTGTCGGACTTGCTACATTGACTACTTTAAACAAAGTAATATTGAGGCGGTAAGTTATCGTTTAATTCCTGTATAGCAATAATTTGTTTTCTCCATTTCTCTTTCGAGGTTTTTCAATCAAACCATTTTTGGAGCTGCTAAATTTGCCTTCGTCATTTTATTATCTTGCTGTTAGGACTCTTCATACGGTGTTTTATAGCCAAATAGCCCTAGAAAAGGAAAAACATCTTGCTCGTTGAGGCTGTGATGTGACAGCTGCATTGAGCGAAGTCTGTCCCGGTTATTAAAAAGTTTGTTTCTGCCTGTCTTTCTTGCGTAATTCCCATAAACATAGCGTCCTTACTGACCAGGGAAGGGTCTCAGGCGTAGGTCTAAACGGGGAAATGGATAGTACCGCGAGAATCTCCACCCTTCATATAGTAGAAAAACATGTTTCGTTTTTGCTGAGTCCTTGTACCCAAGTTGCTACTGGCTCCCGAAATTGGGGGTACAGCATTGCACCGTCACCCGCACCTACCATGTCCTACCGTAATCGGTCGAAATTTGAAAAAGGATGTCAGATTCGTGATCAGCACCCCAAATAACCCCTCTGGGCTAGGTTTGAGCGAAATTCGTGTTCGACCTCTTCTCGACCTCCGTAGTCGTGAAAGTGGTGTCGTGGAAGTCGTGCCTTATGGCAAGCTAAATCAGTTTACTTCCTACACATCTCCTACACATTTATTCCACTCTAAATTGTCAAATAAAGGTTTCTATAAGCTGTGCTTCACTCACTTTTCTTGGTTTCAGAATTATGCAGTGTTTTGGGTTTTTCAGCGAATGTTAAACAATGGCCTTACAACAGGTACGGGTTACAGCAGGTACGGGTGACTAGAGATGTCGATGTCATAATCATCAAACCTTGCCCAGTGTTATTTGGTATTTGGGGTGCTGATCAAGAATCTGACGTCCGTTTTTCAATTTTCAGCCGATTACGGTAGGTTACAGTAGAGACGAGTGACAAGAGCCATCGAAGTCATAATCACCGATTTCGTCCAAACTTCTCTCAGAGGGGTTATTTGGAAGGGTGATCACGAATCTGACATCCGTATTCCGTATTACGCTGGAGTATGTTAAATTACAGTAGATAAAGGTGATTAGTGGTAAGGTCATGGTCACCGTTTTTGCTCAAACTTCGCGTTGAGCACGAATCTGATTCTTATTTGACAATTTAGAGTGAAATCAATATGTAGGAGATGTGTAGGAAGCAAATTGGTAAAGAAAGCGGCAATCATGAAAAAATGCAAAAATACTGCATAGCACGGGAGTCGAACACCTGATCAAGCGGCTGCGAAGCAGCTCCGCACCCTGCTGAGCCACCGACTCGCTTACCGCAGAGCCTTTCGCCGCGTCCTATACAACAACGTGACGGTGCGCTACTGTACCCCCCCCCCCCCTTCGAGGGCCCGAAGCTCTTTTGGTTCAAGTACACAGCAAAAACGAAACATGTTTTTCTACTATATGAAAGGTGGAGATTCTCGCAGTGCTATCCATATCCCCCGTTCAGATCTACGTCTGACCAGGATACTATCTCAACGGTAGGTCGGAACGGCGCAAATGTTGTATATGGGCAGAACCGCCTCTCTCTGGGACGTAACAAACTGCAGGTATCTCGACCCCAATACAACTCTGCGCAGAGTTAGGGGCGACGGAAGTCGCGGGTTGGCGCTTTGTTGATTCACGTGCTCCACAGCTGACGGGCGCGCGCGGGATGAGGGCTCGTATCGCGGCTAAGTGCAGTGCACAGTTGGCGCAGTAGGGAAGAGCTTGGGCTCGTAAACGCGGGGTCGAGGGTTTGGATCCCGCAGACTGCGATCGTTTTGCACTTTTGCAAAATCCATGTTTATCATATAGGTAATCCACCTAGGGGTATTATAGTGTGTTATAGAGAATGTTTACATATAACATATCACCCATACCGTTTTCAAGTGTGGTCCAGGCAGGGTCACCGATTTCGCTGAAACTTTGTCTAGGGTGGTTATTTGGGGTGCTGATCACGAATCTGACATCCGTTTTTCACGATTCGGCTGAATAATATAGATACAATATGGCACAGGATTACATTTTTAAAGTTTCTGCCGATGACGGCAGGTAGAGACAGAATCGTGAAAAACGAATGTCAGATTCGTGATCAGCACCCCAAATAACCCTCCTAGACGAAGTTTCAGCGAAATCGGTGACCCTGCCTGGACCACCCTTGTTAACGGTATGGGTGGCCTCCCACCGCATCGTGAAAAACGGATGTCATATTCGTGATCAGCACCCCAAATAACCCCCCTAGACGAAGTTTCAGCGAAATCGGTGACTCTGCCTGGACCACCCTTGTTAAAGGTATGGGTGGTCTCCGACCGAATCGTGAAAAACGGATGTCAGATTAGTGATCAACACCCCAAATAACCCCCCTAGACAAAGTTTCAGCGAAAAATTTTTTTGACGGTGGAGTCGGAACTTTTTACTAGTGCCACAAAATATCTATCGTTACATAACTATAGCTTCACACAAAATGGGCTTAAAATAAGTGACACACAGAAGTGAACATTTTAGCTAATCTGTAGTTTGAAGCATATGTTATATGTAAACATGCTCTATAACACACTATAATACCCCTAGGTGGATTACCTATATGATAAACATGGATTTTGCAAAAGTGCAAAACGATCGCAGTCTGCGGGATCCAAACCCTCACCCCTCGTCCACGAGCCCGAGCTCTCCCCTAGTACGCCACATGTGCACTGAGCTGAGTCGCGATACGAGCCCTCATCCCGCGCGCGCCCGTCAGCTGTGGAGCACGTGAATCAACAAAGCGCCAACCCGCGACTTCCGTCGCCCCTAACTCTGCGCAGAGTTGTATTGGGGTCGAGATACCTGCAGTTTGTTACTACCCAGAGAGAGGCGGTTCTGCCCATATACAACACTTGCGCCGTTCCGACCTACCGTTGAGATAGTATCCTGGTGAGACCCTTCCCTGGTGAGGAGTTCCTGGAAAGATCCTGTGCTTTTACTGACATCTTTTACTATCCTCCGCTTAAGGAAAGAAACGGATAATAATCTGTTACTCCTTTTCTTATCGTATTATTTAAAGCACTGTAGTAGTGTACAGCTTCTCTACTTCTAGTTTTTTTACGGTACTGCTGCACATTGCCAACCGAACCTTTATGGCGTTTGTACAGAGCATATTAATCGAAGGGGCGCGTGGAGCGCAGTAGGAGGAGGCGCCGGCTGTCGCCTGCACCCGATGTTAGGTTCCTGGTTCGGATTTCCCGCCCAGGCCAACCAAGCCTTCCTTCCTTCCGGGGTCGGTGAATTGGTACCAGACTTGTCTGGGAAGGATAAAGCACTGACTTGTACATCGGCTCGCCATCGCAAGTCATTGTATGGCCAAATACGCATTCAGCACGCCTCCACGACATCTCGTAGAAGTAGAATGCGTGGCGAATCCCAAAGAGGATTGAATAACGCCGTCCTTTATCCTTTATCCTTTATATTAATCGAAATAAAAACTGCGGAAAATATAACAAATGGGATGAAAATGAAGTTATCACAACACTACATTCCAGGAAAGCCTTCGATCTGCAGTCGTCCTATCAACTTCGAGAAAGTGCCGCTGTTATTCGAATTATCTCCCCATTGACGACTTTTCAAACGATGTTCTTTTTTATGTTTTCTATTCCCGTCGCTATAATCACACGGTTTCATGAAGATTTGGATATTGTCGCATACAACGTACTTATAGCAACGTCATACGTAAGTGAGACGAATGCTATGCTTGGTTTAGGGTATAGTATATTCTCGTCAAATTCTAACCATGCACTCTTAAAATCAAGCGGAACAAATTCCAAATCAAAACGAGTTGCTTCCAGATTAAACTCGAGGCTCTCCAAGTGCGCTAAAATAGTTTCGTGTCTATGGAAATTTAGCATGCCGTTCACTGAAATTTTTAAATTCACCTTCGCCAATTCACCAAAAAGTATTAAATTTTAAGCAGTGCCTCCATTCACAGGGAAAATTTCACGGATAGTTATTTTAATTTTTTTTTTGAACAAAACGCTATTTTAAACATGACATGAACGGCTTCTAGTTTTATCTGGAAAACAAGCATTTTGATTTGGAAGACGTCCAACGTTCTTTTAATAGTGTCCAATATGAAAAGAAAGTGATCCCATTTCACCTAAAAACTGTCCAATTTTCTCTGTTTTCCCATTTGAAACTTTGAATAAAGAGCAGGTTTATTTGTGGCAAAGCAGATATTATGTAAGATCTTGATTTTTTGCCAAGAATCCTGTGCTGATACATCACATACAATTTCGAGAACCACGTAGAGCATTGATAACGTGTAGGACAAAACGTTGAGAATTCTAACCAAATGATTGTCAGACGCTTTACAAACTCGACTTAACAACATTTTAAACTAATTGTTTCAGACTGTCCCATACTACACACTAGTGTCTCCGATTCTGATGTGGTTCACAATACGATGGTCGCAGCAGCTGAAGAATCAAGAACAACGGACACTGACTATTCACGTTATGCCAGATCGGGAAATTTATTTTCAGGCTTATAAGGATATGTGGAATTATGTGCCTGTGCATAAATGAAGTTGTTAGCTCTGTTCTGGCTGTGCTTTTCAATGGGTGGTTTTTTTTTCAAAAATTCGATATAAAGTCGCTTAGCTCCGGTCAGTGAGGCTCAAATGTTCTGCGCACTATCTAAAGCCGTTGGAAGGCAGTGACAAAAGCGCTTCGACTTATACAATATCTAATTTGTACAGACGTAATGAATTAATACTAATCTAAATTAAATTTTTAAATTGTTAATTATCTTTCAGCTTTTTATATTATACATATTTATTAGGCAGTTTTGAAAGTAATTGGTGTTCGGTGTATGTTGAAATAGACAGTTATCCCTCAAGAGGAATATCCTTTTCAAGCCAATTTGCGCAGTCCATTTTGTAGGATTTTCTCCTCTTTTAAATTATGGTTCATGTCTTCGCGAATCTTCATTCTGGACGTTATTACAGCGTTCTGAAAAAAAAATGAACTGTTGCGATTTACGAGTGCTTATGCTCCGCGAGATCAAGCTCCAAATTCTGCAGCGGAGACAGGTAAACTACAGTAGAAGTGATCAAAGAATCTTTTGTTCAAGAGCAGAACAGAAAGATGATCCAGCTTCTACGGCTACTTTTGGAAGCTGACGTTGAAGCGGAATATACCCATTGTTCAGCTCGAAATTCTGCATGGAACTCCAGAGATACCAAGCCTATGCTTCGGCCCAGTAGCTGCGTGCTCTATTGCTAGCCACTGAGTTATTGCTGAGTTCAAGCACATCAAACTGTTGCGGTATTTTATCAATGGGAGAAACACAAAATGAGATACGAAGGTAGCCTTTCTGTGTTCTTAAAATACGTTGATTATACAGCAGAAAGGGTCGATGCGTAAAAGTGCTGTCATTTTTTTTTCGAATATTTGCAGGAAACAATGATTTTCCTGGTACATATCTCAATCAGATCGTGTTAGGGAAGCATGCCCAATCAGGTGAACAGTTCCTCACTCCACACATTTAGATATACGTTGGTCCCTATTTCCCAGAGCGTTTTTTGTCGAGTTTCTTAACAGCTTCCAATTCATTGAGGCTAAATATTTGGCGACCTAGTTTGGTGTTTCGAACTGCTCATCATAGACTCCGTCTTTTTGTTGTTGTTGTTTTTTCGTCAGCGTAGGAATGATGCGCTCGCAGAAGCCCTTGCTAGTTTAATTTGGGGGAATATATCACTCAGACATGTAAGCAAACGATTCCAGGTAGGGCAATTTCATACTCGTGGCTGCGTCAACTTGCCAAACATCGGTCCGCGTATCCTCAAGCACGGAGGCAGTCTCCAATATTTTGCAAGTATCTCTCTAAACAAACCACTGTCATTATGACATTCTGTCATTATGACATTTTGACACTACTACGGTTTTATTATGACAGCTTTAATGGTTCTGCCAGCCTCATTAATTTCTTCAGCTTTCCTCGACTTCTTCTAGAATAGTTGAATAAAATGCAGCAAAGTAGACCTCCAGAGCGATAATGGCCATTCGTCCGATCGCGGTGGCGGTCGCCGCCCGCGCGATGAGATCAACGCGTCGGCCGGCATGCACGTCGCGCTAACCTACTCGCTTTACTATCAAAACGCTCAGTCGCCGCGCAGCCGCGAACTGAGCGTTTTGATAGTAAAAGTAAGGCCGGAAAAGGTATGTAGGCGGCAGATGGCTGCTTGGGAGCCGATCTTCTCAACGCTCGCACGTCGCGCTCCTCGGCCCGGTCCATCGGGCGTCTCCAGGTGTAAGCTGGTGATGTAGGGCTCCGTACGTCCTGTCTGCCTAGCGAGTAGGTTAATCTCCTTGTGTGAGGTCCCATCATTTGTTGTGCATGCTATGTTATTTGTTTTCGCATACTCTCCAATGAAATAATCTGTGTAGCTATTGCTACAATGTAGATAGAGGTTTCTTATTTCATTCATTCTATTTCTGATTTAGTTCAATCGATATTACTTTCTCAGATCCCATATCTGCTGGCTGATCTTGAATATTACAGCAGAGGCCTGCATTCCACCGTGCCGCCGCCGTCGCCGCTCACCGTATAAAAGAGGCTCAGATGCTCGAGGTCTCACGTCTCACGGAACCGTACGCACGTCTTCTGACTCACGCACGGACTTCGTCGCGCCGTGCTCAATACCACCCTCAATATCGCCTCCGGCTCGACAGCTTCCCGACCTGTCCCTCAATACCGGACGACGACGGCTATTTGGTAGTAATCACGTAGACGATTTTGTGAATAATAAATACTATTAATATTGCCTTCTTCAAGACCGTTTCAATATCCGCGTGGCAATACAATAAAGGCGAGCGGCGGTCCAATACTCATAGAAGAAGAGCAATAATCTGCGAACCATGTTTTCTGTCGTGTTTTCCGCTACGGGATCTTCTCCCACTTCCTACACTAATAACCTGAACCGCTAAACCGCAAGGGAGCCAGTCCTGCTCCAGGACAAAGTTCGGCTCCATTTTTCAAAAGTAACCTGGCGAAAATTAACCCAGTTAAGCATAGAGGATTTTCATCGCAATCCTTCGTTCTTCATTTTAGAGCTTCCCTCAGCTGAATATAACATTTTCCGTGTTCTCGAGGCAAACATGCAACAGCAGCAGTTTCATATTCTGGGCCACCTTAACACCGCCGTTCGAATACTGTTCGATTCCTGTGACCTAGATTTTATGAGAGCTATGTTGCGTCCAAAGGCTTTTGAATATTTTGATGAATAAAGCAATCTGAGTTCAATGCGAACTGAAATATGGAAGACCTCTTTTATAAATCCTAGTCCTAAAAGTCATCTTTCAACTCTCGGTCCAGTTATCGACCTATGAGTATAATCTCCTTGCTTGCTGGCTTTTTGTGAAAATTTTAAAAGAAAAACTATGGGGCATTAAAATGAGTTTTCAATAATTTCTCCGCACCAGCAATGTTTCCAGAAAGGACGGTAAACAGTCACTGCCATGCTTCAGGCTCTAAATGATTGGACCACTTCGCTTACCAGGGTATAGGTACGGATGTTGTTTATTTAGACTTCCCCAAAGTGTTTGATAGGGTCTATCACAGGAAGCTTATACTGAATTGGAATTGCGCATGTATAAGGAATTTTTCTAGAAGATCGATCAGAGTGAAAGATAACATAGCGTTTTCGGGAACTAAAGCGGATTCATAAAGTGGGGTTCTTTCTAAAGTTTCATTGATTGTATACTCGCACCAGCTTCACATGCTTGTGGAAGAACCTGGTGTGAAATGCAGCGTTTGCTGATGATTTTGTACTCTATCAAAGCCTTGATGCCAGTATATGGGTTCCAAAGCGCTGCAAACGGTCCTATCCATTCTATAGGAACGGGGAAATGAACCTATCTCCGAAGTTAAGAAGTAAAGGTTCTAGAGTTCCTTATAACAAATAGTTTACGTTTTGATGCCCACTGTGAACAACTCTCGCTGGTGCATCAGTTGTTTAGAGCTCTTGCAACGGATGACCCTGCCGTGCTTCTTCTAATAGCGTGGGCCAAAAGTAATGTGACAAATTCAACAACTTTCTTCATCCTTTTATAACTCAATTACAACTCAACGGTGTTGTGGAGTATATTCGCCATTAAGGTCAGTGACCTTGCTGCCATCGATCAGCCAACTTTCTGAACCCATTCTTTCAGAATTGCTTACGCCTGGTGCTGATCCACTGCTCGATATGGTTGTCATGGACTGCTTGGGTTTTTGTGTCCCTTCCGACCAGGAAGTCCCGTAGGCCCAAGAAGTGGTGGTAGTCGCTCGGAGAGATGTCCGGCGAATACGGTGGATAAGGCATGTGAACGTGGCCCAGCTGAGCAAGCTTATCCGTGGTCACTTTTGCCCGACGGGGTGCGGCGTTGTCGAAGAGGAGGAGCTTCTTGAAGCGCTGAGACCGAATAAGTGCGAGTCGCCGGTCCATCTCTTCTATTTCGTTACAACGACCTCGGAGTCCATCACCGTGCTTTTGGAAAACAGCTTCCAGTACACTCAAAAGACTCAAAAGCTCAGAAGGTGCTTCTCGCCGTGAACATCCCGCCGAACGAAGGTCGGTAACAGGTCACCAGGCCTCATCCAGACTCGCTGCTTGGCAGGGTTAACGTAGAAGACGTACTTGTCATCTTGTCTGACTATTAAGTCCAGGCTGCTCGGGGTTGGGAATCGGGAGAGATTTGCGCGACACAGGTCGACGACTCGTCATACTGGGGTTTCGGCATGCTTCTGGAAAGGGCGAAAGTGGCCACTTCTCAGGTGGCCTTCAGTAAGTAGCATACAAACATGCAAATACGATAAGCACAAATCCGGGCTCCATTCACGACATATATCGGCACGGCATGGAGGGTCTCATTACTTCCCTCCCTCCCCCCCCCCCCCCCCCTAATAGCTTACTAGACATACATTCGGACCGCTCCTGGAATATGGCACAGTCGATTTTCAATCGTCGTAAAGATAGAGTTATTGAATGATTGGAGAAGGTTCAAAACAGCTTTACCAGAAAGCTCTTCATTAGGAAGTTAAGGTTTTTTATCTCGATTTTTCATCCTGGAAGTCAAAAAAAAACATTCAACTACGGTCGCCGACGCTTTCTGAAAGCTCACCGTGTGTTGGGAACCTTTCCTTGTTAGTAGGCTTCCTAAATCCCTCAGAAACACGAACCCCTTGAAAGCTAGTTGGACACAGGTTAAAAATCGAACCCAAAATTATTTTGTAACTGGTGCGACTACTTTATGTACCGCGGTAGAAGTACTGCTATTTCTATAGGTAAGGCTCACTTATTATGTTAACAGAAAGACCCCCTAATCCTTGATCCATTAGTATCTAATAATTGCATTTCCTAAATGGTTCATCGTCGATGCTGAAGAAAGTGCCCACATTGTTTCTATGATAAATACGCTTGTGACGTAATTTTGATACTTTTATAGGATAAAGGATAAGAATAAAGGACGGCATTATTCAATTCTATTTGGGATGCGCCACGCATTCTACTTCTATGTGGCGATGTCGTGGAGGCCTGTTGAATGCGTATTTGGCCAAACAATGACTTGCAGTGGCCAGCCGATGAACATGTCAGCGCTTTATCCTTCCCAGACAAGTCTGCTACCAATTCACCAACCCCGGAAGGATGGAAGGCTTGGTTGGCGTGGGCGGGAAATCCGAACCAGGAACCTGGTATCGGGTGCAGGCGACAGCCGGCGCCTCCTCCCACTGCGCTCCACGCGCCCAATAATTTTTTACTGTAGAAAAATCGTTTTTTCTCTTGGTAGGGACAGCGTATTTTTTATTCCACAACTTTTTTTTGAAGAGAAAAACATGTATGTACTAATCGAGTGGTTATTGTTGCATTCATCTCCATTCAATATAGTTCAGTTATTTCAGCCAAAACCAGGAAGACAAACAAGTACTCTAGTAAAGGACAGCCGGAAATGAAGCTTTATAAAAATATCAAGATGTGTTTTCGGTGGGTAGAAATGGACGTTCATTAATGAGAAAGTCAAGCATCACGTTCCAATTACCGCTAACCTGGCTATATATTCACGGAGAGAGGAAATAAGAACTTTATGAAATGTTGACGCCGTAGAACAAAAGCAGTTTTTGATTTATCGGCCACGGTGCTGTCTATATTGTTAGAAGGCTGTTTTCAATGGCTTGAAGTAGACGCTCATTAAGGAGAAAGTCGAGCATCACGTTCCAATTACCGCTAATCTTTCAGACATTCTTTGGTTCTGTAATCATACGTGGTCTGAGAATCTCCTCTTGTGTCAAAGCTCGCTAGACTTTCTTTGAAGCTAGGCCAGCTAGCTACATATATCGCTGAATCTGTTCAGCTTATGGTCTGCGCTATTTTGTAGTGTTCGTCGGGAGATCACATAATGTTACAAATAAGAAAGATTCCCATAACTGCAAAAATGATCTAGGCTTCCATTCAGTTTTTTTTTTGGGGGAGGGGGGGGGGGAGGGAGGAAGGTCTTATTTCTCTCAGTTTATATAATACTATTGTTAGGCTGGGCGCGTGTAGCGCAGTCGGAGGAGGCGCCGGCTGTTGCGTGCACCCGATACCAGGTTCCTGGTTCGGATTTCCCGCCTAGGCCAACCAAGCATTCCATCCCTCCGGGGTCGGTGAATGGGTACCAGACTTGTCTGGAAAGGATAAAGCACTGACTTGTACATCGGCTGGCCAGCGCTCGTCATTGTATGGCCAAATACGCATTCATGTCGCCTGCACGACATCCCGTAGAAGTAGAATGCACTGGCGCATCCCAAAAAGGGCTTGAGTAACGCAGTCCTTTATCCTTATCCTTTATTGTTAGGCTGTCGCAAAATTAATTTCCGTTTCGGGGTATGCATTAATAAATAAGTTTTTCAAACATAAATCATTCCGTCTCAGGGAAAGCCACACATACCGTACCTTTTGTGTGGCTTTCTCTGAGACGACGACTGTAGATGAAAAATGGTCTCTTTACAATAACAGGAAGCCCTGGGTAGATAAGGATGCCCCTTCAACATCCTTCCCTAAACCCGGCCCTCACCCTAAAAAAAGTTGTGCTTCCTTTGTGATGGTGATGTGAAGGTGTAGTCCATTACAGCTTTCGGCAACCTGGTCAGGCAGTCACAGCAGTCTTACTCCCGTGGTTTAGACCAAATGTATGAGATGTTGCAAAAATTGTGGCCGGCAGTGGTGAATAGAGGAGGGAGGGCCGCTCCTGTTGCAGGACAGCGCAAGGCCACACACCTCACAAATCACTCGGTGAAACTTGACCCGCTCAGGTATCGAGGTTCTCCCCTCACCCACCATATTTTCCTGACCTTTCCCACTGAATATTACTTTTCCAAGCACTCGATTCTCATTTGCGTCAGAAACAATTCACTAATTTGGCCGATGTTGAATGTGCCCTCCTTGATTTCGTTAATTCCTGTGATCTCAGTTTTTATTGCAAAGGATTAGATTAGTTTCCTGTTCGTTGGAAAAATGTATAGATTTTGGTGGTTTTTACTACGATTCTGTTTTTGTTTAAAGCTTTGTTTAAACTGAGTTATAGAAGTTTAAAGTAAGCGGTCCGTTTCGCTTATTAATTTTGCGACAGCCTAATATTTTTTCGTCGAGTTGGACACTTTTCAGGTCAAATTGGACACTCTTATGAGCGAACTTTAAGAATTCTGAAATTAAAGCGAACTTCTCCAGTTAAAAATGACATTCAGTCAGGTTAAACACCAAACTCAATAGGACGTTTAGAAAAAAAAAATTGTTCGAGAAAAATTCGGTAAAACTTTCTTTGATTTTTTGGTTCACTGCCCCAATAAGTGCAACATTTTTATAAAAATTTCATTTTTATTTTGAGAAAAAATAATGGAATAAAATTTGATTGTATTGAAGAACAGCAAAAACCATTCCTATCGCGCTATGCTTTCGGAAATCTAGTCTAGATTTTTATCTGATTGATAGTGTTAATGCCGATTACATGTTGCATCTAAATGAGGATATGTGTGTTCTTTAGGCCTTGTTTAGTGTGCACGCGACGCGTGACGCGTTGCATGCGTAGTGGTCAAATCGAGCGACGCGATTGGTCAACTCGGCACGTCGCGCGCGCTCTAAACAAGGCCTTACAGTCATTTTGTTGCATCGTTTACAACTGTGAAACGCCATACGGACCCAAAATTTGCTATCCGTCAAATAAAAATCGCGACGTCTTAAAACTTCAAAGAAATCATGTAAAAAATTTTTTGAGCAAATAATTATTCCAATCATTTTGAATAGTCTAGTTTAGTGTGGAAGGAACTCGTTTTGATTTGAAAAAGTTTGATTTTACTTCCAAAATATTGCTTAGAAAGCTAGCTTAGAAAGAATGTTCAATTTTCTAACACATTTGCTTAAGCCTGGAGCGGCTGGTAGAGAGGCTATATGTTGTTACAGGATGTTTTGTTGCGATCAAAACTCTTGCGCCAGGCGGGACTCGAACCCGCATCTTCTGCTTTCCGGGCAGCGATGGTCGCCTTACACCTTACCGCCTTACTGTAACAATGTTCAATTTGATTTGAAAAGTGTGCAATTCGACGTGAATATGGTACATGTAGTAATGTTCTACTAGCATGCATCTGATCGAGAACATTTCAAACAGTTTAGAAAAGTCGGACGTAATCATGTGTGCTGTTTCAGCGCCGATGAATTGCAGCAACGTCGAGGAGCTTACTGGAAATATTTGGTTCAGAATGGTGTTGGGCGCACAAGCGCTAGCCAGTATTTTCTCAACAGTTATATCCTTCAAAGCCCTGAAAGAGTGCGGAAACCTGTATTTTCATTGCAACTGCAAGGTTAGCATAATACTGTGCTCTATGAAAACAAAAATGATTACACAGAATGGCACTTGTTTAAAATAAGTAAAATTTGCTCTCATGTGGTGCTTGTTCTGTAGTGCGTTTCAAAAGTATGTATAATATTCACCTCATGATTTGCTCATATCTCGTTTCGCGTTTATTTCTAAAGCCCTGCGCTAGTTCCACTAGTTTTCTCGCAGTTGAAAATAGATAGAAGCTCACTTTCAGAAAATTTTTCCGTTTCACTCGAGAATTAGACTTTAAAAAAATAGGTGTTGGGTGCTTCAAAAGTATGTATCCACTTGCGAAAAACATTTTTTTATTAAATTCGAAAGTCGATAGGACCACCATTACTTCTTATAACATCATACACTCTTTGAACAGATTTGTTTAAGCCTGGAGCGGCTGATATAGAGGCAATATGTTGTTACAGGATGTATTGTCACGATCAAAACTCTTGCGCCAGGCGGGACTCGAACCCGCATCTTCTGCTTTCCGGGCAGCGATATTCGCCTTACACCACCGGCTCTGTTTGACCGCACGTAACATCCGCGATATCCTCGAGGTGTGTCAGCACCCACCCGTGATACGGGGATCAGAAGATGCGGGTTCGAGTCCCGCCTGGCGCAAGAGTTTTGATCGTAACAAAACATCCTGTAACAACATCATACACTCTATTATGCATGCCGTTGACAAGGTTCTGGATGACTTTGACTTCAATAGGTCCCAAGCAGTGAAAATCGCCAACTCGTCATTGAACTGTCAGTTATTCGCGTGGGCTCGTTGAACCAAGAGTCCCCACATGTTCTTCATTTAAGGCCGGATTCATTAACGCGGCCGGAGGAAAATTCTATTCCTTTTATTTCGAGAGCCACTTCCACACCACTTTCCCTGAACTTACCCTTGTTTCTGATTCATGACGGCCAAAGCAAGGGTTTTGCTTCACTGCCCATTTCTGACCCAATGCACCCTTTGAGCTGGCAAGGGGCCAGCTGAGGGAGATGCATTGGGTCAGAAATTGGCAGCGGAGCTACCCTCGCCTTAAAGGTAAATGTTTCCCTGCGCGTTGTCGAGTTAGCATTTACCTCTACATTTACCTCGGGTTTTTTTCCCGCCGCGCGTTGATGAATCGCGCGTTAGGGGGAAGTGGGAGTAAATCTTGCACTTACCCGCATGTAAGTCGTTTATGAATCCAGCCCCTAGTTGCAGTCAGGAGAGCAGGGCTGCTAGTCCGCTACTTGAATGTTTTGACGATGAAGCCAATATTTGGTCGACCTGGACACATAGACTGCAGCGTTGTCTTGCTGCAGAACATGTGTCTGTCGTCTTCTGCCTCTCATTAAAAGCAGAAGGCTAGACTCCAGTACAACTCTACACTCCGGACTGTCCGTGCGATACGACAGAGGACTAAGCTTCAGGTTTTCGCAGGTGCAGAAGTCGGCCCATGTCCTTAATGATCCGCCTCCGAAGTTGCGACGACGGGGGCTTTTCGCAGGTCTCTCCAGTAGTGTCAGTTCCCTTCCAGTGATGCCAGTTTCCATAAGGACCTTCAAATTAATTTTTCCCTGTTGGTAAAGATGAAGAAAATAAAAAATTCAATTTGAATGGTCCCGATGGGTACTGACATTACTGAAGAGCCCTGCGAGAAGCCCCCGTGGTCGCCACTTCGGAGGCGGTTCATTAAGGACATGGGCCGGCTTCTGCACCTGCGAAAACCTGAAGCTTAGTTTTCTGCCGTGTCGCACGGACAGTCTGGAGTGTTGAGGTGTGCTGGAGTCTAGCCTTCTGCTTTTAATGAGAGGCAGAAGACGCCAAATACATGTTCTGCGGCAGGACAACGCTGCAGTTCATGTGTCCAGGTCGACCAAAGATGGGCTTCAACGTGCTCGGATGTGCAGTTTTCCTGATATCTTTTTCTCTAAAAATGATCTGCTTATCTGCTGCGAAGATCGTTTTGTGGATTCACAATAGGTTTTGTTGTAAACATTTTTCTTGTCACTGGAAACGATGCTCGGGTACATGTCATCTGCGAAACGCTCCAGAAGTCTCCTGCATCTCTTCTGCCGTAGGTTATTCATTTGGGCCGAGAGGAAACATTTCGCCTATTGTCTGTAAGAGCGAAGTCCTAGCTTTCCTCTGACAAAGTTTCTCACAAAGGTAGCGCTGATGCCTTCCTCTTTCGCCGCCTTCCTCATTGAGCGGCGAGGATTTTTTTTACGAACCCTTTTTATGGTATCAGAAGTTGCAACAGAAACATTTCTAAATCGTCTTTTCCTGTCCGATGTACTTTCAAGCTCCTCCAGCCGTTCAAGCGTCTTTGGGATCAGTTGCTGAGAAACAGATAGAAGATGAGCAATTTTCTTCGACTCATGATCTTCCTGGTGCAGATCGATGATGGCGGCGCGCTTCAGATGAGCTTTAACCATACTCTAGAATGCGAAGAACCTACCTAAAGCTTTCCAGGTAGCATGATATAAACAAGGCACAAAATAATAGCACTTAAATTTTCATACAAATCTCGCTTGCGCGGTTCAATTCCGCAAAATTTCGCCGAGACCCATAAATGTATGGTGTTATAAGAAATAATGGTGGTCCGATCAACTTTCCAATTTAATAAAAAAACTGTTTTTCGTATGTGGATACATACGTTTGAAACACCCAAACCTCAAGAAAATCTGATTTCCGTGTGAGACGAACTATTTTTCTGAAAGTGAATGCCTACCTATTCTCGACTGCGAGAATTTTAACGGAACTAGTACGTGCCTGCAGAAATGAACACGAAACGAAATATGGGCAAATTATGAGGTGGGTACATACTTTTAAAACGCACTGTATTTCCTGCTTATCAAACTATTACAGTCTAAATATTTTCAGATCTTATTTATTTCTATGCTTATTTTATTTATAGTACATTCTGCCTTCATATTCACGCTCCAGGTGATTTGCTCGTTTCTTCGGCTCAAAATTTTAACAAAGTGGTGCCAATTTTCTCTCGTGATTCTTCCTCTATCAGTATTTTTACCTCTCAACGATTTTGAAGTCTTTAACAGGCACTTCAATTAGTTCGTTATGCAACAATTAGTGACTGGTGCAGCATTTCTCTTCAGTCGGCGATATGTTTTTGTTTGAGATACCCGACGGTCGCATGCTGTGCTTCGTTTGCTTTCCTACAGGTACATATCCTTGAGCAGTTTTCCTTTAAAATACTGGTTTCACAGATGTTGCCAGATTTAGCTTTCCATGTTCGTGGAGCGAACGGTGGCATTGTGGAAAAGAGTACGCTACAACTTCTATGGTCCAAAGTTGGGATATACGTTAACTGTTGTTTCGGTAAGAAATCCGCAATGTATTGTGTGCTACTGAAAGCAAAACAATAAGTTGTGGTTTATTATGCCGTCCAGATAGAATTTTCGAAATGACTTGCTAATGCGGAGGATTTAGATTGTTAATTCAGAAGTTGAACGCCTACAATAAAAGCTTACGTTTAGGTAACAGCATCAATAGCAGGGTCGGCCTGGTCGATGGGCGATGAGAACTTCACTGCAAGCTATGCGTACTGCTCTGCTGCTACTCCAAGCACGGTTGAAAGAATAACCGTGTTTCATTATGGAGTCCTTGCTGTAGATGTTTTAACGATAATACTGGCATCAGTGCTCTTCTTCGTAAACAAGTACATCATGAAACGGTATGTGTTTGTGTGTGTTTTTGTTTTAAGGGATACTATCGAGTTCTTCGCAACTGTCTCCATGCGATCCCCTTCAAACCCATAGGCTGCAAAAGAATAAGGCCACCACACACTTCTGCTTAAACGCAGGGCCCTATCAATAAGGCCTATGTTATACTCCCGTGGGAGCATCTGCGGGACGTCCACGGGCGGAAAATATAACAGCCCTCTCGTCGTCTGTCGGCGGCGATCCGCGGATGGAGGGCGTGGCGGGGCGCGGCGATTGGCCGTGTGAGGGATCTCGGCGCGATTTCCACCAGTTCGTGGATGCCTCCGCGGGAGTATAACATAGGCCTAAGACCTTTGCCATACCATCGCTCACCCCAAGCGACGCCTAATGATAGGCACCCATAAGGCCCATGCACACTTCTGCGACAGCGCGGCGTGGCCATGATGAAACATAGGGCCGCGACGACCGCGGCGCGACACTGCGACACGTGCCGCAAGTAGGGGGCATGCACACTCTTGCGGCTGTCGCGGCGGCTATCGCAGGCGACGCCGCGCTGAGTGCCGCTGGCTGGAATGGTTCAAATCATTCCTGGCGGCGCGACGTGTACGGGGACGTCGGTCCCGTTGCCAATAACGATGCTCTAACGCGACCGCGCCGCGACCGCCGGATTTCGCGGAGGTAGCCGTCGCCCCACTTGTCGCGCCGCGATGTCGCAGAAGTGTGCATGGGCCTATATCGATTCCATCGCGCCGCCCGATCGATATGGGAGCATATCATTAGGCGTCGCTCGGGGTGAGCGATGGTATGACAAAGGCCTAACGATAAGGCAGGGACACAGAGTTTGCCGCCGGCAGCGAGCGGGAACAGTATGCATTGGATCCGTTCGAAAATCTTCGGATAATTGGATGATTCGGAGATGCAGTTTATTAGAATACTATTAGGGGGGGGGGCCAAAAGTAATGAGACACCCCATGCCATGTCCATATATCTCGTGGCTGGAGTCTGGTTTCGTGCTTGTCGTATTTGTGTGTTTGTATGCTACTTGCTGAAGCCCATCTGAGAAGTTACCACTTGCGCCCTTTCCAGAAGCATGCCAAAACCTCAACCTGTCTCATACCGAAACCCCAGTCTGATGAATCGACCTGTGTCACGCAAATCTCGCCCAATTCCCAACCCCGAGCAGCCTGGGCTCAATATTCACGCAAGATGAGAAGTACGTCTTCTACCTTAACCCTGCCAAGCGGCGAGTCTGGGTGAGGCCTGGTGACCTGTTACCGACCTTCGTTCGGCGAGATGCTCACGGCGAGAAGCATCTTTGGAGCTTTTGGGTCTGCGCCCATGGACCGGTCTACCGGAAGCTGTTTTCCAATGGCACTACGATCAACTCCAAGGCCATGGTAAACGAAATAGAAGAGATGAGCCGGCGACTCGCTCTTATTCATTCGCAGCGCTTCAAGAAGTTTCTCCTCTTCGACAACGCCGCACCCCATCGGGAACAAGTAACCACGGATAAGCTTGGCCAGCTGGGCTACGTTCACATACCTCACCCACCGTATTCGTCAAACATCTCTCCATGCGACTACCACTACTTCTTGAGCCTACAGGTCTTCCTGGTCGGAAGGGACACAAGAACCCAAGCAGTCCTTGACAACCATGTCGAGCAGTTGATCAACACCAGGCCCAAGCAGTTCTGAAAGGATGGGATCAGGAAGTTGGCTGAGCGATGGCAGCAAGGTCCTTGCCCTTAATGGCAAATACATTCCTCAGCATCGTTGAGTTGTAATTGAGTTATAAAGAGATTAAGATTTTTTTCATTTTGTCTCATTACTTTTGCCCCCCCCCTAATATAATTCCTGAAAGAGAAACCTATTCTTTATCAACGGCGACAACAGCAAAAACAACAGCAGCAACAACAGTCCATGTAACGAAAGTCTCTCACTTCTCGTCAAGGAACGGAATATTCTGGACTTTACACTTTATTACGTTATACATAAATTTTGCGAACTTTACAAGTTTCATTACTCTTGCTCTTACTATTTGCTCTTATTATACTATTACTATTATTTATTCGATTTCTGAATAAATGTGCCTTGGTTTCATTTGTTCTGCATAGCATGTGGAGTGTGGCAGTCACGTCGGTTGAATTAAGGTTTAATTTTGTTCGATCACACTTCCTCTATTCAATAGTATCTCTCCCACGCTCACAGATGATAGACCTCGAGTTTTTAGAAAAGGATAATGATTGCGTAGTCCAGCAGCGATTTATCGTAGCTTGATTTGGACCGACGGCGGTCAAACCTGTTACACTACCTGTTATATTAGGTCCAGCAACGATTACCATGAATTTCAACTCGAAATTAAGGTGTGCAACCAGTACTAATCTTCTCCCGTTTGTAAGTTTATCGGCAAGGGGTGAGGGGGTGGTAAAGGATCGCGTGTTGCCTTTAGTCGTAAATATTTTCGATACACAGCTATCAGTAGGAATGCTTTAAAACAATTATGGCAAGAAAAAGGGCGCAAATTTGGGTCGGTGGTCACCTTGTATTCAGTGATTTTCCCCTTTGAAAAAGCACAAGAATATTGTATTACACCAGAAATAGCCTAAAGGCCCCCACAGACTTCTGCGGCGCCGCCGAGCGGCGCCGCTGAGTGGCGACGGCGAGCGGCTTGACTCATCATCAGTGGGAGCGGTGACGGCGAGGTACTGTACTGTTTCTAGTGGGGACCGACTGGTGCTTAACAATAACGCGCCCCGATGACGATCGCGCGCCCGCATCGACCGTCTCCGCTCTGGATCCCGCCGCGAAAGGGCAGAGCGCAGAGCGCAGACAGACAGACGCTGGAGCGGCGCCGCCGGGTGGAATGATTCAAGTCATTTCCGCCAGCGACGCCGCCGGTGCCGCTGGAGGCGAGCTCTGCGTCTCTGCCCTATGGTTAAGCATAGGGCAGCAGCGCCGCCGAGCGGCGCCGCAGAAGTCTGTGGCGGCCTTAACGCTGTTCACTAATGAGGTGGGGCACACCAATGTTGAAGAATAAATTTAATTTCGTACAGCACAAACTGCGGTATGGGACTGCTCTACATGGTAAATCCCCCCCCCCCCAGCCCCGATCCAGACTTCGTCAAATGCTATACAATGTGAAATAGCGAAGTGCCGATCAGAGTACGTGCTTAATCCCTGCTCTCCTTCAGTCCCGGTCCTTCCTGTCTGCCAGCAGCGCTACATGATCATTTTCAGTAGCGTTTGTCCCGCTTGGTGGCGGGGTCCGCTCTTCTGGTGTGGTGACGCCATTTCTCCCGATCAAATGCTTGATCGGGATGCACACCAGCTATCTTTAAGTCCAAGTGCAACGTGTCTCGCCAACGTTGCTTCGGGCGTCCTCTGGGCCGTTTTCCCGGGACTTCAAGATTCAGGCCAATCTTACAGACAGTGTCGTCGTTAGCGCAAAGGACGTGGCCATACCTCGTAGACGAGCTTCGCGCAACTTGTCGGCTATCGGGACGACACCGAACCTCTGTCGTATGGTGTCACTGCGAACGCGGTCCAATCGCGTTACTCCGGCCGTCCACCTTAACACCTTCGTCTCCATTACACTGAGGCAGCTTTCTATTTCATTCGTCACGGGCCAGCACTCAGCACCGTACGTCGCTACTGGGCGGACGACTGCTCTATAAACCTTCGACCTGAGGTACTCGGGTATTGTCTTATCGCAGAGAACCCCAGTCAACGACCGCCATTTGGACCAGGCTGCACTTACGCGCGCATTAGCAGCGCAACATGATATTTGAAGAAAAAGATGCTAAGATGGACCTAACGCTCAGCAGCCTGCTAAGTGTATTCAACGTCATTACGAGACGAAGAGAAAGAATTGTAAAAGAACATATGTTGCATGTCGTCTGTGCATCTACTAAAAAAGGGGATTGAAATCTCTAATTACTTGCTCATCCTCTTTCCTTGCGAAGCACTCCCTTCTCATTCCTTGTAGACTGCTTATTGCTAACGACGTTGCAACGGAGACTAGAGCCTGTCAGCGATTCTTTCTCTTAAGCTACGATAAAATACCTATGTTAGTCTTCTTAATTTTTGCTGGAATATTTTGTTATTTGTTTGCCTTGCTCCACACACTTCTGTGAGTAATACAAATCATTCAACAAATAAATAAATAAACACACCACTCGAAATATCTCTCTTCTCAACACCGTTTTGTCTGCATTTCAGGAAATCCTTCAAACTTCAATCTACATACCAACTTCACGAGAACGCTACCGTATTGCAATTTATTCTACCACTAACAGTCTTTCAAACTGTTGTCTACGGGATTTTTGCGATAAGCGGCGTCGTCATCTCTCTCTTTCGCAAGAAATTGTCAGAGGTCAACTATCGAACCGTGTTCGCATTATTTTACGTGAGTTACTTCACTTTTTTAAAATTATCAGAGGAAGCAGTGCATTGACACAGGCCAAAAATGTGTCTATTTTGATTTTCTTCTTTAAAACATCACTTCCGATCTAAGAAATGTAACCGTTGGTATTACGACGCTTCGAAAAAACTGATGAGGAATTGAAAAAAAGGTGTCGAGGACTGAGGGCCTGTTCATATTTTGCGGCAAGAGCGACTCGTCGCCAGTGCAAAACGTGCGAGTTGATAAAAGGATAAAAGGATAAAGGACGGCGTTACTCAATACCTTCTGGGATGCGCCAGCGCATTCTACTTCTACGGGATGTCATGGAGGCGACATGAATGCGTATTTGGCCATACAATGACTTGCGGTGGCCAGCCGATGAACAAGTCAGCGCTCTATCCTTCCCAGACAAGTCTGGTACCAATTCACCGACCCCGGAGGGATGGAAGGCTTGGTTGGCCTGAGCGGAAAATTCGAACCAGGAACCTGGTATCGGGTGCACGCGACAGTCGCGCCTCCTCCGACTGCGCCACACGCGCCCTAAGTTGATAAAACCGAACATAAAATCGGCGCCGAAATCTGTTCATACCCGAGCGCCGGCTCCAGTCGCTCCAGTCGCTGTTGTCGCTGTTGTCGCTTCATACTTCGCGCCGACGACGGGAGCGACTGGAGCGACTGGAGCGAGTGGGGCGAAGGTGTGGAGTACGTAATTACACCGCACTAGTGCTGGAAGGAGACGATTCCTGCGCCGCTGCGCACGCGTCGCTCTCGTCGCTCTTGTCGTTACTGTCGCGAAGTATGAACAGGCCCTAAGGTAACCTCCTGTGTAGGTCAGAGGGTAATTCACAAACAACAATTGGTTAGTCGCATAAACAATGCTTAATTTGACGGGTGCCGTTCCACACGGTTGGCGTTTGGTCTGCATATACTATAAATATCCCGGTCTACCATCCCTGAAATCTTGCCTCGGGGTTTTTGACATCTGTCTTGTGCATAAGTTGTTATACTCCATGTGCGACTGTCCCTGAATCTCGGCATGTTTTAGAACAATATTGAAGGTGGTTGTAGAGCTGTCGTGCCAAGATTGATAACGAACCTTTATTCGGCTTTCGTTTCGGCGTAAGCGCCTTCTTCAGGGCCTGGAAAAGACAAGGGAAGTTAGAGAAATTAGCCGTTCAAAAGTCATTTCGCGTTTCACCCATCACAGAAGCTAAAGGGAGAAGGAAACGAATCGTGACAGACAGCCCAGCTGACCTTATGAAACAGCCGAAAGGCTTCGGCTTTGGCTTCAGGTTCGAGAACCCCGCAATCAATTGGAAGGAAAAACGGGTAGCTGTAACCCAGGAATTGGCTTCATTTGGCGACCTCTGTGGGCTTGACCCATGAGGGCGCCAGCCAGAATGTTGCTGAGGGGCTGACTCGAAGGGATAACCCACGTTTGTCTCCATCCGAAGGGTGACTCAACAGCCTTTCTGCCGGCGGTTTACATAAGGTCAGTTGGGCTGTCTTCCTCACGGTTCGTATATTTTTTCCTTTAGTTTCTAAGATGGCCGAAACTTGAAATGAGTCTTCGACGGATAATTTCCTTAACTCTCCTTGTCTTTTCCAGGCTCGGAAAAAGGCGGTTACGCCGAAACGTAAGCCGAATAAACGTTCGATATCAATCTTGGTACGACAGCTCTACGGCCACTTTCCATATTGTTCTAATTGTTATACTTTACCACCGATTCTGGGCCTTGTAGCTTCTTTAAGATGAAGACTTCTCACACAAGAGGTGACTCTGTTAAACTACAGCTACCTCGGCCAAGCACCAATTTGCGAGCAATGTCTTTCACTCATAGGACAGGTAGTTTGTACTTGAAATTCTCTAAGCCTAGAACACCGAGACAATTCGGAAGCCGAGTTGAAAAGTTTGTTGCTTAGATCTGAAATTGGTTGAATAGTATGACTGATTGTGAGAACTGTCCCACTGCATGTCTTTTTACGTCCCTGTATTCTTTTATGTTATTGTTGGGTTTACTTTTTAACGTATTGCCTTATGCCAGCCTAATAAACATTAACAATAACAATAAGAAATACGTTCCATACCACTTGTCAACAGGTAACGACAATAGTGCGTCTTCCTATAAACTTTTTCAACAACTACTTTCAGATAATTCCTTTCTACACTATTGGATGGCCTCTTCTGCTCCTCTTCATAATACGGCGTTCGCGACATCTGAATATTGCCAAATTGAGAGCTGTACGAGAGAAGAAGTCTCTCGAAAGAGACGCCTATTTTCGCGCTTATTCCGCAATGTGGGGCGAAAGTAAACTGAATCGATAAACTGTTTCAAAGCTTGTTCGATTTAGCACTTAGACGAAATGAAAATACACATCATACAAATGAACACACCCTGTATTTGCTTTCAGGAAATGATCTTCCCTCCTAAAACGTCAGTTGCGCCGGAATGAATATTCGAACATTCGAATTTGAATATTCGAAAAATCTAGTTTGTTTTCACATGGAATTAGTAACGCAGAAGTTAGCTAAGAGTTTGGGAAAATGTACTACAAGAGCTAAATGGCATGCTGCAAGTGGTTGCTATCAAACGCGTTGCATGATTTAGTAAAAATAGGGTTTTATTCAGTTATTTTGTGTATACGTGGATAGACACGTGGTAGCAAGCAAACATAACGAGACAAAGTGTGGATCGTATTAAAACACCAAACAAAATTGAAACGGAAAGAAAGCTTCAATACTACAATTAACAGCTTGGTTGTGTAAAACAAAGAACAAGGTATTAAGCATCCTAGAGGCACCTTCAATAAATTTTAAAAAATCTCTAAAAGTAAGTTAGGTAAAATATTTTTCTTTGAAAATCTAAATTTGATCGATTGGTGAAAATAAAGATCTTGCATTATTTCTAGCTTTAGGTATCTGAAATTTTAATTAAGCATTTCTGAAGAAAAAAAAACAGGCCAAAGAGAGCACTTGAAGAAAGGCGCAGTATATCATCTGTCTACTTAGAAATCATGAATAGATCATAATTTCTTTTACGATACGCTAGAGTACGTAAGTCGTAGATCTAATTTCTTAGTGAATCTGAAGGAATGGCACTGGAATTGTGTTTGTGAACTAATACACAAACTTTCTTACTGAGCTGTATTTTACGGCTTCCGATCTAGTACTATATCTTCTTGCTAGTATGTAGAGCTGAAAACGGTGGCGCTCTATTGATCAATGTACAACTTATACACTTACACTAAAGGCGCAAACAGTTCTTTTTTATAAACTTGGATAAACAGTGTTCAACTCAATCAAATTCCTTGGCTGCTAGTTCAGTGTTCCTTGAAACAAAGGCACGAGTTTAAAATCCCAATTACATACATACATACATACATACGTACATACATACATGCATACATACATACGTACATACATACGTACATACATACATACATACATACATACATACATACATACATACATACATACATACATACATACATACATACATACATACATACATACATACATACATACATACATACATACATACATACATACATACATACATACATACATACATACATACATACATACATACATACATACATACATACATACATACATACATACATACATACATACATACATACATACATACATACATACATACATACATACATACCCCTCTCGTTATAACACGTTTGAAGGGACCTGAGGAAATCCGCGTTTTAACGGGAACGTCCTTAAAGGAGCCGACCTTTTTAGACTCCTTTACGCGTAGGTTTATTTAGAATCGCATACAATAGCTAAATATGGCTATAGTAATGAAATACGGGACCATGAAGAGAGTGCGATCTTTTGAGTATTAACAAAGTCCTGTGCTTAGGGATACTCTCTGCTATGTGCATAAGTATGACAGATATGTGTGAGTAATAAAGAGCACCGGAGGAAGGCTAGATCTGATCAACAACAAAACTGTGCAACCTGATGTTACAATATTTTTTGCCGCCATCAAAACTCCCGCACCAGGCGGGACATGTATCTGCACTGTCTACTTCGTCCAGGCAGAATTAGCCCATTATGCTATGAGTGCTGTTAAATCGCGCGCCGCATCCGTCATATATATTCCACAATATCGGAATGCTGCATGCGATCAAACAGCGCTGTTGCTATAATGCTGCCGGGAAAGCAGAGGGTGCAGATCGCAAAAAGACGGCATATAGCCTCCATAGTAGCTGCGCTAGGCTTAAGCAAATATGTAGGATATTGTTTCGAATAATCTGGATTTTAATCCACACCTTATTTCGTTTCTGATAGAGAAAACCCTCCAATTTACGGTAGCTTCTAACGATTATCGGGGTCTTGTACTGTTCTCGATGTATTGCTGACTGTGAACATTTTTGTGGGTCGCGCACACATGAAAAACGTCTACATGCATCTAATTCATTGTCGAACTGGTGGTAGTCACGACTACAAACGAGGCAATACAAGACGCAGACGCGGTCAGCATCTTGCTCCTCTTCATTTTCTGTGCGGGACCCGAACTGAGCCTTGGACGCGTTATAACGGGAGTCGTTTTGAATGCAGAATTCCTCTCAAAACTGCGCTATAACGGGAGTAGCGTTGTATCCGAGGCGTCTTAAGCGGTGCTGATTTGTATTAGCTGGAAGGGAAGCTGGCCGGGGCCAGAGAAAATCTACGTTATATCGAGAGTCGCGTCTCATCCGGAGGCGTTATAACGGGAGGGGACTGTACATACATACATACATGCATGCATACATACATACATACATACATACATACATACATACATACATACATACATACATACATACATACATACATACATACATACATACATACATACATACATACATACATACATACATACATACATACATACATACATACATACATACATACATGCATACATGCATATTATATACAGAATAATTACACTGAAACATACTAGTGGTGGAAACTCGGAAATGTATTTTTAATTTAAATACATTTGTTCAAACCTTGAGCGGCTGGTAGAGAGGCTACATGTTGTTACAGGATGTTTTGTTGCGATCAAAACTCTGGCGCCAGACAGGACTCGAACCCGCATTTTCCACTATCTGGGCAGCGATGCTACGTCTTACACCGCCGCGCTGTTGGACCGCAAGTAACACCCTGTATATTTCGTGTTTCAAGAAATTACCTTTCCAATGTCGTCACGCTACTCTCTGTGAAAAGTCTGCAACGCTTACTAACAGTTGCTACTTAGAATTAGACTTAATTCCACGAATGCTGTTGGGCATATCCACGAAACATCTCCACTGATGCCTGTCTTGTGCCAGTTCTTCACCTTCGTCTCTAGAAATACTTACTTGTTGAAGGTCCTTTTAGAATGCTTGCCTCCTTGTATTTCTCGGACAACCGCGGGCTCTACTTCATCTTCAGGAATCCAACACAAGAAATCGGACTCAGACATTCGCAGTACTTGTCCTGCGAGGAGTGAACGTCTTTGTGCGATTAATGTAGAGAGACTATTTGAACAGCTCCGGTTTAGGACTACGCTATTGGTCACTTCCATATAAATAACAGTTACGCGTTACTAATATTTAAATGTAACTACAATCTGTGTGTGCTGTATTGACGTTCAGTTATGTCTAGTCGTATGTAATGGGACGTAAGTAACAGCCGCATTCAAATAAATTATTTTCTCAAAACACAACGGCTGAGAAATCAGTCGTCACGCCGCCATGTAAATATGTTATTCTTTGTTTTTCCTTGATTAAACTTGGGCATGCATCCTGTCTGCGTGGGTATAGCTGACTGAATGTAGCACGCTGATTGTGGCATGCTCAAATATTCATCTGCTCTAATTACTGCATTACGCAACAAACGCATTATTGCTGCAAAACAAAATGCAGCTGATCTCTTCGTCCTCGTTTCATTGCATCTGCGACTTGCTGAGCTAGCAGAAAAAATCTCCATCTCTCGCATTGAGTTCTTCGTAGAGACGTTGAAAACGCTCTGCCTACCTGAATGCCACTGCACGTTTACGCCACGCACTCATTTCTTGTAGCTAAAACCTCCCTAGGCGAAGTTTGAGCCAAATCGATGATTCTGACACGACCACCCTAGTAGTCGATATGGGTGGTCTTCGACCGTATTCGTAAAACGGGCTCCAGATTCGTGTTGGGCATCCCAAAAAACAAAAAACTTCGAAACAAATCGGTGGTTTCGAAATAATTTTATTAGCGGTGCCTCCCAAATTGGGATGCATTGTTTCGACGCGACCGAAAAGGTGCGTCCCGACTAGAGGCGCATTGTCGTCAACGTGTTAAATGAGTTTACCTTGAGAAGATGCATATTATGAGCGAACCGTACTAACTTTTCACTGAAAAGGCAACCTCCATTTCATTAAGCAGCGAATAACACCTGATTCTCTCCGCTTTCTTGCCAAACCTCTTCACCTGAGTCAGTTGACATTCACCATCAGTATCACACCTTAAAATCAGCGACGGAACACCATCTCAATACAGTATGAAGCATGTGACAGGAAAATAATGAGCACAGATCATAAAAGGTCTTGAATTATAAGAACACTAATATACTGGGACCGTAAACCCTCAATTATTAAATTTACCAGCCTGTTTTAGTTCTTGCAAGTAAAGCAGAGGTTTTTACATGGTACGCGTTCGACAAAAACCAGACAGTATATTTTCAGTTTAAGAATTCTAGGCCTACCGATCTCATATTCGAGAAGGAACGAACGTAAAATCCGCAAACAAGTGTTTCAGCGTTGACGATGGTTGATGTTTCCAAGCTGCAGAGAAAGAGTTCGAAAGGTTTTCCACAAGAGTGATGCTCTCGAGTCCACTCCTTAGCAGATAATCTATTGCGGATTCTACTGAATTCTTCACTTCCGCGTAGTGCTTGTTTTTCTCATGTTTTTGGTGAAGAATTGAAACAACTGGACTAGGTTTCTGACCATAACAATACGTATAGGTGAAGAAATTGACGTTATAAAGTCATTCCTTTGAAAATATACTGTGTAAGATCCCAAACTCGCTCGGTCCAGCTGCACCGCGTGTGTTGTGTGAATGCACACAAACACCGCATT
>OX375866.1:109020491-109092238 GCA_947359475.1 Heligmosomoides polygyrus bakeri
GAACACGAATCTGGAGTCGACCAATCGATCCATCTTGATTATCATAAAGGTCAGAAGGCCTAGGGAAGAATAGGAAACCCGTAGCGGCCATGGCGTCCTATTCTCGTGGTTTGGGGCGAAGCCCCTAACCAGTCTTAGCCGCTAGGCCGCCGAACGACTGGTAAGTAAATAAAACGCTTGGAATCACACTCCCTCCCATACCATCAGGGATTCAAGGTTCTCAATTCTGCAGCTCTTCCTTCTTTGAAAGGAAGCACACATTTTGAAGCACACATACGTACACGAGACAGTATTCTTGAAGTTGGTGGCAGAAAGCTGCAAATACCGACAGTATCCATGAAACACAAAATGGTCATACTTCTGCACTAACAGCTTACTTACTTACTTACTTACTCCCATTAGCGGACATCAGGTTTGAAAGCGACCTCGAAGCCAAGTAAATCACCAGCAGCGCTTTACTTGGCTTCGAGGCCTTCGGGGGTGTCTAAACCACGCAGCAAATTCTAGGGAAGAATGGCGGAGTCCAAGGCCTTATTCTTCCTGTCAGCGAAAAGTATCCATTTGTATACAATATTCTAGTACCTATTTCCGGATTGTACATTCTATCCAGCGTTTCCTCGGAGTGCGGAAATGTGCTCCCATTTCTATGTTAATTCAATTCTTCTTGGTGTTTCTACTTCAACTGTTTAGTGTCTAATCGACAGGCATGGGAGATGATACAATAACTTCAGCAGTACTGAACCCGATGCAGTTATTATGCAGCTGCATCACAATACTGGTGCTGTCAGATGAATGAAATATGATAGATGTGTCTAGTTGAGCTGGTAGCCAATATTGGGCGCAATACGACAATAGGAGGGCTGAGAAATGGCGAAAAATATGTATATAGTTAATTAGGCATTCATGTGAGCAATACAAAGACACCATGTTCAGTGCACAGAACGCATCAGTATTGTTAGTTTTCCACACCAATGTAAGACGTAGGAGTAGGACTCGCACCCGGTAGCACAGGTGAGTCCTTAAAAGTAAGTGTGAGGGGTGGTCACTCTGGTTTCAGATAAGATTTATTCATAGTATCGACGGAATACTAACAGTAGAGCGGATCACAGAGCTTCGGGGTAAGTAGTCGGTCGTCGTGCCGCCGCCGGATTCGTCGTGGTGCTCGTCGTCGATCCACGCGTCTCCCGGTCGTCGTCCACGCCGCCGGCCGCCATCGTCGCCTCCTCCCATCTCCCTGATCGCTCCCCACCTCGGCTCGCTGGAATCAGTCGGATCAGAGAAGGCGTGGAAGTCACTGAACGATCAGCTAGCTTCGCTTACATGAAATCCAATTTAGGGCTTTTCGCAGAATGCGTTCTGTCACATTCTAAGTGGATCATTCTATTTATCTATCCCCCCCGTCCTATTGCGCCCACGATGGTTATCAAGCTTATGTAGTTCGGCTCGAGCCTCAGCAACTTTGTCTTCGTAGGAAAGACTAAACTTGAACAAAGATGATATGGGACAAAAAAAACCTAGCTCTACATTTCCCGTCTTCATGGGAATAACTGATAAATCTCTTAAATTCAATTTGTCCTGCATCTTCTGTATGGAAAGCCACCAGAGTAAAAAAGAATGAAGTTCCCAAAAGCAGTTTCATGCATATTTTCGAATTCTGCGTAGCTTTGATCGAGAAGAAGATTTCGCTTCATCTACACTTTCATCTACGCCTTGAATTGTATTTGGTTACAAACCTGTGGCGAGCATCACGTAATCTGTATCACTTTTCAATTGAGCATACATTATTATCTGGAGACAACGATGAACAAAAATTTCTTCAGGTAGCTCTGTCCATCGCAGCATCAGCATGGGCAATGGCTGAAGAGGATTTCACAGCGAGTTATGCATACTGCTCAGCGGCTACTCCAAGTACAACAGCTCGAATAGATACCTTTCAGCTAGGCGTTCTTGTTATAGATATCACAACAATATTGATGGCTGCGTTGTTGCTTCTCGCCAACAGATATGTCATGAGAAGGTGAGTGACACTAATGAATTAATTCACCTTTGATGACAGATATTTGTCCACGTAACTGCAGTTGGCTAACTCAAATCAAGACTGAGTGTTGTTAAAGAGATCAAGATAAAAGATTTTACATATGAGAATAGGAGGTCTGAATGCTCATCAGGGTATATAGTGCACGATATCATTATACCTCAAGTGGAAAGTGTTGCTGATTTAGGTTTCTCTTATAATAGCAAATTAGACTTTTTTGAAAATTATCTGTGGAAGGGCTAATGCACGTACCTATCAACTTTTTAAGGGATTGACCACAAAAAATAAGGATAAAAAAGATAAAGGATAAAGGACGGCGTTACTCAATCCCTTCTGGGATGCTCCAGCGCATTCTGCTTCTACGGGATGTCGTGGAGGCGACATGAATGCGTATTTGGCCATACAATGACTTGCGGTGGCCAGCCGATGAACAAGTCAGCGCTTTATCCTTCCCGGACACGTCTGGTACCAATTCACCGACCTCGGAGGAATGGATTGGTTGGCCTGGGTGGGAAATCCGAACCAGAAACCTGGTATCGGGTGCACGCGACAGTCGCGCCTCCTCCGACTGCGCTACACGCGCCCAACAAAAAATAAGGTTACTTTGAGTAAAGCATACAAAACGTATGTAAGACCACTTGTGGAGTGTGGAACTACCGCATTTGTTCCACACAAAATGAAGGATACAGAGGCTATAGAAAAAGTGCAAAACAATTTTTCACGTGAGGTGATCATTCGTTGGTAGAGAGCTGGACGGTATCACGAATGCGCCCGTCGACAATCCGCTCGAAGATCTTCATGCTATGCGAAAGCAATCGGATTGGACGGTAGTTTGTACAGTCTGCTGGACTGCCCTTCTTTTTCCAAATCGGAATCGTCGTGCTTCTCTGCCAGATGTCGGGCACTTTCTTCTCCGCAATAACCTGGTTGAAGAACGCCGCCAGCCACTTCGTTGGATACCAGGATTTCGACTTCCATAAGTCGGCCGCCAAATCATCGGGGCCCGTTGCCTTGCCCGGCTTCATCTTCTTCAAAGCCGCTTCTACCTCCTCTACGGTGATTTTCTGAACGGGGCCGTATACAGGAGAAGAAGATGGAATGCTCGGATGAGCAAACTCTACTGTCGAGACTTCCTCGAAGTAGGTGCGCCATCGGTTCAAAACCATATTGCGGTCCATGAGTAGATGACCGTTCTCATCGTTGATTCCAAAGAACTTCTCAGCATCCTCAGTCTGGCGATGGCGGGCCTTCGCTAGTCGATAAAGAAATCGCTCGCCATCGCGCGACTCAAGCTTCCAGTTGACATCAACGTAATGAGTGGCTCTTGCAACGGCTACCGCCTTCTTAGCGGCTTTCTTGGCTTCCTGATACAGACGCCATTTATCGGCTGTCTTATCGCCGAGGAATGCGTGGTATAATCTCTTCTTCTCTCGGACTTTTCCCTTAACTTCATCCGTTATCATCCGTTATGGAGGATTTTTGTACTCCAAAATACCAAACTCCAAAATCAGAAATAGGTTTTTGGCGTCAAGGAGAAAGTTAAAAGATGTCTGCCTGGTGGTCAAAATCATTTCGGGAATCTGTGATGTCGACAGATCAGCATTTTACAGCTTAGTTATATCGCCGACGCGAGGAGGTAAGTAAAAATAGTTTATTCAAAACCTAAGAGCAGCGTTAGATCTCACACCATCACGGTGCACGCTGGCTCAGCCTACGTCACGTTTTTCTAAGGGCTGAACTTGATCTGCTGCCATTGAACGTTCGGTCTTTCAAGCATACGGCATCTAAAGCTGTTTAATCATATTAGTAGCACTCAGAATTGTTACTTGATAACAAATCGAATTTAGAATGTACGTTGTTGCTAATTGATGTTATCTCACGCCTGTTTTATACAACGTAATAAATTGATTGATTGAAAGTTTTCTCGGAATTGTTCATAGAAGCAATGCTCGACATCTAACTTTCAATAATCTATCTACCACTATATAATTGAGTTAGCGGTCGATGACGTTTGAGTGATCTAACCTGAGTGAGATGCGCCTCATCATCTACAGCGCGTGTAAAATTTGCTATTGAACTTGGGATGTTACTGCAGCAGGTAAAACGCATCCCTTTGCTGCTTACCACAACAGCACCTACACGCGTTTCTGAGCGTTCGGATTCAGAAGAGGATTTCGAGCCATTAGCATGAGAAGACCACTAAAGGGGTAAGAGTAGAAGGGGACTTCGAGGGTGGAGAACCGACAGCGAACAGGAGGGAGCGACCAGGAGGAGGCATCGGGATGTGGGGGAGGGTCGGTAGAGAAACAATAAAGGAGGCCAGGAGGTGGCACCAAGAAGGGTTTAGGCAATAAGGAGGGACCAGAAGGGAGTTGTAATATCCAACGTCTTGGATATTAACCAGAAGATCAACCAACAAGATTTTTTATCAACTTTATCTGCATAGGATGACATGGATCACAACAAAATTCATACACAGTATCTTAACGAGAAAACAGCTACTGGACCGTCAAAAAGGGGGAAAGGATTGGACTCCATAAGGGAGTCCAAACCGTTAACTAATTAATCCAATGCCTAAATCCTACTCCTACCGCTACCCCCTTTAGTTCTAGTTACAGGGTGTGGGCAATGTAGAGGAAGGGCGAAGCATAAGTGAGTGACAGCTGCTGCCTACTTGGGGAAGAGCCACCACCCTCCATGCCCATATAGAAAGCAGCCGCTCTCTACATGCCTACATAGAAAGCCGCTGTCCTTGTTCGTTCACGATGTTCATATTTATACGGCACTTCAAGGTCGTGATTACATCGCTAAACTTGATAGCGGGCGGTGCTCGGATCGTTGGCTACCGCCAAAACTGCTTACACCCGATAGTGTCACCACATGCCGCCCCGCTTTAGACGTTCCGGTCCCCGGAACGAAAAGAGGAGGTCTTACTGTAGGGCTTTACAGCGTAAGGGTTTGTAATGCTTATCTTAAACAGCTATCTTAAATAGTGCTTTTATTTTGTTAAGGGCTGTGTGGGCCAAAACCCATCTGAGAAGAGTGGACTCTTGCGATAGATCGCGTATTAAATTAGAGTCATTGGTTGGCACAATAACCGAAGTGTTCGGTGGGATAGCCAAGAGTATAATACTTTTTGCGTCGCATGTATAAGATTATAATAGTATGCGAGGAAAAATATGACATAGGGGAACATAGTATTCCACAGCATGTAAAAAGTCATGAATGCTTGAAGTAGAGTCCATTGGATTCCCTGCATTTGGTTTCTATCCACAAGCTGGAGGAGAAGAACTCGAATTGGACTGACGTAACTCGTTCGCTGCAGAGGATGGCATAAGACGTAATGAAGCAGTGTCGAAGTTGAAGATGAAGGTTGAAGATGATGTTCGTCGTGACGGCGACTGATGTTGTTTGGGCGGCTTGAGAGGGGGGGGGGGTGGGGAGGAGTGTGGGGTGTTTATATTTAAGCTCTCTCTCTGAGATGGATTTACTGCGCTATCGTATGTGATAATCGTTCACCACTGAACATTATTGTTAGTTGCACAAGGTGTGGTGCGGCCTGCAGGACTTGCTGAGACTCAGAGACGTATGTTATGAAGAATTTCTGAGTGGCCTTGTGCTTATATTAGGAGTCTTCTGCGCTTCAACTCCTTTTAAAGTAAAAGGAGGAACTGTCAACGTATGACTTACAAAAGTAGAGGCGAAAAAAGAAAGAGTTCGTAGGTTAGGGTTCTAAAAAAACCCCTAGCCGGGACCTCCATGTAATATCCTTGCGCTAGGATATTAGCCGGAAGATCAACCAACAAGATTTTTTATCAACTTTATCTGCATAGGATGACATGGATCACAACAAAATTCATACACAGTATCTTAACGAGAAAACAGCTACTGGACCGTCAAAAAGGGGGAAAGGATTGGACTCCATAAGGGAGTCCAAACCGTTAACTAATTAATCCAATGCCTAAATCCTACTCCTACCGCTACCCCCTTTAGTTCTAGTTACAGGGTGTGGGCAATGTAGAGGAAGGGCGAAGCATAAGTGAGTGACAGCTGCTGCCTACTTGGGGAAGAGCCACCACCCTCCATGCCCATATAGAAAGCAGCCGCTCTCTACATGCCTACATAGAAAGCCGCTGTCCTTGTTCGCTCACGATGTTCATATTTATACGGCACTTCAAGGTCGTGATTACATCGCTAAACTTGATAGCGGGCGGTGCTCGGATCGTTGGCTACCGCCAAAACTGCTTACACCCGATAGTGTCACCACAGAGTTACCAATCGGGGAGGGGCACTAAGTGGATCCATTACCAGTAAGGGAGAGTGGATTTAGAAGATGTGACACCGATGTCGCGCAATGGGCGTTTGCTCGCCGTCGTCGTGTCGTGATCGTGGGAGGGCTACTCAATTGGGATAGAGTAGTAAGGAGGATCCCATGGGGCGGGGGGGGGGGAAGGAGGGGAGGAATCTACCTGGAAGAAGGGACCTGGAGGCGGGACCAGGTCGGGGAACCGACAAAAAGGGAGCCGTAAGGGAATTCATATGGAGAACAAGGAATCTGTCATATGCATAGCCTCTTCATGCTCGACACAGCGGCGACTGCGCGCGCTTCTGAGCTTCTGGATCCTCCAGAAGACGGACCCCTACTCGCGCAACAAGCGTCCTGATTATGAATGCGTGTCACCGACGTCCGCCGTGAGCATGGCGCAGGACTACTAACGGGGTGGTGGAGAAAGGCAGTAAGGAGGACCTCTAGGGTGGACGAGGAGAGCGACCATGTAGGAAGGCAATAACCTGGAGGAGGGGCCAGAACGGGGAAACCAGCAAGACGAGACCAATAGGGGTCAACAATAGAAACAAAGAAGTGGACCAGGAGTTGGGACCAGAAAGGTGGGAAGGGGGGGGGGGAGAGACCAGTGAAGACGGACCAGCAATTAGATCCAGTTAAAAGAAACAAGGGAGGGGGAACCTGGCTTCAGAAGACATGTCATCGATATCTGGAAACGCTAGCTGTTGAGCATGAGAACGGTTGCGGAGAAGCAACCTGTGGGACAGAAGCACTGCGCAGCACAAACCAATGACGTTAATGGCCGGTCCGGAGAGAATGTCTATGATGAAGATGCCGAAGTGGTGGACGGCTTCATGCCGATAAAGTACGCACCAGGTCCTATTAGGTTGTAACGAAATAAATGGCACTGAACCACTGTAAATTTAAACAGGTAATATCTCGGCTTGTAGGCAAGTTTATTAATCGAAATAAAAACCTTCTGATTCTACACATCTTTGCCAACGTGACACGATCTTTTTTATCCCAGTAGCATAAAAAAACAGAAGTTCTGGAATTGACGAAATCTTCGAAGGCACTTTCGGCATCCTGTTGGTGTTTGAATATTTTCCCTACGAAGAAGTCGCCAAGATGCTTGAAGAAATGGTAGTCTGTTGGGGAGAGGTCGGGAGAAAACGGAGGATGTGGTAGAGTTTCAATGCTCAGCTCATTCAATTTCTGCAACGTCATTCGTGCTACATGGGGCGAGCATTGTCGTGCAGAAGGAGAACTCGCCTTCGGTTTACCAAGGCCGGCCGGATATCCTTCAACTTTTTCATCATTTCTTCAATTTCAATGCAGTACTTCTCTGCCGTGATGGATTCACCGGGAGGGAGGAAGCTGTGGTGAATAATTCCCAGCGAACACCACCATACTGTCACCATCACTTTCTTTTGGTGCAATTCCGGCTTCGCAAAAACCTTGGGGCTCTCATCGCTGTCCACCCACTGTGCCGATCGTCACCTGTTGTCGTACATTATCCATTTCTCGTCACAGGTTACGATGCGATCAAGGAATGGGTCCGTTTCGTTCCGTAGATGCAGTGCGGACGAGATCTCATATCGTCGGTTTCTTTGCTCCTCAGACAGCTCGTGAGGCACCCATCTTTCCAGCTTTTTGGTCTTTCCGATTTCCTTCAGATGCCGGGCAGCTGTGTTGTGACTGACGCCAAGAACCTTCGCTATCTCCCTGGTACCTTTGTGTGGATCCTCCTTTACCACATCTCTCAGCTTGTCCTCATCAACATCACTATGCCTCCCACGACCTTCATGTTCTTCCAAGCTCTCATCTCCATTCCGGAACTTATGATACCAACGATACGCCGTCCGAATTGTGGAACATCCTTGACCGAATGCGGCGTTGATCTTCTCGTCCGCCTCCTTAGCTGTAGTGCCCAGCTTGAATTCATACAAGTAAATGCCTCGGATTACCCTTTTGTCCATCTGCAAAAAAGTCAATAAAACTCTGAAGTTTTCCCACTTTTACATAGAAAATTTGGTACTCACCGGTAGAGCAAAGTTTGCGCTTCTAAATGATATGCCACATGTTACGATTTATTCTTGATCAGACGCGAAAAGACGCGCCAAAAAATGGCGCGAGCCAGTGCCATTTAATTCGTTACAACCTAATAGATGTGGGCGAATTTTATGTTTTACAAAAACTACATTCCATAGGTCAGGGATGCTGCAAAGTCGCGCGAAGCGCGCAAGTGCAAGACACGCCGTTAGGCGTGTCGGAGCACTCGTAAAGTATAAAAGGCAAAGGATGGCGTTGCTCAATCCCTTTTGGGATGCCAAAACCTAGAGCCAAGGGTCTGGTATGGAGTGCGTGCGACAGCCGGCACCTGCTCCGACGCAGCTTTACATATTTTCAGAAAATCTTACAAGCTCCAATCAACTTACCAGCTTCGTGAAAATGCCACCGTATTGCGGCTTGTTCTGCCGTTGGCAATTTTTCAAACCTTCACCTACGGAGGTTTTGCATTAAGTGGCCTTATTATCTCACATTTTCGAACAAGCATGTCAGAGGTCAACTACCGAACGGCTTTCGCTGTGTCATATGTAAGTTGCATACACTCTTCTGAAGTATTGATAAGAGAACACTTCCCATATTACATATACTTTCAGGTGATTCCTCTTTATACCATAGGATCGCCGGTGCTATTACGATATATAATTCGAAGATCCCGTCAGATGAATGAGGACAAATTAAAGGCTGTACGAGAGCACAAATCATTCGAAAAGGAATCTTACTTTCGTGTTTATAGCAAGATGTGGGATGATCGTAAAGATAGAAAATGACTTTGCAATGAAATACATTGTCGGTACTGCTTCTATGAAATGTTTGAGGTTTATTGCATTAGCACGGGTCTTCCTCTTTACGGCATATACTGCTCTACTAATAAAACTATAAATCAACTTTATATCATGGTTATTGGCTTATCGTTAGCGCTCACGCAACCGCTCCTTTCCCTAGTGATCAAGACGATGTTTCTCTCAATATTTCTGGCCTATGAGGTCCTGTTTACACTTTCGACGCCGAGCGAAGAGTCCAATCCCGTCGCCGTTTTAATCGCGTCAAATTGTCACACGTCACAGTAGCACGTTCCAGAAAATTTTTGCTCAGATCGCACAGCTGCTATTTGATATGATATTGGTTACTTAGTGGTTTCGAAGGTTCGCTAAATCAATCAGTTTCTGATCGAAGCAATTAATGCCTTGCTCCCGACGGAGACGATGGCCCCATAACGACAGTCCGACGATTCGCTCCACAACTCGACGACACCACGTTGCTCCTTGTTCAATAAACAATGTCCAATAATCAAGAGTAGTGAAGTTTGAACAGTAGTAGACTGGTGTGTACTACCAGTGTCAGTGGATTCTTCAGCTGAAGGAACCAATAACCGCATGGCAAGTCAACTAGGAAAGTTAGCTGGGCAATCCACTAAAGCGTGACTTGTACGGGTCGTAGCGACTGAGCATTACTCAGTCTCTTCTTCTCCGCTTTCCTATCAAGAACTTTCTGGGGAATGCAGTCGCGGGGGATGAGTCCAGGTTTTCTACGATCACGGCCGGGAAGGACTGTGGCTCCCCCAACGAGAACCACCTCCGAAGCAATCAAAGTCCGACCTTCACCCGAAGAAGTTAATGCTGTGCTGCTGGTGAGTCTCCCAACGAATGCTCTACCACCGTTTGAGACATATTTATGATGTTGGCGCCATGTCCTAGAAGGCGCCCGCATTAGGATGAGAACCAATAGGAGACGGCGGGGCGGGGCTTGTCACTGCTAGACCACATATAAGGCGTCTGTTATACTCCCGCGGGAGCATCCGCGGAAGGGCGGGAATCGCGCCGAGACTCCTCACCTGGCCAATCGCCGCGCCTCGCCACGCCCGCCTCCGCCGTGCACCATTGGTCCGCGGACGTTCCGCGGATGCTCCCGCGGGAGTATAACACTGGCCTAAGGCCCCGTTTATACTTCGTCGCGGCGTGACGCGATGGCCACGCAATGAGGCAAAATTGATCGATCGCGTCGCACAATCAATATGGCCACTATACGTGGCGTCGCGTCGCGCCGCGACGAAGTATAAACGGGGCCTAAAGCCCTCCGCACACTTTTGCACGCGGCAGAGGCCAGAACAGCAGCGTACGCGGCTTACACTGCCGCGTGCTAGAGTACACGCGGCACTCCCGCCGCTCGCTCAATCACCAACGCAGCAGTGCGGCAACAATGCCTTGAAGGATTACTGCCGCTGCCACCGCGTCTGCTGCGTAGTCGGCACATCAGCGGCAGGCCGCGCGAGGCTAGTTTTGCCTCGCGCGGCGACTCTGCGTCTCTACCCCATGCTTAAAGATAGGGCTGCCGCGTTGCCGCAAAAGTGTGCGGAGGGCTTAAGGGAGTCAGTCGCCGTCGGAGCACAGCGTCGCAGTTGTCCAGGAGGATCGCCAGGCGTCAAGCTTCATCGTCTCAGGACACCGCCCCGATCTCCTAGCCGCCTCGTGTTCAACGTCCTCGTCGCCCTTGTTGCTGTTTCCGAACAGCTGGTTGTTGCTGATTAATACATTGTTCATACTTAAGGTGTGCTCAGGTTCGGCATTTAGTCGCTGATATATTGGAGTAACCTCTAGGACCTCCGTGTATTATAACGAGAAATTAAGTGAAGTAACGAGTTCTGTGCTATTTCCGGTTCCCGTTTCGTGCCCTGGTTTTCTCCCATTTTTGAGCTCCTATGATCCGCATTTCGTGTTCCGCTTTCCTCGAAGAAAATCCGCACTTCCCTGCCTATAATTCACATTTTTCGTTTCATTTTCGGGTAAAAGAAAGCGGAGCACGAACCACGGAAGGGAAAGCTTCAATGTGGCAGAAAACAGGAATTCGGGACACAGAAAGGAAAACTTTGCACGTCCCTGGCGCAGACTAATACATGGTTGCGAATCCTTTCGCGGTTTGAATACTTTAATCAGTCATTGCCTTCATATGAACTCGATGTTGCACTGTTCTTGTGTAAAGCACTTCTAGCTTCGCAATTTTGCTTCGAAATCGACCAAACAACACTTCAGAAAGACGTTTATTACCACTGAAAAATAGCAGTTATGTTCTATTCTAATAATTCCTTCGCTGACTCAACGACGTCTAGCATTTCACTCCACGCTTCAGAATACTTGACAGGATCGATCGAAGTGCGAGGCAAGATCAGAAAATTGTGAACTCTGAGGAGCTTCTCTTCCCACGCCTCTTCTCGAACGGCCAATCTTCTAGGGTAGAGATGCTCGTGGGTGCGAAGAATTTGAACAAGAGTTTCCACCATAAACATCTCCAAAGCAGCCATTGATTTCCTGCTTGGCTTGGTCTCCGCTTTCATGACAGCACAAAATTTTGATGCAGCGTCAAGGATCTTCACAAAATCACGCTCTCTGAATTTCCCATCGAAAGCCACTTCTAAAATTACTATTCTCATGTCCTTAACTGCCTCCCTCTGTCGACCCGTCCTGACTTTCCGCATAATTCTGCCTAATGCAGTTCCAATTTCAATAAGATCCAGCCTCGTGTTCAGTGCCGCAGAATCGCCTTCTAAACAACATATACTTCTTAGATAAGCTAAGATCGAAACTATGGCATTTTATTGAGGGCCGCCTTACAACATTCAATTCAGAAAAAAATTGTCAACGATATGATGTCACGTGACTTTGACAGTACTTAACGATGGAAACGATCGCTATCCGCTATGGTGGGTGCAGAGATTTGGCAAAAAAAATATATAGCTAATTAGGTAGCTCTACAAGGAATCTAAAAGCACACACCCTTCCTCTGGAATCTCCAGCATGATAGATCTATGCTCAGCATGTGTCTTCGTGTTTGCGACATAAAGCTTATTTTGCGACATTTTATAAGGAATCTTATTTTGCGGAACCTTATTCGAGAGAAAAGTGGTATTCTTAAATATTCTCGGAGCGTTTTTCAAAAACAAGCAAGCAACGTTGTAAGCTGTGTTATTCTTTTATAACGTATTTTGATTTTATAGCCACTGGCGCTACCCGACTACAGCAGGTGCAAAGATTTTTTTACAAGGATTCTAAAAACGCACACCCTTTCTCCAGATTACTGCAATCCAACGAAATAAAATTCAAAATTCTTCGGGTCATCCAATATATCTCCCACACGAGCCGAATAACGTCATGTCCTTTAGACTTTTCAGCTGCTTACATTCCACCTCGAATCCACTATTAAAGGATAAGGATAAAGGACGGCGTTACTCAATCCCTTCTAGGATGCGCCAGAGCATTCTACTTCTACGGGATGTCGTGGAGGCGACATGAATGCGTATTTGGCCAAACAATGACTTGCGGTGGCCAGCCGATGAACAAGTCAGCGCTCTATCCTTCCCAGACAAGTCTGGTACCAATTCACCGACCCCGGAGGGATGGAAGGCTTGGTTGGCCTGGGCGGGAAATCCGAACCAGGAACCTGGTATCGGGTGCACGCGACAGTCGCGCCTCCTCCGACTGCGCTACACGCGCCCCAGAATCCACTATTATGTGGCATAAAGACATCACGGCGGTTGGTTAAATTAGAACACAGAATGAGCCTTGTAGAAAAGATCAGGAGCTGCTTCCTAGGGTTTTTAAAGAAAAAATTTCTTCCTAGGTACACATGCCTAACATTGTATTTGCACTTAACGATATGCTAGTATGGTGCCACTGCCTTGGCCGACAAGAGCGCACACCACTACCACAGTCCTAATTACGGCGCCTTCTCCAGAGGGAACATCCTGTGGCCATATCCGTCAACCGCTTACCGCCCTGTAAGGCCTTTGTTATACTTCGGCGACGCGTCGCCGACGCTGCGACACGTCACCGACAGCTCGTCACCGAAGTCGGTGACGCTAACGTCGCTGGCGACGTCGCCGACGTCGTCGACGCGTCTGTGGCGAGTCGGCGACGTCGTCAACAGATTCTGTGGCGACGTCGTCAACAGGCGAGCATCGGAGCACATTTTTAGCATCGCAGCGCGTTTTCAATGTCACCATTTGGCAACCAGACTGCGGATAGAAACGCTAGGTGATCATATCTGCCTCGAATTCGCTTACATTGTGTGCTTTTCTTAACATGTTTCGAGACTTGATAATGATTTTTGTTTTGTATGAACGGTAGCCTGCTCGATCATTGTTAATCTGGCGAATTTTCTCTTACTAACCACATTTGCTTTGGAAGGATGGATAAGTGTGATCTAAAGCAGTTTTTCCAAACGGTCTTGGGAAAGAGATGCGTGAGATGTCGGATGATAGGGTCAGAATTTTCTCCTTTTATATTTCTTCTCCTCTCCATTGAGGGCTAACATAAAACCACATGGTTTCCAGGCGCAGTTAGTGCTCCAAAGCTGTTATCTTTTGTGTGGCGCTGACCTTGAACGATGAGCGAGGAAGAGTTAGGATCTGACCCACAACCTAGCAGACATACCCTGAAGTCACCATCCGCGATACGCCGCGGGGTATGCGCCACTGGCCAACAGCCTCAACCTGACTACAAATTGATTGTAGACAAAATATAATAATAATAGAAGTACGGGGCAGTGTTGAGCATTTAACGGCTATTGATTTACCAATTTAACGATTTTACCAGCATTTTCGTCAAATTTCTTTATTGGAGGTTAGAAAAGGCCTGTTTCGTTAAATCGCATTGAAATTAAATTCACGCGGAATTTTCGAAATTCAAAGGAAAATTCATCTCTTAATTAATATGAATTGTATCTCGAAAAAGCCCTTCGTAGAGGATTGCAGTACCATTTCAGAAAGCGAGGAACACTACATATTTTCTACACAATTTATTTTGGGTTATTTGCTCTGCAAGAAAGCGAAATTGCCTAGAAAATGCGAAAAGAACGGGTGAGAAGGACCGAAAAGCGAAGAAAGGTGTCAAAGTGAAGGGAAGGTAAGGTTTACGTTTTCACTCCCTCCCAAACACTCAGTGTTCTAGCGAATGGCACTAGTGGTGGCAAGACGGTCGTCTTTTGCACTTCTAGATTTCGTAATTCGAAGTACGGTGGGGATGATGGCGGTGCCGGGAACGAAGAACCAACCCACAATCAAAACACTCCATCGGAGCGCATTTTCTGCCACCCTTGGATGACGTCGGCGACGTCGGTGACCGACCGTCGCCGTGCACAGCACAGCGACGCGCTGTCACCGACGTCACAACAGACGTCATAGGCCCGTCTGTGGCGACGTCGGCGACGGAAGTATAACACCCCCTGAGGAGCTCTCGGCTACGCGTCCCCGAAGTATAACATAGGCCTAACGGTGAAAATACCGCCAAACCCCTGATATGACATTCACCAGCATCAGGGGCCAGATTTATCAACCGCTTACCGCCCTCTAGCGGTGAAAAATACCGCGAAATCCCCTGATATGACATTCAGCATCTGGTTTGTCGATATTTTCGAGGCGAGAGAGCGGTAAGCGGTTGATGAATCTGGCCCCTGCTAATGAATCTCGCTATCATGGGGTTTGGCGGTACTTTTCACCGTTACTGGCCGAAAGCGGTTGATGAACCTGGCCCCTTGTTTTTATTGGTATTTGAGCTCACATTCCATTTTCACATTACTTCTGCCTTATTGGAATGTTATAAGGTGACTCGCACAGGCACCATAACGCTCTTCGCGCAATGCGAGTTGGTGGGGTGCACCACCTTTTAAGCGAGGATAATTTAGTCACACAATAGCACAATGTGGTTCGAAGGGGGTCGTCTTTGCTATTCAATTGCTGTCCATCTTCGTAAAAAGTGGGAAGTTGCAAAGACCACTAGAACCAGATCGAAATAGATGCATGTCATAGAAACGCGCAATTGGAGCCGGAGCACACTTTTTCCACGCGCCACACCGTGGGCTGCGTCGGCGTGTCCTCGTGGAGATTCGATGGATGCGCATCGGTCTCTTGTACGCATGCGGCGGTGCCACTGGAGGAAAGATTGTGGCGCAGTGGACGGCGGCGATGGTTCATGCGAGGGAGATCGGGGGTTCGGTTCCCCTGCATGGCGGTTTTTGCATTTCAATTGACTGGTTGAGAGTTGAGGGGTTTTGACGTCTACACAATTTTCCGGTGTTTGGTGCGCATTTTTCCAGTTGTATGCTCTTCTGCGCTCAAAAGCGCAGAACCCAGCTGCGGACTCCCTTCGGCTACGAAAGCAGTTTCCTTACAAGGATGGACCACACCCCGGAGTCCCTTCCCTAGCCGGACTCTGCGCTCTTTGAGCTCTTCGAGCGTAGAACACAGCTGTGCACTTCCCGGCTAAGCAGCTTCAGTGCGCTCAGAGTCATCAAATAAATCATCAAATAAAGATATCCTTCCTCCCCCCCCCCCCATCCCTCCCTCAATGTTAAGCGCTCGCGCAAGGCAAACCATGCTCCAATCCAAGTTTCGCGCTCAAAATTCTACTCCGATTTGGTTTTAGTGGTCATATATCCACTCTACAAGGTGCATGCACATTAGAGACCGGTTTCATCAATCTCGGGGTGAAGGTGCCTTTGTGGCTGTCAAGGGCCGGATTCTTCAACGACTTACAGCAATTTAACAGAGAAAATTACAGCCGAAATCCCTGATAGCGCGGCTTATCATGCGATATGGAGAGCGATAAGCACCCCCCCTAACCTGCATAGCGCTCGCTCTTCCGCAAATTTTCAAGAAACTCACTTGTCCAAGGGGTGGTCACCAGCAGGGAAGACAGCACCAATGTCAGAAGATTTTTCATTGAAGTAACGGCACAAATTATATAGTGGTTAGTGCTAACGAAACACTGCTCACAGCCAAAGCACCTGTGCAAATGTCTGATATGGTACTCCCAATATTTGATAGGCTTTGCTCCGTGCACCTTATCAGCCAAAATACATTTTTTTGGCGGAAAGTTGATAGGGGTTTGTACTTGTACAAGGGCTCCAACACGCCTAACGGCGTGTCTCGCACTTCGAGAATCTCTGACCTACGCATCCAGGACGTGGTGCGTACTTTATCGGCATCAAGCCATGCACCACTTCGGTACCTTCACTCTTTATGGACCATCCAGTAACGTTATTGGTTTGTGCTGCGCAGTACTTCTGTCCCTCATGTTGCTCCTCCACAACCGTTCTTATGCTCAACAGCTAGCGTTTCCGGGTCCAGGTTCCTCAAGCCAGGTTCCCCCTCACTCGTTTCTTCTTACTGGATCTAGTCCGCCTTTACTGGTCTTCCCTCCCCCTTTTTAGTCTCCCACCTTCCTGGTCTCAACTCCTGGCCCATTTCTTTGTTTCCGGTATTGACCTCCTACTGGTCTCTTCTTGTTGGTTCCCCGTCCTCGTCCCTCCTCTTAGAGGCCATCTTTACTGCCCTACTCCACCACTCTCTTAGTGGTCACGGCAGACGTCGACGACACGTATTCGGAATCATGACGCTTGTTGCGAGACGTAGGGGGACCGCTTTCGAATCCAGAAGCTCAGAAGCGCGCGCAGTCGCTGCTGTATCAAGCATGAAGAGGCTATACATATGACAGATTCCTTGATCCCCGCATGAATTCCCTTACGAATCCCTTCTTGTTGCTTCCCCGCCCTGGGGCCGGATTCATCAAAGTTACTGCAGTAACTTTAACGGAGAACCGTAAACGAAAGCTCAGATAACGTGGCTTATTGCTCACCATATCGCTTGATAAGCTGCGTTATCTGAGCTATTTTCTTACAATTCTTCGTTAAAGTTACTGCAGTAACCTTGATGAATCCGGCCCCTGGTCTCGCCTAAAGGTCCCTTCTTCCAGATAGATACTCACCTCCCCAATCCCTCCCTCTTCGGGATCTCGAGATCCTCCTTCTACTCCATCCCAATTAAGTAGCAATCCAACGCTGACGACACGACGACGGCGAGCAAACGCTCATTGCGCGACATCGGTGTCGCATCTTCTATTATAATTCCGATCTTCCTTACTGGTAATGGATTGCCTCGCTCGTCCTCCTTACTACCCCCCCCCCCTATGGGTAACTCCCTACTGGTCCCTCCCCATTGCCTAAACTTTACTTGGCGCCATATCCTCCTGGCCTGTTTCATTGTTCCCCAACGACCCCTCCCCCATCCCGATGCTTTCTCCAGGTCGCTTCTTCCTGGTAGCTGTCGGTTCTACACTCTCAAATTCCCTTCTACTTAGTGGTCTTGTCATGCTAATGGCACGAAGTCGGCGGCACGGCTTCTGAATCTGGACGCTCAGAAGCGAGCGTAGGTGCTGTTGTGTTAAACGGTAAAGGGCAGCGCCTCCCCTGGTGCATCAACATCCCACGTTCAATAGCAAACTTTGCCAGCGCTGTAGATGATGAGGCGTATCTCACTCAGGTTAGATCACCCAACGGACAAACTCTCCCCCATATTATAGGTGGTGATGATTGTTCCAAATTAAAGATTTTGTGCATCACTGGTGTGGTCTACCCTTGAAGTAAGCTGAACTGGTCATTCCTGACGAAATAGGACACCCTTTTGCCTTCTTACCAAACCTGATAACCCCTGAGTGCAAGGTGATTCCCTACGAGCAGCTTTGCGTCCATTTTTCCTTTATGTATGCCGTCGACGGTAGGAGAATCAGCATGAAGCTTTCTACTAAACAAGTGAACACTTATGGTGAAACCAAAATGTCGCAGTACAAGCATTGCGGCACGCTAAATGGTGTGTCTGCACTTACCTATTCAGTTTCAGTGTGGGATCGAAATTGAGCAGTGGTCGCGTTGAAATGGCAGTCACTTTGAACGCATAGTTCCTCTCCCAATCGGTATATTAGGTCGGGGGGGGGGGGTGACGTCCATGGAAGGATTTCGCGCCCCATTCCAATCGCTGCGCGCGTCTTTGGGCTCTCCTCGTCCTTCGGGTTATTTCTCGGCGCCTCCTGATTTTCAGGGATTTCGTCCTTATCAGCGCGTCCAGCCCCGTTCTTGGGCTTGCAGGCAGTGTAGCGGCTGTGCGCGTCCGGGGCGGTTGGCCTGAGCTGGTTGTTCGTTCTGCGCGTAGTTGGTGTCGTGGTCTCTCCCTTCGTATTCCTTGCGCGTATCTGTTTGGGCTCATTGCGTTCGTGGTGTGTTGTTTCATTGTTCTCATGTAACCTTTTGTGTGTTCCTTCATAGTTTAGTGTTGTGTTCGGTTTCGTATTGTTATCTTGCTTCGTTATCCTCATATATCTTGTTGTATGTTACTCTGTCTGCATATATCTTATTTATGTCTTGCCGTATCCATAGTGGTTTGTCTTTGCTATGTCACTTAACCTTTTCAGGGTCCTATTGATATCGGTGCTGCTCAGCTGCTCATATTTGGTATCATGTTGTTTTCTATTCATGTTTCGCGTAGTTATGTTCATGTTATCCTATGTTTATCCATTTTGTTATCCTATCACAGTATATAGTTCTACCACCGGTGCTTTAATGTCTTGTTTCGTTAGTCGCGTGCGTGCTTATTTATGTATAAAAATAAAGGTTTAATTACCCAAGCTTGAGGTGATCTCCGGTCGCATCCATCTACCTTATTACCGCGTGGCAGTGCTTATTCTGTTGGTTGGAGTCACTTAAGGGGTCACCATCTACTCAGTGGATAATAGCGTTGGTAGGAAGGCATGCGTCCAGTTACATCAGAAATGGCTACCTCACTTAATGTGGGTGGAACACATCACTACTGCGAAAGAATCTGGTTTCGTGCATCGTAAACCGTTGTGTAGAACTGTCGGCGCAGAGCGGTTCGGAGGGATCACCTCACCTTCTTAAGAAGGCACATAAACGCTCACTTACAATAGAAGTAGCCTAGCTCAGTTAACTAGGAGGGTAGACCGCACCAGTGCTGTGTAAATTTTTTAATTTGGTGCAAAAGAAAATGTTTAGTAGGGCTGCCTCACATGGTGACCCCCTCCGAGATGCTTTTCGCCGAGCTGTCCAACATGGTGTCCCCCTGACCCTATTTGCGCCGCCATGCTAATGTAACTCGAAATGCATGTGCCTTTCTACCAAGGCGAATAAAAGATGACCTCTTCGAGTCTATTTGCGTTAAAAATTAAATTTTTCAAAATTTTTGGATTAGATTATAAAACACTTGTGAGCTAGGTCTTGGCGTTTGCAAATGATTAGGACGTGAACTAAATTGTCTTGCATGCATGTGCCTAAAACACTAATTGGCGGTGTCTTGGCATATTTTTATTTTTTTAAACTATGTTACCTGTTTTAGCTACTTGAACATGATCCGTTCTGAATGGAAATCTAGTAAGGCGGTAGTCTCTTACTAGATTTGCACCGAGAATGCTTCTTTTTAGGACCCCTCTACCGACTAGGAACTCGGAAGTTATTAAAACTGTCCATGAAATGTTTTTCGTTATGTTAGGAAGTCGCCCAAGAGCGGCCACCACCAAGCAGGATAGCAGCCTCACCCCCTCGCCTGCCCGCCCCCGAACTGAGTATAAAAAGAAAACAACAAAGGAAGAACAGCTTCGTAACAAGCAACAAGAAAGAAATCTGCACGACGAGAAAACGACTGCAGGAGATTCTGCCGTTCTTCGTACTTCCAGTACGCAGCATTGCGTACAGTAATCCCCTTGCGGCACTTCGCAACCGCCAGGTGCATCGCGGACTAGCGGCATGCCGCCGAATTCTGTTTCCGGCCTTGCGGGAGAGGCGTAACATCCAATGGGGAGTGGCATTTTCACTAGTTTCATTGCGTGCGCGACGTCGCTCGCCATGCGCTGCGCTGCATCGGTGGTTCAGCAGTAGGATGTTCACCTTTATACAAAAATACAAAAGTGAACTCACGAATAGTACTACTTGTGAGGAGGAGAGAGGGGCACTTGTGTGAACGAAAGCTAAGAGCGTGAAAAAGGCCTCCTCTCTCCCCTTCACCTGCTTTCATACAGCCGTATTCTGACGATGACCAAGATAGACGCAAGCCACAGCTAATTTTGTCAAAACGTAATTTCAAGGCATGGGAACGAGGCACAGGAGCTACAATCGATTCAAACCTGGCAGTGACAAAGCACCTAGTAAATGAACAGCAAATAGCACATAAATGTGGAGAATTAAATTCTTAAGTCAATTCACCTGTATCACCTGTCGTCCCATTGATCATCGAATTGCTCGAGCGAGTGCCAGCAGCGTCTCCATTCGTCCCTGTCGCGTGCCAGAGTGGTCCAATGGATCCTCCTCGCTCGAGGGACACGAAGAGCGTCATATCGGTCGTTCAGGGCTTTAACGAAGAAGTCCGACCAACGCGTTAGTGGGCGTCCTGGTGTTCTTTTGACATCCCGCGGAATCCAGTCGGTGATGGCTCTCATCCAGCGGGTGTCTGCGAAGCGCATTACGTGGCCGGCCCACCTAATTTTCGACAACTTGGTCCGCGCGACAGCGTCTCTGATCTTCGAACGTCGGCGAAGCTCGGAACTCCGAAGGCCTTCTCTCACTTGCTTGAGTCGTGTGTTAAGTCAATTACAACAGTGAAACTTACTAAACAATACAAGAGATCAAGTCAACTTTCGACAGGCACTTTTACTCATTTCATCGCGCGACGTTAACAGCCATGCAGTTTATCGAGCAGTTTTTTTTATAATCAAGTCGCTCCTTCCCCAGGAGGAATGTTCTGCTGAAGATAGTTGCAGCCTTTGGAGGTTCGGCTGTTGAGTAGGTAATTATTTCCCTCGCTTTTTGCTCCGACATCACGGGCTTGCCCGAGACGCGGCCGAGATTGAGTAAACTTGTCCGCACCCTATCCAACTCCTCTCAACTGGAGTTGGTTTTTATTGGTGTAAAAGTAAGTGGGCCGGTTTTCGAAAAAATCTATATTAAATCGGTAGTCACATATTATTCGGATGCATTGCAGAGTAGGAGACTATATATGCTCTACTCCGATTAGGATGGGTTCAAGAATCTTTTTATCGAAGTGTGAGGTTACGCATTGTTGGCAATAACAGTCATTTTCTCTGTTCAGCTACTAAATACGGTTGATGACCTATCTCGCTGCTTGTCGACATGGTCTTCGAGAGAGTGACAGACATTTCACTTATTTCGAGTTGGCTCTAATATTAATAACAGGTATGGTAAAGCCCTCTTTAACAGCTTTGGAATAGAGTTTATTGTAGTGTGACGGCACAGGAGAGGAAACCGGTGTTCATTGGTTGCCCTACCCCAAAACCGCTCTTCCGACCACGCTCTCGGCACGTACGCTAGTCACTCGTGACAGGCTCCGGCTCTAGCCGAGAAGCAGGGTATAAGAGAAGAGCTGCGAAAAACATGTGGCGTTCGGCTCCCGTCTGAGACTGGGCGTGCTCGAGCTGTCCTTTCCTGCACTCCCCTTAGGCAATTCCTGCCCTCCCCCCCCCCCGTTCCTTACCCATTCATCTGCCTTATCCTGCATCCATGTATTGTCTGGTAATATTGCTGATAAAATATTGTCGTGAAGGTATTTTTTGAAGCGTTCAAAGAGCCAAAAATCTACTGTAATCTACTGTACGATTTCTGCTGGTCCATAGAGGTTCGATGGAGTGTTTAAACGGAAATCATTACAACCGCGTATAAAAAGGAGCATGTCCATTATGTTGCATTATGATTCTATGACTTTTCGGCTTGAGGAGGATGGTGGCAACATGGCATTCCAACAATGCCGAAAACGACAGAAAACGGGTTGAGGAGGGTGCATTTTTCAGCGGAAAACCTAGCCAGACACGTATACACATATAAATAAACTGAAAACACGAGCCTATCCCGATAGAGGACCTTGTGACTCGTATAAACATTAAACCTTGAACTACATAAGCGGTGTGGAGACAGGTGTAAGCAGCGATTTTTCAAAAAACAACATATGGTCCTCTCCTTTTGCTCCTATACTCTACCAGTTCTATAATTTAATAGCGATGGTTTAAAAAGCTAGACAAAACTACGATAAATTTTAAGGCTACTGGACAGCAAAAATGCAGTCCTCGTGTAGGTGTTATCAAAGAGTCTTGAAAGGAATAAAAGAAGGGAACAGAACCAAGGTAGGCAAGTAAATGAAAAATGAAAGATATAGTTTGGTTTTCGTTTCGCACGAGCCCTTATATGAAAATCCATCTCCCCACTCCAGTTTCTAAACTTAATGATGCAGTGTTGTGAGGGAGAGGGTAGAGGTCACCATGTATTCAATGGTTACCCGCCTTGGGAAAAAAGCACAGACATGCCCAACTACATCAGGAACTTAGCATCACCACAGGGGCAGAACCCACAAGTTTTATATAACAATGTGGCGCTATGGTAGTTGGAGGAAGGGGATTACCATAGCATACCGCGACGTACAGGCGTAGCGAGTGGCTACATTCAGCGAACATAAATGGAGTCTCACATCTTCCTTTCGAATAGAGATCCGCATTTTATCTGCTTCCGAATTGGGCCTTTGTTCTATTACACAAATCGCTGTTAAACTGGTTCTTATTTTGGGAGCGGGAAAATGGTGGCGAAAAGAAAAGCGCTTATGCTAAGAGTGCAAAACTCCTGTGGATCTCGGCTACGATCATTTGAAAAAGCATCTGTATTACGCTGAATTTGCACTACTGGTCTCGGCAAAAATCGAGAAAATTATGTCAAGAAAATTCTTTGGCTGGAAAAGTCAGCTACGTTAATTTTAGTGCTGGATATCATGACCTTAGTTTATTATCTGCTCAAGCTGAAAGTAGTGAAGGCGAACTTCGACAAATTAGCAAAGAAAGTAGACGAAGATTTGAAGGAGCTCAAGCAGTTGCAGGAGACAACAGGCATGGTAAGTTAAGTGAAAGTGATAGTGTTGTGTTAGCACTGAGTTGTGCTTTATATTTTTTCTGTTAAGCTATACGGAAGCGTGTAGCGCAGTCATAGGAGGTGCCGGCTTAGCATGCACCCAGTACCACGGTCCTGGTTCGTGTTTCCAAACAAGCCTTTCATCCTTTCGGGGCGATGATTTGGTAGCAGAGCTGTCTGGAAAGGGTAAAGTGCAGACTTCATCGCTGTCCATCACAAGTTATTGTATGGTCAAATTCGCCTACACGACATTCCGTAGAAGTGGAACGCTTGGCGAATTTCAAAAAAGACTGAGTAACACCGTCCTTCTTTATATCCTCAAGCTATATTCGAAATGAGGAGTTGAATCATGCATTTTCTTGTCAAGTAGGTCACTTCTCAAGTCAAACTGAACACTTTTCACGTCAAATTGGACCCCTCTAAACAAATCTTGCGTTTTTGAGATCAATGTGGTAGCCTTCCGTCTATCAAAATGAGCCTCCTGCACGATAAACTACAAACTTTTCACGTTGGCTAGAATAACTCCTTGTTCAAGGAAAATTTTGCTATAATTTTATTTGAAGCGTTACTTTGTCCTCATATTAACTGTGAAACAAAAAGGGGTAAATCGTCGAAATTTCTTCTTGTTTTTTCTGTTTAGATTCAACCTCTTTATCATGTGATTGCTTTTCTTTATGCGTATTCTATGTCCCATCTGTTACAGCTACTAAAAATAAGTTAGCTTTCTGTTCTACCCTTACGGTCCTAGTAAGAGGAAGTGTGATGCACGACCTCCTTCGCACTACACTGCATTATTTTCAACACCTAACAACAATGCGCAACGAATGGGTTACTTCCGTAAGCCTATTGCTATCAAAAGACAATCACAATTATTCCAAATGAGCTCTACCCATAATGTATCTATCTCATTCCTTGCTTTTTTTTACAATGAATTCTCTGGTATGCGCAGATGCGGCGGTTATCTTTAATTGGAATTCGGCTTGAGCAACCGCTCAGTACCGCGCACGGTACTCAAGAATGCCGTTTTCTCCGGGCGCTGCACTTTTATGGCAGACAAGCGGGAGAAGCCACGCCTCCCTGCTCCTATTGATCAGTCGTCGGGCATGGCTGCGGCGCACCGGGCCAGGCACATACAAATAATCGACGCAACGCATACACTACGAGAATTCCTACCTAGAAACAATTAAAACTCTGGACACAACAACTATGTACAGGAAATGAACACATGGCACAACAACTACCTAGGCAAGCACAAGCACAAGCACTAGCAGTACAAAATACGCGATTCCTACTCAACGCTACTATATTTGTTCCTGTCAGAGAGCCCGCAACCTGTGACATATTAACACACATACTCAGTTTATTAAACCTGCTGCTTCAATATACTACTGTTTGGCAGTCGATTCAAACTAAGTAGTCATTTTTTCAAGCGAGGTAAACTTCAGAGGTAAAATCGGCAAAAACTAAGCTGTCCTGTTTTACAAATTTTCAAATCTCATAACGATAACTTATTGAAGACAGCGTTTTATCAGCATTGTCATGAAGGTCTCTTTTGACAAGTGAAACTTTAGAATCACAGACAATAACTGTTTCGATAAATTTCAGCAAACAGCCGTGCCACTACTGTATTTGAGAAAATGGAGAAAACTTCTTGAAACCGAGGGCATGGCACCTGAACCAGTTGTTGAAAAGGCGGCAGTCACCGAAACACCGAAGCCTGCTGAAGTACTGCAAGTTCAAAATACGCAGCTGACGAGTGAGGATGAAGTTTACACGTCGAATTTATCCGGTAAGACTTAAATTGAAAGACATAGAGTCTATACAGCGCGTGCCGTACAGATAGACATTTTTTAAAATAGCCGGTTAGAATTTATGTGAACTTATTTTTGTGGGTGTGGAAAAGATCACTCAAGCAACCGAGAGTTTTCTAAAGATGAACACCGGACTCGCCATCGCATTTTATTGCAGAGTTGCACATTACGAAGGGAGCTAGTAAGGAGGTTGCATCAGCAACAGGTATGTTCAGATTTTTTGGCTTGTTATTTTTTCTTCTCACTGAGTTGAAGGAAGGGCCTATTTTATGACAGGTTTACTATAATTGCTATAATCGTGAATTTCTTCATTCTGTTATCCTACCACAGGTTTGATGCGACTAAATTACTACGACTATTATCACTAATGATTGACGCGATGTGGTCGGAAGGTGGAAACATTTAAACATTGAGACTGAATGTTATTTTCTATTTTTTTTAAATTTTGTCAGAGCATCGACTAGTTGACTGAAAGTGAGGCGTCAGAAATAATGAATCTCTGAAACTAAGCAATTGCACGCTTCTGTTCTCAGTTTTCTGTGTTTAGCAAAAGCAATGGCATTTTTTCGATATTTAATATTATGTTGAATCATAATGTCACGGCTTTGCTCTTTCATTTTTTGTCTTGATTATCCGGCTTCAATCGGCGATGTATGTACCAGCACTGTAAATAATGTAAACCTAATGAAGTGAGTGACGTTTGTTTTCCTCCTTTCGAAATGCGGCCTTGCGACTATCCAAGAGTTGTCGAAGTGCAGTGTGGTTTTTCCCAACTTTCCAACTCTTTGCTGAACAGGAACGACTTCAACACGCGGAAAGACAGATACTCTAAGTGCAACATGCCAGTAAAGTACGGTGAATGTGGACTGGATATCTAGCCAAGTTCCATCAACTTGTGAAGTATCATTGAAGGAATGTGAAGTCGAGCTGGAGAGTTCCATTGAACCTGAGATGACCAATACAGTAGTTGCCATGCCCGACTTTCTATAAACCGCGGTACCATGATGAATTCATTGTTTTTCCTTGTTGGACTCTAAGCGAGGTTTTTATCAACATTTATTAGGCCTACGTTTCGGCGGGACCGCACTCTTCGGACTGGGTTCTCAGTTTTGTCGACGTAATGCAATACACTGGTGAACACAAACCTAAACTCTCCTTCTATCAGAGTGTGCAGAAAGTTTTGCAAGAATTGAGTGATTTTATTCAACAAGCAATAGCAACAATAGAAGCGATTGATCACAATTCACAGTAATCTGTAGCTACGATCTTCCTTTAACGATCAGGTTTAGCAGCGATCCCGTCTCTCCAGATCGAAGAGGGACGTGAAGCGATCCAATCCTCCACCACGCGCTTGATACCGATACAATCGTCGAGGCTCTTACCTGAACAGAGAGCTTAGCGACTCATGAAGGCATGATAGTCTCAGGGGCTAAGGTCTGAGGAGCACGGCGGGTATGGTAACCATATGATGTCCAGCATGCGAGGATCGTCCATGTTGCCTTCGCATGGTGGAGTCTCGCGTTGTCCATGATCATGCAGAGAGTACAACGGTAAGGGTCGTAAGAATGCTTCCAGGACGCTTAGGTAGGTATCCTGATCACTGGAACAGTCGAAAAAGGAGTACTTGTAGCCTTGCTCATTTTCTTTAAACTGTTTGTTGGATTATTCTGCGCGCAGGCCAGAATAGCTCTGGTTTTTGGAGAGTGTGAATGTCAAGAGCGAGAGTATTCCTATAAGGAGAAGTTGCCTTTATCTGAATGTCAACAGCGAGAGTAATCCTCCAAGGAGAAGTTGTCTTCATCTAATCGCTCGCACCATCTGTAGCAGATAGTGTAGGAGGTGGCATTGCTGCATATCGACGACACTAACTCACGTTGAGCTTGAGCTGCAGAGTGGCCGGAACGATAGCAATGAAACAATAGACGGCGGTTCTGCACACTCCAATACATATGATCCGATATGGTTTGTATAAGGTTGTTCAGCGATAGCGGCAGTTTCAAAAATGGTTGGCTGCTGCTTATGAAAACCGATTTGTTTCCGCTTGATCTGGTGTCTAAACCGTGGCATTTGGCACGTTAGCGCCTCCTTCAATAAAGGAAGGCACTCAAATCCTTGCAAAACTTTCTGTACACCCCAATACATATATCCTATTCCCTTCAGATTCTCTAATCTGTGACTTCTCAAAGCTACGCATTCTGTTGAACTTCAGTGACCATAGGCAAATAACCCATCAGTGACATAAGAATCACTTCTCCTCACTCCCCCATCTTTTATAAATTGTACTGCTATAAAAGTGCTTGGAAGGACTCAGTGAAAGTTGAATTGCAGTGAAATTAAAAATAGAAGCTTTGATTGAAGAACCGTAACTCTGCTCACAGTGCAGCGGATGAAGAAACAAAAAGCTTATTTTAGTAAAAGTCTCATTCAGTTCTGTCCGTTAGATGTTGTTCTGGGAACCTTACTTAAACTTTAAGTAGTTATGAACTGAAATGGTGGCGATGTCCGTTCCTCCTCGTGGTGCCACTGGAAACTGCTTGCTTTGTTAGCTAAGCTAAGCACGGACACTCGAATGCAGGCGACAGGCCCTTGTGACAGGCCGGCCTACGAAGACCCATGTCAGATCACATGGTGTATGAATCTGTTTTTCGAGATAGTGCTACGGCGTCCGCGGGAGCCGACGTGCACTCCCAGAGCCCGGCGAGTTGGAAAATATGCGAGGGTCCCTGATGCGAGGACGACTAAGGAAGTTGAAACGCGCCTCAGCGTCATGGAGACGAAGATGCTGCGCTGGACGGCTGGAGTCACCCGCATGGACCGCATCAGAAATGATGCTATTCGGCAGAAGTGCGGTGTCGCGCCGATAGCCGACAAGATGCGCGAAGCTCGCTTGGATGGTACGGCCACGTTCTGCGTGGGAAAGAAGACAGCGTCCGCAAAATAGGCCTTGAGTTGGAAGTGTCAGGAAAGCGGCCTAGAGGACGCCCGAAGCAGCGTTGGTCGGATACGTTACACATGGACATGAGAGTAACTGGCGTCCACCCTGATGAAGCGCAGGATCGAGAAAGGTGGCATCATGACACCAGAAGAGCGGACCCTGCTACGAAGCGGGACAAACGCTGAAGAGGAAGAAGTTATGAACTGAAATGTGCAACCGGGGGTGCGTGACCCCAATTGCGTGATTTGTCCATTGGGGGAATGGGAGACTGCAGCAAGAGTGGGACCATCAACTCATTTTCTTTCTGCGCCTGTGGCGACGAATACGTTGGAGAGACGGCGTGACCTCTGTACATTCTGGTCAAGGAACATCAGCAAAGCAAATCCAAGTCGCCGCTCTCCACCCCACTGGGCATCCACAGAGTTGAAAGACATGCAGGGGAAGACTTCGAAATTCTGGGTCTGGAATCCTACATCACTGCGCGAAAGACACTGACGTCCTTCTGGAATCATTCTAAGAACTCAAAAACCAAAAAGAGGAATGTGTTGCGATCACAGCGAACTTCCTCCGTTTTTGAGACTCCGTGGGCTGACCAGGTTCTGTAGCGCGGTCTCACCTAGGTCAGCGCAAGGACGGCAACTGTCCTATATAATCCACAACCTTCAAAAATTAGGCCCAAGCTGGAGGCTGCCCAGCTTGTAGTCTCCTTATCTGACCACTTCTGTGGATCCACCTAGGGTCGGTTTTTTTTGCAGTCGTTCTCTCTTGTTTGCTGAGTAGTACTTCGTCGGCTTATATGTAAGAAGTTGTCGAGGGATTTGGCCGTTCAACTTTGTGAATGTTCTGTCTCATTTACGCCTTTGAAGAAGACGACTTTGCCGAAAGGACGGCCAATAAGCGGATTTACCAATCTCGTATGGCTAACTTGACCTCAACAAGCAACAATCACCGATGACAAGAACGATAGTCGGACCTGATGAACTATTAAAAATAGCTCGGAAGCTGGTAGCATCTAAATCTGAAAGAAATCTGGCTGAATAGGAGTAGTTAACGATTCTTCAAAGAAATGCTTATTAAGAAGGACAAGTTTGTGGCAACTAAAATTGTACAATATGTTCATTTGTTACTAAGCCATTTCAACTGAGTGTGTGTTTATCTGCAAAAACTCAGAAGAACTTTCCTTAGTGCCTAATAGATACTTATAGAGACGTGACTCCAGGAATGTTTTTAAACATGTCCTGCCTAGAACGGCGTAGAATATACCGGGACCGGTGTATTCTGCATGTTGCTCGTTAAGAGCAATGGCTGGCGGAACGTATCCCGCGGAGCGTTGGAGACGTGCTCCTGCGGATATGCCAGCGACGGCACTCAGTCGTAAACCATATCCGACGGGGAGACAAGGAAAGACCGGTGACCACGTCTGTGGAAATGCCCATAAAAAGCCCTCCCAGTAGATATTGTACGCTTAATTTCCTGCTCTGACAGCACTGCCTTTTAGGTCTATGTAAATAACATTTGTTGTTCTTGTTCTCTAATAACTCGTTGCTCATAAACATTCTTACTCATACACTATTATTTTCTTGTGCATACTGGATATCGGAACCCATATCAGTACAGTAATCGGAACGATTACAAACCGTTGCTCGTTAAGAGCAAGGGCTGGCGGAACGTATCCCGTGGAGCATTAGAGAAGTGCTCCTGCGGAGATGCCAGCGACGGCCCTTGCTCTCAACGAGCAAGATTCCACAACAGTACTTAATTACAGACCATCATGTTGTCAAGGAAGCCAGTAAGGAAAACGGATCAAGTAAGATAAGAAAAAATCTAGTTGCTATATTTCTTCCTTTTGTCGTTTCAAGTGACTGCTATTCCAGAACGCCCGACACGATGGTACAGCAAAGAAGATGAAACGCGTTAAGTATTTCCAATCTTTTTGGCACGAAACATATTTCTTTGAATTGATTTGGGTTTTACTGCATGAACTGACGAAAAAAAAACATGCCAGATCACAGTGGGGTACGGGTTCGCGGACAATTTTCCAATCTACCTCCCCCAGGTTGGGGGCGTGTAGCGCAGTCGGAGGAGGCGCCGGCTGTTGCGTGCACCCGATAACAGGTTCCTGGTTCGGATTTCCCGCCTAGGCCAACCAAACCTTCCATCTCTCCTGGGGCGGGGAATTGATACAGACTTGTCTGGGAAGGATAGAGCGCTGACTTGCTCATCGGCTGGCCACCGCAAGTCATTGTATGACCAAATACGCATTCAAGTCGCCTCCACGACATCCCGTAACGTAGAATGCGTGGCGCATCCCAAAAGGGATTGAGTAACGCCGTACTTTATCCCTTATCCTTACCTCGCCCAGTTAGGCCGCAAGCATCGGTGACAGCCAAACACTGATGAAGCAGTGGATAAGGAAACAAGAGGTGAAGCAGAGGGTTGATAGCTGGAGTTTGCGTCGGCGCATTTTTTTTTGCGATAAAGTCTTGAAAAAGAATAAGCAATCAGGGAAACAAGCAAATGAATTTTTCATGCGCAACGAAGAGCAAAGTCAGAAAGAAGGCCACATTCGCTACCACTTCTGGACCGGAGCGATCCCAGAGATCCATGTTACCCTAACAATGCACACACCAACCATAATCTACCATAATTGATCAAAATTTTAAAAGCGCATTTCGGATTTACACTACTGCTTCTGGTGCAAAGTTCGGGCGAAAATTTTCTTTATATTTCTGCTATTTCGACAGGATGTAGGGCCATGTGAGCGGAGTCTAGAACCACAGTTAGTTTTTTACTGGACGCTTTTTTAAAGGATAAGGACAAAGGACGGCGTTATTCAATCCCTTTGGAATGCGCCACGCATTCTACTTCTACGGGATGTCGTGGAGGCGAGTTGAATGCGTATTTGGCCATACAATGGTTTGCCGTGGCCAGCCGATGAACAAGTCAGCGCCTTGTCCTTCCCAGACAAGCCTGGTACCAATTCACCGACCCCGGAGGGATGGAAGGCTTTGTTGGCCTGGGCGGGAAATCCGAACCAGGAACTTGGTATCGGGTGCAGGCAACAGCCGGCACCTCCTCCGACTGCGTTTCACGCGCCCGTAACGCTTTTTTCCTAAAAAAAAACGCTTTTTTAAAGACCTAAAAATGATGTCTGAAAACGTGCGCACAACTATCATCAATCTCTACGACACCACGAGATGTGCCTCCGTGGCGCAGTCGGCGCCAATGTCGCCTTATAGAAGCACACTGGAAGGGTTTTGAGTTCGAGTCCGCGTACTGGCGATGTTTTTGCACATATTAGACTGTTGTTGATACGCTTCTTCGTGGTAAGAGGAGTCGATTTTAGACCATCAATGCTTATAACAAACCAAGGCTGTCTATTTGCGTCTTCATATGTGCTAATGTTTCAACAATGCCTATCTGCACCACTACCATATCATACCATATCACCATTCCGAACTGGTTACCACCCGTGACTTTTTCTTTTGATTGCGGATTATAAACCAGACCTATCTACAGTTGTGCGCTCCGGTGTTTTGGCCGTGTCCGTGATACACGTGGATGGCAGCTGGATACGTTGATGACCCCCTCGGGGCCCTCCTCTACGCCAACTGATTGCCTTCAACGAAGAAGAAGTGGTGATGCCTTGTCAGGGAAAGGAAGATTGTTCGTCCTGCTGGTGGGACAGGCGCTTTTGTTTTACTTTTTTCATAGAGTAGTAGCATAGCTGTTGACTAAAACGGAAGAGCAAGACAAAACGTTTTATTTTCAGAGAAATGATATGGCGTAGATAGGCACTGTTGAAAAAGTAGGGCATATGAAGACTCGCCTTAGTTCGCTGTCAGCACTAATGGTCTAAAATTGGCTCCTGTGATCATAAATAAGCGTAATAACAACAAACTAATATATGGAAAAGTTTTGGCAGTACCCGGACTCGAACTCAAAGCCCTCCAGTGTCCTTCTATGAGGCGGCACTCCTACCGACTACGCCACCGAGACACATCTCGTGGGATGTCGTAGAGCTTGATGATAGTTGGGCGCATGCAGTTTGCTTACAGACCTCCTTTTCAAGTCTTAAAAAAGCGTTCAGCAAAAACTAACTGTAATTCTGGACTCCGCTCACACGGCCCTACATCCTGTCAAAATAGCATCGCAAAACCTCACCTTGAGTTGGGAACCTTTCCTTGTTAGATGGAGGTAGTTTATTCTCTTGCACAATTTGTAGCCTAGTCTATAGACTACGAACTAATAATTTGATGATAAAAGGATAAAGGATAAAGGACGGCGTTATTCAATCCCTTTGGGATGCGCCACGCATTCTACTTCTACGGGATGTCGTGGAGGCGAGTTGAATGCGTATTTGGCCATACAATGACTTGCGGTGGCCAGCCGATGAACAAGTCAGCGCTCTATCCTTCCCAGACAGGTCTGGTACCAATTCACCGACCCCGGAGGGATGGAAGGCTTGGTAGGCCTGGTCGGGAAATCCGAACCAGGAACCTGATATCGGGTGCAGGCGACAGCCGGCGCCTCCTCCGACTGTGCTCCACGCGCTCATTTGATGATATTCTGCAATTATTATTAGTTTCTAATGCTCGACGATGATTACGTCAAGAAGCATCTGAAAAACAAGCAATATCAACAATAAAACATCGGAGTTGTTGATAAATGATGTAAAACAATAGGTGTGTAGCATAAAAAGAGCATTTGAAAGTAATATCTGATTTTGCCTTTCGTTTTGCAGAACAGACGGTGACAGGAACCATCAACGACAACATTTGACTGCACTGGGTGTGCAGAAGATAAACGCTGTTTCATTTGTAGAAGAGATTAAGCACACATTTAATGTCTATACATTCCAATAAAACTGCTTTTGACAAATGAGTAATGATAAATGCGATGATAATTTGTTAAGTAAAGAAAGAAAGCATTAATCTACCTCTGCCTCGTAATGCAGAGATAGCTATATGAACGACTGTTTGGACAGACATGCCTTATGGTGGTCATCTGATGTCATCGTCTCAAAATCTAAAAGCAATTCGTCGATTCAAGGAGTTGGAAGGCTTGTTTGACCTGAGACCCGAACTACGAACATGATTCGGGAAGTTCACGCGACAAGCAGCACCTTCTTCGACTGCGCTATCGAGCAATGAGGGTATTATTGAAGAGCTGGAGCATTCAGCCTGTCTGCGTGTTTAACAAAGTTTGGTTCGAATCAAAATTTTCAATTGCAGTTAAGAAGGCAGTTGTTGAAGTTTTAACCGACCTCCTTGATTTCAGACTAAAGTAGGGTACACATGCGAAAAACCGATACATATACGCTTGTTTGCAATAATGTACCTAACTCACAAAAGTATTTAATCCCCAACAAAATGAAAGTTACCTCTTTTTTGTGCTTCTTTAGTGAGCATTATTTGCATTAAGAATTATCGACCCTTTCCTCGACGAAAAGACTGATATGAAGGCGATTGGGGCGATTTGTCGATGAATCATCAATCGCTGAAAAGCGCTCGAAAGGTTCGGAGATAAGGCTGTCGTTGAAAGGTGATGTTAACGCGTAGAGGAGAGGATGTCAGTTCGTCTACAAAAACTGCAGAGAAAGGTCAACTTTTTCGATGCTTTATGTTTTTGAGATCTTCTTGACTCAAGGAAATGATATTAAGCATTAATAAATGCACCAAAAATGGTCCTGGAAACGCCATTGGAAAATAAAGCTTCTTCCCATTTTTTGCCAGTCTACGAATTCATCATGTTTTCAGAATGTCCGCATACAGGTGTTCCTGCATATTTCCTAAGACTCGATGTATTGGCCATGTCCCGCGTCTGCTTATTGCCGCCCATACCATATCCGAACCTCCTCCTCCATCGACAGTGCGTTGTGTGCAGTTGGGATATAATTCCTCACCGACACGTCGAGGAACATAGTATATTCCGTCAGATCCGAGCCCTCTAAACTTCGCTTCGTCTGGTAGCACTTTTCTCCAATCTTCGGCCTCCTACTCCAAATGTTGTCCGCCTGGGTCTCGGTCGAATGTGTTCGTCTCGAGTTAAGTTGCAATCAATCCCTAGTACTTGTGTCAGATTGTGTTCTGGTCAGGGCAAGGATCTCGTTGGGGACACCTCTCGTTCCAAAGCAGCGTTACTGGTGTAATTGCTCAAGCTATATCCGTAGAGTCCTTCTTCATACTCTGAGCTAGCGAAGTTCTCGTCATGTATGTACTTGTTTATCTCTGTTAACACAACATTACTTCGCGCAAATGAATAAAGAATAAAGAATGTTCTCTTGCAAATCTGACGCGTGCTCTCCGATTTCACGACGATACCAACGGGTTTCGAGGAGCCACGCATTCTCCCAAATAAAGGACTCAAATGCTTTGAACCGAAATTCTTATGGTTCCGCTTGCTGCTATTTCTCTGTGGACGTCAACAGCCGTTTTGAAACGATCTTTCAATGAATGCCGATGAATATCACCATCCTGCCTGGATGTCGTCTTACGCGTTTGTAGCTTTCTCTTCTTTTCATATTCTCCTCCATTCGCCTACACATTCTTATACGCTTGAAAAACAGTAGATCTCGGCAAATTGAGCATTCTTTCGTTGTCGGGGTAGGACCATTTGAAGCCTCGAAGGAGCGCAACTGAGCCCGTTGGGCTGCGGTTAGCCACTTGCCTTTCACCATCCTCTGGAGGGCTGCTTGAAGTTGAATGCACAATAATTGATTAGCACTATGTAAAGCTGTTTTCTTGCATGAATGATCGATTTTAACGTTGGCCTAATGCTCTACTGTAATACAGTGTGATTTTGAAGCGGTGTTTCTCATCCATTACTTCTTAACCATTTTCCTTTCATTATAATTTCTCTGTAAACATAGCGTTGTTTAGTTGCGTTTTATGCAGAATTTTTAGAGGATTCTAAAAACCGGCTAATTTTTTCTCTGGGCTCCTTTGTTCCAGAGTTACGATCGAAAAACGCGGCAGAGGTAGATGTCCGTAAATATTTTGCAATCGCTGCACATACACGTACACATATAATGTTGAAATATTCGAATATAACTCTCTTTCGATGTTCGAATTCGAACGAATACTCGAAAACCTAGAGATGTCGAATATTCGACTATTCAAATAATTATTCGAATAATGATTTAAATGTAATATATTCGTTCGAGCACAACTGTAGCATATATATACATACATACATACATACATACATACATACGGACATACATACATACATACATACATACATACATACATACATACATACATACATACATACATACATACATACATACATAAATACATACATACATACATACATACATACTCTAGGGCACGTATGAGAAAAGTAGTCCATAATCATCTTCCTCTATCCTCAGCCCATGAAAAACGAATGATCGTTGCACGATCTTCACTTTCTTTGCACTGCTTTCTTTTCCATTTTTTCTTTTTACTGGGCATAGTGATACCAATAGTGTCTACGGCCTTTTTGTATGTATACTAGTTTTTAAGTAACATAACAAAGGTACGCAAAATTCGGTAGAAAATTATGTGGTCCGGTTCTGTTGTGCATTGCTTTTCAGGGGAAATCTCCGGGTCACCACAAAATATCTCACAAATCAACAAGGACACTTTTAAGCACCGAATACCTGGTCATTCGGCGAAACGCGATGGCTCTTTGTTCAGCCTCGATATCGCTGTTCTGCCATCAGGACACGTCATCGTTTTTCGGTGTTTCCGGAGGACGATCGACAAAGCGTGGCTATCAGCGCCGATAAGTCGTTATCAGCTACGCATATAATGGTAAGGCTACTCTTCTATCTCTAGACAGCCTTCAATTGCTTTATTCATTCACTTCTGTAATCTTTCTGTCTTTCTTGAATCAGCGCTGAAAACTCATGATTCAAATCGCGTTATAGCTCCTTTCCGGTACGCTTACCAGTCAGTAAAGTCAGAGCTTTTAAGAGTCACACTTCCCAGACGTTGGTTTAGAAATGCCTAGCCCATCTCGGTTGGCATCGTTGTTTCTGGTGGGCCACCTAGTCTGACCTGGTCCCACAAAAGTTCTTTTCCCTCTATCTTTTTCACCCTTCTCTATCCCTACTATTCAATCTAGCCAATTCATTTCAGGATGCGAACGATTGTTGCTCTATCTACGCTTGTGCTTTGTTGTCTGGCGAGCCCAGTTGTACAGCAAACCCAACAACATGCAGCTTCCGAGTTGGTGAGAATTTTATGTCCTTAGCAGCGAAAGAACGCACTCACCATCACCGTTCCCTCCCGTACAGTTGAACTTTCCGCACTACATCGCTCACTGATAAGCCCATTGGAAAGTGATCGCTTCGAAGGTCTTGCAATAAAGCGGAGGGACCACGTGATAACATTAGGCCTATGTTATACCATCGCTCACCCCGAGCGAAGCCTAATGATAAGTTCCCATATCGACTCATCGCTTCGCGTGATCGATGTGGGAGTTCACCATTAAGCTTCATTTGAGGTGAGTGATGGTGTAACATAGGGCTTAGGGGTTGGCGGAACCCACACCTTGGAAAGCCTTTTCCTGCAGGTCCTTTCACCTAGGAGAGCACCTCTGAGCAATTATAAGTGCACGAAAGGTCACAAGAAAAGCTAGCGTTCTGCTAGACCGATTGCTGCCCTTTCGCCTCCTATGCTCTCAGGTTACGCACGCCGTAGGCAGCCACATACCACTGTCGTGTGATACGTAGCTGTGCTAGACGGAATCTACTAAATCTAGCTAGAAGGATTCCTTTATGTAAGCCTGTTTATAGGTTTTTCAATGCGACTTTTTTATTTTGCGATTAGTTTTTGTTTCTAGATTGTTGCATGCACTGGGTGTTCCATATAATTTATTTATTTAATTATATGTGTATAACAACATGCGACTAAAGAAGCACTATTACGACAACTCATTGGTAGTAAACACGAAAATGCGAGAAACGGCGAATTAGCGAGTCCTAAGACAACTATCAACGCTTTTTATATTGATTAAAAAGTGACAATCTACTTTACTCTACTTTTCCCCCTAACTGGAACTCATCCACTATTACTGGCACTGGTTCTAGTCGTACGGAGCCATCTTTGCTTAGGCACGGAAAGTTTTACTCAATATAGAAACCATTTGCATCAATCGCTTGATGACGACGTATTGTTGCCTCACCAAATCGAAAGCGGATTGGAATTCTTCATTAATGTTATGCCACCTCTCGTTTATCCATAACATTTTTTACGATATATATATTGTTGTGTATTACACTAATCATCTTCCACAAAAATCTATGCTCCTTCTACAGGCTACCGTTGCATACGCTCTCGATTTGGCTGTGCCTGTAACGACGTCCACCTTCCAGTGCATGCGACAGAATCTCTACAATGTTGCTTTCATAAGGTATGCATTCATATTACGCACATTGTGATCCTCGAGCCGACAAATCGGCACGATGAAGTGGAGGCTACTAATATCGGTCACTTCTTCGGCTTTGGGGAGCGTTTATTGTGCGATGCAATGCAGTGATAGGCTCCCATAATCCGCATGCACACTTTGCAGCGAGCAGTGGGCAGTGGAATGTGGGCGAAGCTGGTCTCCGAGCTGTCACTGCTGCTGCGGCTGCTGTCCGCAGCACTGCAGCAGCGGAAGTGTGAACAGCACCGTCACTGCAGGCTACGAGCAACGAGACTCAATCGCGGCCATGCGCGCGTTCGCGGCGCGGCACGGCAGCCAGAGCCGCCTTCAGTCGCGAGGCCGACGCGTTCGATCTGCACCGTGCGCCCTACGGTCCCGCCACGAAACTATACACCTGGCAAGTTGCCAAGCGTCGCTCCCACCCCAATACTGGGATCGTTTTCATCGGCCGTCCGACTAGGGACGGATTGGAGCATATCAAACGGCGAAGAGCCTCGGTAAATGTGAAGGCAGCCAAAGGTCCAAAGGTGATAAACACGTAGTGGAACAGGGAAACTAGTTAATGATCGAGTCAGAATTAAGGTAAAGTGTTTGGGCACCACACATCCTTCCAAAACACATTGCTCCTCACAACTGACACAACTGACCCAACCATTAGAAATGGTAAGGGGAGATAGTAAAAAGTTACCTGGATGGATTTCCTAGTGTGCAAAAGAGCGCACATGGCTAACCTTCAATAAATGCTTGAATATAAATGCATATAGTATGACTTCTCCTCGTCCTCATTTGCCAAGCGATTCTTATCCAAGCGGCACAACTGTAAGCAGTGTGACCTCTGCCGGCTAGAAGAGTACAAGGAAAGGTCTCGTCGTCGATTAATTCTTTATAATCGAATTCTTTATTATTTGTCTTTAAAAACTAGTTTTCCAAGTTATAACGCCGCCGACAAAAATTCGGAATGCCCCCTGCCAAGGATAGATCCAAATGTCAACTGAGGGAAGCTTAAACTAACTTACCACTCCATGATCAAGAATGTGATGGATGTTGACCAGTAATAGTCGAATACGCAGCTAGAAGTAGAGACCGATACCCAAGAACAGCTGATCAATTTAAAGGAAAGGTGCTGGCGCTAGGGTCGGGGAATCTCGTCCTTCCCAACGCACACGGCAAACCGACCCCACCCAGACAAGATACGCGAGCGCGACCGCACGCACCAAAATGAGTATCGTTTTCGCCTCCCGTCACTGCCGTCTCCGCTGCCGCACTGCGACTCCGCCCTTCTGAGCTATGCCTCGGTATGGCTGTCGCACTGCCGCTGCGGAGTGTGCATGCGGCTGTATTGATTCATCGCGCTCGCACTAAAAGATCACCAGGCAAGTGTTTTACGTATGCAGAAATTCTTCAGCGGGGCTGTTGGCGACGGTGTTGAGCGGGTGCTACGCAGTGTGCAGAAAGCCACGCATCACTGTCACACGCGTCCTCGCGGACAGGGCCGCTGTGTGTTAGGTCTTCGGTATACTCCCTGTCGATGCGGCGCACTGTGACTAATGGTCGCTGGCCCTCTAGTGGATGATGGTGCGCGTCGACGTCGGCTTTCTCTAAGGCCTTGTTTAGTGTGCGCGCCATCTCGTCGCGCGTCGCGCGCACACTAAACGACCCCTAACGCCGAATATGGCCGAACAGTCAAAGGGGGCGGAGAGTCGTTGGATACACCGCCCCCAGAAAGAGGCGGGGCGAGGGGCGCGCCGAGGACAAGATGTCCGGGCCTTCACGTGGAGGCATCACATTTCTAGTCACTTCCCGTGGCCCTGCAGCTCTATCCTGAACTGATTTTGTTCTCTAGACAAGAGTCAGAATCTTGTTCACCATATTTGGAGGAAAAGAGTTTTCAGGTGCAGCGCCAAGGGTTTTTTCAGGTCCCGCCACATTGCTCAGTACTAAGGCGTCGTCCGCATTTTCTGACAAGTACAGCAACATCTTCAGAGTTGACAACATCTGGAAAATGACCTCAGAGTTCCCCGAGATGCGCTTACCAGTCGTCTGCTATCAGCTTTTAGGCTTTTGGGTTTTTGTTTCACGACAATTAACGACTGTTTCGCGCGCAGCAAACTTGTCCAAATAGGGCGGCGCGGACAGGGCAGGAAGTGGGCTGCGGGCAGCAAGGTGTACCGAACGACTGCCCCCGGTCAAAGGGCACTCCTCCGCGGCCGCCGCAACAGGTGCGGTCGGCATTCGCAATGGCTTCCCGCGTCCATCGCTGGCATGGCATAGTTTTTCGCGCTGCGTGCGGTGTTTTTCGTTGGTCCTGCGCGGATTGCCTTGCTTGCAGAGCGACAAGCAATGCGACGAGCACTGACGAGCATCTCATCCTTTCGCGTCGCTCTGCAAAAGTCATTAACGCGATTATATCGCGGCGACGGGAAGTATGCAGGAGGCCTTATGCAGAGGCTAGCGCTCTCTCGACCGGTGTATAACACCCGTCTTAATTCCGTTTATGGCGAGCTCGGCTCTTCTGGCACAGGCAATAGTGTCCGTACCTTGGTCAAGGTTTTACAAAAACTAGGCGCTATTGGTAAGCTAGCGAACGCCATCTATATCGCTAGCACGGAAAACAAAAGACGAGACGAGTACATACGAATAGAACACTGGCTGACTATTGGTGAAAATAAACGGTCAATGATTTAAGAGTTATTAAGAATTCGAGAATACATTTTTAAGAATTCCTGTTTTACTTCCCTTATTCCATGAAGAAATTAAAGGACAGCATTACAGAGCGTACTCACCATCAGGACAAGGCCAAATAGATGCCTACGCATGCGCCAACATTCAAAACGCCAATGCTGGTTAGTGATTATCAGTTAACCCTCGCGGTGAGCATTCTAGAAACTCTACACAACTTCAAGAGATCTTAACTCAGTTAAGGAACTAAACAAGTAGGGGCAGGATTCATCAACGACTAACAGCAATTTAACAAAGAAAATACAGCCGAAATCCCTGATAGCGCGGCGAAATGTTTCACCAAATCGCTTGATAAACCGCGCTATCAGGGATTTCGGCTGTATTTTCTCTGTTAAATTGCTGTAAGTCGTTGATGAATCCAACCCCAGGTTGCCTTAGTCGAAGTGGTTGGAAACCTCTTCTGTTGTGCTGCTGCGGCGGCAGGAAGTGAGGATCACTTTATCGGCAGTCGAGACAAAGAAAAATGAGAACATCTGAGTGGCCGGTGACGGCCTTATATAGGGCCGCCAGATCGGCAGACGTGGTCAGAACGATTATCGACTTTTTGGTCTACAAGTAACGATAACAACCAACAATAGGTAGCAGCAAGGCTTACAAAAATACTCTATCATCTACACTTCTTGTAATAGTGTCCCGCGATTTTCACAATCCAGGAAACAATGTCATGACGTGATGCTCGCCTGCGAAGACAAAGGTGAGCACGAGCGAGAGGTGCAAGCTTGGTGCGACCGGCTGGCCATGTTCGGACTCTATTTCACGACTGACGTAAATGAGTCCGGCTCCATTAAGATTAACGGTACTGAGCTTGCACGCACTTCGGTGTTTAAATACCTGGGATCAGCAATAGCCTCTGATGGCAGTCTGATTGTTGAAGTGAACTCACGCGTGAGTGCAGCTTGGTCGAAGTGGCGCTCGTTGACTGGAGTACTCTGCGACAAGAAGATGCCAGAGCGCTTAAAGTCGAAGATCTACAAAACCGTCGTCCGGCCGGTAGCGATGTACGGAGCTGAGTGTTGGCCTGCGACAAATGAAACGGAAAGTCGCCTCAGCGTAATGGAAACAAAGATGCTGCGCTGAATGGCTGGAGTCACGCGCCTGGACCGCATCCGAAACGAGGCTATTGGGCAGAAGTTCGGTGTCGCGCCGATAGCGGACAAGATGCGTGAAGCTCGCTTACGATGGTACGGCCACGTTCTGCGTGGAAAGGAAGACAGCGTCTGTAAGATAGGCCTTAACTTCGTAGTGTCTGGAAAACGGCCTAGAGGGCGCCCGAAGCAGCGCTGGGCTGATACGTTACACAAGGACTTTAAAGTAGCTGGTGTCCACCCTGATCTAGCACGGGGTCGGGAAAGATGGCGACATGGCACCAGAAAAGCGGACCCCGTCATGAAGCGGGACAAACGCTGAAGAAGAAGAAGAGGAAACAATGTCATAATCCATCTCAATTAAATTAAATTTTAATTTCTATGTGTAATAAATAGATAAATAATCTTAAAATAAATTTTGAAAATAAAACTGGGCTGAAGAAGGAATTGAGAATCTAAGACGTCGTCAAATATTCACGTCGTTAAATGTTCGAGTGCATTACGCTGCACTACTATGAAAACGATTGTATAAACAAGCTCAGGGAACTAGCTTGAAAAATAAAAAATATTTATAAAACGTTACTTAGAGCGAGATACCGTAGATTACTGTAGTACCGTTCCTACGATGAAATCCTTGTTTAGCTGGCCTCGGCACTGAAGTCTACATGACACCTCAGCCGAACTCAGCAAAGACTGGCGCGCAACAGTTCGACGAGATGTACTCAAATCTGCGAAACTCCAACATCAACGTCAGATCCGTGTGGGTCCAGGTGAGCTTGCTTTGTTGGAAGTGCTGCTTCGCGCCGGCCATAACACCTGTGCAAAACTGAAGTATCAGAAATAGCTCCTATTGCTCAATGTTCACCTTCTTTCGACGAAGAGAAGTAGCATCTTGTTTTTTTTTTCTCAAACACATCCTTGCGCGAAAATGTTTGGCCTATATTTACATTCAAACAGACCTGAAGCATTGAAATATACCATTTTCACGTCAAATTGGAGATCTTTCAGGCAAACCAAAGTGAATGTCTTTAAAACGAACCGTGCTCCTTTCATTTTGCATTAACTATTAGCTAATTAAAGTTATATAGGTACCCCAAAAACCTTTGCGCTTCATTTGCGACCAAAAGCACCACTGAACATCCCTGGTCCATCCTTCTCCCTGTGATTCCCAGGTCTGCCTATAAATTTCACCATTTATTTGTGTAGTGTTGCTGTAGAGATGTGCAGTGTTACTGTTTTTAGACCTGAAGAAGGGCTTAAAACGCCCGAAACGTTGTCAATATAGAACTGACCAAGTCGAGCTTCACTATTACAAATTCAAATTTACGCTTGTGTTCCTTTATTGAGTACGAGTATGAATTAAAACGTCAAACAAATCATGCTAGAAATTTTGCTGGAAAAACTATTCTAACCCTCTTGGAGAGTCTGCAGTTTTACCTGTGTAATAGACTAGCGGCTCTGTTTATTAGCGTAAGAAAGAATTGTCCAGAGGCACGACCCTGTAATGGAAATTAAGTACACAATACTTGTTCTCAAAGTGGGTTTATCTGATAGGTAGCTGAGCAAAGTTCTTATGAAATGTGAAACATACGGAAGGTTAAATGTGAGAGGTAGGTTACATTACAGATGGTATTGAAGAGTTACAATGAAACCACAGACATAATAAGGAGGATGGGTATACGGTGAGGAGAAAGAGAAAGGAAGGGCATCCAGATCGCTTACGGAGGATGAGACTGCCAGGCGTTTTTCCAGAGAACATAACGAAATTCGCTTTCTTGAATATACATTACCGGTTCTTCAGGTAACGTCGCCGGTTAACTGGTTCTCGACCAGCAGCTCAAACGTCAACTTCCTCAACAGCATCCTGTCGAGAGCGGGAGTAAGTGATGAAAGCGATGCGACTTTGCACAAAAAGAAACCAACACGGTGTCTGATTTCAGCAATACGGACTCACCGTCGGAATCTACACTAGCGTCTACGACTGGAATCAAATCACAGGAGGAGCCACCGTCAGCAACGCCATGCTTTGGTGAGTTGTTGCAGCTACGTAGGCATTATGGTAGTTTGACATTTTCGTTTAGGTACTGGAATGTGTATGGATCTGGTCCGTCAAACGAGACTCCACCTAACTTCTCGGATTTCCGTGCTTTCGGCGGATGGACGTCACCGTCTGTGAAACAGTTCGGACAGGTCGAATCCGTGTGCGGAACGACTGTGAACAGGTACTGTGAAGGAATATGTGTCCATCAATGCAACACAATCTAGTAGCTGATCGTTTAGGGACGTATATCTCGTCTCCAGCGCGTCTGCCGCCGGCATGGCCAAGTACGAGAAATCTGAGCAGCTTGTCGTCGGCGGGCTCGGGCTTGGAAGTGCATTGTTCAATGGACAACCAGAAATCAAGGCCTGAACAGTACAGAAGATACTAGAACGATAAATATTTATCGCTTTTCGTGCTTGAAAATGGGCGGAGTGACCGGTCTTACAAGGGAGGTCAATGAACGCTTCGTGACAATTTTAAATGTTACCTATTGAGGGTTGTAGAGGATTGTCTGAGAAGCACCGTAGTCGTTATCAAACTTCCTGTGGGACACTTGGGTAGATCCAAAATTGTAAAAAAACTTACCACATCAGTGCGAGCCGATAAAGCAAAACTGCCGTCTGGAACGCCATGTCGTACAGTGAACTCACAATTTGCTTGTTAGCGATACTGTAATCGAAGTAGAACTTTGATGTGCGCCGCTCAAGAGCAATACGGCGGCGACTGGATGGCCTAATGGGTGCGGGGCAGACTGGCAGGAAGGAGGTCGTGGGTTCGGATCGGGGTTGGATTCAGCATTGGTGGGCTTGCTCGCTCTTTTTACCGATGTAAAGTGTATCTTGAACACCGTAGTACTACCATTAGAACATCACCATAACCTGAATGATGCGATTTAAATACAGTGATGCCCATTTTCCCCACCACTATCTGCTAATCGAAGGGGTAGGGACTTGTGCTCCCACAACTCCGGAAATCCGAAGCAAGTTTCGTCCAAACTTCGTCTTGTTGGCTAACTGAGGAGCTCATCACAAATCCGGTAAAGGTTTTCGCGTGATCCCGTGATGGTGCAATTCCAAAGGGGGCACCTTATAACTAGACTTGCGTCCTACCGCTCGTTCGAATCCAGTTATAAGATGGTCCTCAGAGTCCCCTGGGAAGGCCAAACGTTGTCAAAACATTAAGGCAGAAACCGAAACAAAAGCAAACAACATTAAGAAGAAAAATAAAACGAGCAACAATAAAAAGCACGTCTCAGAGGCCCCGGAATTGTCTCTTCGTGTCGCCCCACGGTGAATGAGTTGACACACACGCATTCGGTAGCGCGGAAAATTTAAAAGAGGATTACGAGCGGAGCCGCTGGAGCCTCTTCCTGCTTTTACAACATACAACTAATTTGTTCAATATTCCAGCGACAGCCCCCACTATTTCCTGGGGAGGACATCATGTAACAACTCGTTTATATGCCATGTTGTGTGTGCTTATCCTCAATATGAATTACATACATTTACAAGGGATTATGGAGTATTCCCTCCTTTTGGAATGAACCTTGATTCAGCATTTTTATGAGTGATCAAAACTATCAAGATTTTCAATGTCACAACATAAAATCGCTTTCTTCACCTATGTGATCAGACTTGCTCTCCAGTCTTCTACTTTGAGATGGAAAGTAGTGCGACCCCTCCATCCTTACTCATGAATACTGACAGTAACCTTCCGTGGTCAGCCGATTTTCCAAAAATGGATACCATATTCGTGCTCAGCACCCAAAATAACAATACTGGGCGATGTATGGGTCACTTAATTTTTTTTGCTGAACAAACACTCGCACCTCTACATTTGCTCGAGCGGTTACAGCATCTTCGGCATTACGCAAACTCTCGCAATACTTCCTTAGTAGGTAGCCCACTGTTAGTAGGGGACCTGATGCTGACGAATGTCACTACCCGTCACTAATATGTAAAGCCATCATGCCGAGATTCGTCTAAAGTTGAACTTGAACGATGCCTAATTTGACGTGAAAGTGGTATCATGGTAGGATCATGAGTTCAGTAAAGGCCTGCTCGTTTGGTAGAAAGGAATGCGCTCCTCTACCTATCCAATGCTGAATGCATCAAAGATCGTTGATACTCCGTAAGGCCTATGTTATACTTCGGCGACGCAGTTATCGGCGACGTCGGCGACAATGTTGAGCGGGTGCTACATAGTTCTAGCAGCCAGCGCAACACTGTCGCCGACGTCGCCGACAACAGCGTCACCCAAGTATAACATAAGCCTAAGAGGACGTTCAGAGCGTTCGCGTAGCGACGCAAGGCCCACTGACGGTGCGACGCGATCCTCGCATCAGGCTTTTCTGCGAGAGGGATGCTGCTATGAACACTACGGGTTCGAAACGAATGTGTAGTATCAAATCACTGCGCGACGAATAAATCGCTCAGCAGTAAATAGCGATATCATCATCGCATTGTGATGATGACTGTTGCGAGAGATGTGATGTTCGCTGCACAGCGGGTATGAATACCTCACGATGGCGCGACGCAACGTCGCTCGATCGATATGGAAGATTATCATCACGTCGTGTTGCGCCCGATGATGCTCTGAACGCCCCGCGCCGCGATAATTCTCTGAACGCACGTGTAAATTGGTTAAAATTAGGTGATAGTGATAAGATAATGGATGTAAACACGCCAGTTGCCGTATAGAAGAGAACTAGTGAGGTTCATTCTACGCGGCTGATATGAGTCGACCGCTCTTCAGTTCCTCTTCACGTTTCGTAATGGCTCGGTTTTGTGCCGTTGTTCTACTGCTGATGGTCGCTCCGAGTTGCGAGGATGGTGAGTATCCAGTGTCGCAGTATGACTGGACCTGTTGCCTCAATGACAATAAGAACCACGGAAGGACCATGTGCTAACCGTCTTTGACTCGGTGCGTCGAAGTGGATCTATGGTCACTAAAACTAGATTGGAATAGATTTTGAGCGTGAAACTTGGATTAGAACATGGATTCTCTCGCACGAGCGCTTAACACTGAGGCACGCATATCTCCATCTGATGACTCTGCACTTAAACTGCTTAGCTGGGAAGTGAGCAGCTAGGATAGGGAAGGCACTCCGGGGCGTGGTCCATCCAAGCTGCTCGTGTGGAAACTGTCTTCGTCGCCCAGGTCCGCAACTGGGCTCTGCATAAGCGCGTACAGCTGGGAAATGCGCGCAAAACACCAGAAAATTGTGTAGACCTAAGAATCCCTCAAATTTCAACCAGCCAGTTGAAATGCAAAAACCATTCGACGCAGGAGAATGGTTCCCCCCCCCCCTCTTTCGCATGAAGCAATGCCACCACCCACTGCGCCACGATTCGACTGTCACAGCGCCACCGGGGGCGTACAAGAGGCCGATGCGCATCGATCGAATGCCCACGTGGACGCTGACGTAGCCCATGTGTGCGGCGCGTCGAACAGGTGTGCTCCAGTGCCAACGCATTCCTATGCCGTGCATTGAAATTCTCTGAACCCACCCAACTGACATAATGCTCGACGTAGGTGCATATCAGTAGGCGGATTCATGAAGCGGCGGGAGCGGGAAATATGCGATATCATCCCTAGCCTCTCTCTCCCGCCACGCTCTCTTGTCTGGCCGCTTCCCATGGGAAGCCGGAAAGTTCTCGGGAACGTTCATGAATCCGGCTACAGGTGAATCAAGGGGCGGGGACGTTCGCCACGCTTCGCCCCGCAACGGTCATCCAGGAGACTTGTCCGGTGACATCGAGACAATGTAGAACTATGTCGCCCCATTGCAAGGTGGTGGATTAAAGCTATACCCCGTTGCTTTTCTTCCTTTGCTTCGCTACAGCACTAACTGCAATCCGCTGGGCGTTAGAGTCAGGTTTTAGAGCTCATCCTTACTTATTTTTTATGTACGTATCATAGCGAGGGCTCCACGTTGAGCAGTCCTGTGCAACGCTTGTGCTGTGCGAGATTAAAAGTTTTATGCAGCACTGGTGCGTTCTCTCCCTATGGTGAACTGAGCTAAGCCATTTTTGAGGCAAATGTAGGCGTGTGTTGGGGCTGCTTGTACAGGTTGACCGAGAGTTTGTGTTGCCACGAGGGCTGTTGCCGTATACCTCAAACTTGGGTAGTTAAACCTTTATGATACTAAAAATATTCCGTAATTCCCATATATGAGACAAGTATGACATGAGCGAAATACTAAAGCTAGATTAGACCTAAATTCTACTTGCTAGTGGTGGTGTGATGATCGAAGAAGTGATCGAAGAAAGCCAGTGATCGTGCTGAGAGCGAATGAGCGATGATGAGGCAGTGAATGTTGTGGCAGTCGTTTTCATGCTGTGCTTCTTCCGATAAGACATACCAGCGCTCTTAGAAACCTATATCTCAAAATATACAGAACGTCGCGAGCATCAAAATTTCCTCTATACAACTCATAGAACCTTCAGCTTACAAAAGATATCGAACTAGAGTTCGCTATAAGGCGCAGTGCGGGAATAGGGGGTGCAGTAATTCGAGTCCAGGGCAACAAAGGTATGATGCTGCACCTTTCGTCACCACTTTCAGTAGCGTTTGCCCCGCTTGGTGGCGGAGTCCGCTCTTCTGGTGTGGTGACGCCATTTCTCCCGATCAAATGCTTGATCAGAATGCACACCAACTATCTTTAAGTCCAAGCACAACGTATCTAGCCAACGTTGCCTCGGGCGTCCTCTGGGCCGTTTTCCAGGGACATCAAGGTTCAGGCCATTCTTACAGACGGTGTCGTCGCATCCTCTACTCGTGCCCCATAAGCCGAGTGCGAGCACCAGCAAGCACCTCGATGGAGTTTCCAATCTCTGTCGGAGTGACCCAGAGGTCTGCGCTCTCCCCACTGCTCTTCGTGGTCGTCATGAATGCAATTACACGAGATCTCCAAAACGCAGCTCCTTGGACGCTGCTATATGCTGATGACGTCATGCTTGCATGTGAAGATACAACCGAACTCGAGCGACAGGCACAGGAATGGTGCGATCGCTTGGCATTGTTCGGACTCAAGCTGAACGTCAAAAAGACGGAATACTTGACGACGGATGTGAATGAGCTCGGATCTATCAAGATCAACGGTACTGAGCTCTCACGAGTGACATCTTTCAAGTATCTTGAGTCAACAGTCACATCCGATGGCAGCCTAAAGTTGGAGGTGAATGGGGCTGCACCCTTATGACGAGAAATTTTTCTTCTTAAAAGTCTAGAGTTCACTATTCTAGCATGATCCAGTGTGGAGATAGATCTCAGCTAGGAAAGCGAAGTATTCTATCCTACCGCCGCGGTTTGTTGAACATATCCAAGCGTACGAGGCATGCACACCCACTATATCCGTCATGCGCCCGAGTGTATTTTATACAATTCGCCCTCTCCCCTCTCCTACTTTTCCCTTCTCTTCTTTACTGGTCCCACTACGTGATTGAAAAAATGAGGACATTAGCAAAAGAAACAAAAAAAAAACAGACCGTGACAGCCTAAGGGCCCGTTTGACTTGCGACACCGAGCGACGCGATGGGATGTGCAGTGGCCAAGTTGATCGATCACGTCGCCCGCGATCGATCAGTGTGGCCACAATACGTGGCGTCGTATCGCTCGGCGTCGAAGTATAAACGGGTCCTAAGTAATGGCGTGGCTGCCTCCAACACGACCGGAGTTGCCCAAAAATCGTCGTTTCGCGCGATCTTCGCTAGCTTCGCGATATTTCCTATTCGTATTCGCAGCAGGGCTGGTCCAATGTGGGCAGGACCAGCGTGCGATTGTAGGGAGGAGTCGCCGCAATGTAGCCTACCGAGGCGAAACATTGCGGAGCCCCAGCTCGATCATAGGGATGAGCTCTTTAACTCCAAATCCCCGCGCTCCTGCAGAGGTTTCCGGGAGAATCTTCTCCATTATCCTTTTCTTTAGTCGATGTGGTGGATCGAAACTAGGAAACCATGTGTTCCACACATGGTTTCCTAGTTTCGATCCACCTAGGATGTTATCTGTCACATAACCACTCAAAAAAGGCGGTCGCCTTCCAGAGCCAATTTGCGCCCAATATTTTGATATCTCCAGACCGTTGTAGTTCCTTTTAAAAAGATGTTCGCCTTGAGTTGGTGAGAGTGTTCGACTGAATTTCGACAATGGAAGCTTTAGAGCGAAAATGATAAGCGTGGAAGTATCAGATACTCATTTCTTTACTTTCAGTTGACTTCGATAGGGTTGTCAGAGAAATCACTGGATATAAGAAAGGACTCTTGGAACAATACCTAAAGGAGTATTCTGTGTTAGAGTCTAGAGTCAACAGCCTACTGTACGACGGCAAGAAGGACGGAACTAAGGTTGATCTGCTCGAATACGGAAATAGGGTAGGCGGTCGATAGTTACTGCGAGATCCTAGGTTTGCTTGATTTTCAACAACAAACAGTTATATCCTGAAAGTTAAGTGGCAAGTGTTTTAGCGATATTGAATCGTAAAGTGAGTGAAGCTATATAAGTGTAATGAATAAATTTTAAAAACAATTTGAAAATAGTGGACCCTGCTTACGAAGGGTCGCCTTCCATCCGATCGGCAGTCGATGCGATACTGAGCTGGGACGACGACGTGGCCAGGCCTGACTGGCTCCGGTTGACTGAGTGGAAGCCGGCGGAAACGGCGACGCCGGATCGGCGCGCCCCCGCTCGCGGTCTTTGCAGACGAAGACTGACAGCCGACTCCGCGAGAGACGCGGACAGCCGTTCGAGTGCGCGCGGATCGATAGCGGCAGAGAAGGGAGCAGACCGCGCGATGGGCGCCTCATTGGAGGGCGTCGCGAACCTGAAAGCCCGCAGAAGGACTGAGGGGACTGCGAAGGTCGCGTGATGCAACAGTGATGTGTAGTCATAATAATTAACAGAGACGCATAAAAATAAAGGAATGAGTGAATGAGTAATAACTTTGTTAAGGTTAGGTTAGGAAGTTGAATATACGAATTTGAATATTTGAAAAATCGCGCTTTGCTAATCCATTGGAATTCAGATAATCTGAAACAGCTTTTTAGAATATATTCGAATTCGAATATTCGAAATTTTAGGCATTCGAAGCTATTCGAATATTCGAAAAAAATTCGAGAGCACAGCTATAGTCGTTTGACTATACGCGAGCACCGCGCGAGTGCATGCGCCTCCACGGATTAATACCAGAGTACGCGCGGGCAGGTCGCGCAATGGAGCGCCTTATTGCAGTTCACCGCGAGTCTTCACACCCGCTGTCGGCCAAGAGCTGAAGAGATTACGAGTTACGGCAATCTCTTCTAATGAACGGCTTCGGACCCTTACAACAGTCTTCTAACAAGGAAAGCCAATGAGGTCACCCTGTAGATTCTCAAAGCGACCTATATAGTATTGTAGGGTGTTGTCTTAGAAGCACCGTAGTGGTTTCCAAATTTCCTGCGGACCTATGGGTAGGTCAAAAATGGCGAAAAACTGTAGCGCTGCGTTGTGGGGCGATATCGCAAAACTACCCCCTGGAGTACCCTTGTCGTGCTCAGAAATAATCCTGTAAAATATTTAGAGATTCGATCAATGCTAGAAATCCAATAGGCATGAAGCATATCTTGGTATTGCATCAAAGCAACAGTTGTCGATCATACTCACTACAAGTTTACTACGAGACACGCTTCCAAAACTAATAGAAGACTTTGGAAAGCAATGATATGAATGGTATTTAACTGGAGCTTCCCCAACAAGACAAGCATGGTTTAATGGCCAGCGGCGTATTTCTAATCGACAAGGGCTAGCTTGGCCCACACCTTACAAGCGGTTGAAAACGAAGTTGAAAAGCGATCGTTGAACCCTTCCGAGACGAAAATGCACTCTAGATTGACAAAATGCAAAAAACGCCACTAGCAATGCACACACCCTATCCCTGGCATAGCTCTGTTGACCACCCTACTGCGAGTACACCGCGCTACCCACTCGGCCACACAGTCGCTGATGCCGTACTGGTGGATACCTCCCGTGAATGTGCGTTCTCGCTTCTATTGGGAGTTTATCAAATACCACGTTCTAGCAATGATTGAAGCTCCAAACGTTTTGCAGTTTTATTTATGGGCGCGACAAGGGTACCATAGGCGGCATTTTGCGTTATCGTTCCCGCTGAAGCGCTACGAGTTTTCTGCCAATTGCTAACTACCCAGAGATCCGCAGAGAATTTGAAAACCATTACAGTGCTTCATTGACAGCGCCCTACAACCCTACATAGATCGCTTTGAGAATCTCCTCGATCACCTCGTTGACACTCCTCGTAATTTCTCCCAAAAAACATTCAAATTTTCAGGAAGCAGGTAGACAAAGTCTCTGTTGCAGTTATCGATAAAATAAATGGGTTTTCAAAAAGACAGTTGAGGTCTTTCTTTTGGTGTATGAATATCGCAAAATGTTTACACCTTTTGAAGAAAATTGAAGATTTCCGAAACCGTCATATTCACATTGGTTAACATAAATTTATTAATTGTTAACATGATTTCTGAATAAGATACTTATATCATTGTTTTATTCACCGTAATAGTTATGTTGATAAATTTTATTTTTTGTCACTTCTATTAGAAGCATCAATTATATCGACCACTCCCCTCCTTCCAGAAGCTTGAATGGCATGAACTGAACACTACTTTCCCTCGATTCAAAGAAGCCTACAGATATCACAGCGACAAAGGAAAACGTTTCATCGATAAAGTGAGTATCTCGTGAATGTAAATCTCATAACCACAAAGAGTTGAAAAACCCTTTATCATCACAGACGGCGCCGGCTACAGCATCGATTCTATACGCTTCTTACGATTAGTGTCGTTAATGAATGCCGCCCTTGTGACGCGAGTTCCTTCATTGACATGGGAATCGTCCCTTTCAAAAGCAGTATCTACTTCTTGTGACATCCACTTGCGGCTTAGGCTTTCGACTTGATCTCGGTCCACGCGGTTCCCGCTCTGGTTCACAACAACCGCAGGCCGCCTCGACCAGGGACTTCAACCAAACAAACAGTGATACACAGCAAACAAATATTGTAACCACTGTAAATGATTATGAAAGCAATAAACGTATTATACCACTGGTGCAGGATCTAAGCACTACGAATACATTAGGGTTTAGGTACCGATGGCTTACTCGCGGTATAATGGGTTGATATTGATGTCATCACGGATGACGTGGTGTGTGTTAGTCGCTAATATTGATCGGATTCCGACAGTGGTAGGGTCCAAAGTAAGAACAGAAGAGGTGAAAGCAAAGTGTAGTAGTCGGGAAGGTGAACAACAGGGATGTTGCAATCAATGCTGCCAAGGCCAGTGGCATGCTCTGCTTTCAAGGCCTGTTCTCGCCCGATGGTCAACCGATGGTCGCCAAGAAAGGCCACAACCCACAGGGAGAGGAACCCTTGAAGTCCCTTGCGCTGTTATCCCGTATTGGCCTACGTGCATGATTGCGTTCCAGCGTGAGCTTTCGCATCCTCCCGACACCAACTACTTCATAACATGAACAATTATAACACTACACAAAACTGCACGAAATGGTAGGTGCTAACACTCTTCCTCCTCACCCGTGGCACAGTTGCTGAAGTTAGATTTATTGAGAGGTGGTAATGAATGACAGTAAATAAAATTGGAAAGGTGAGCTGTGTTCAGAGGTCCTTCTGAGTCGTTTACATCTTATTTTCCGCGGCCGTGGAGGTAAAAACAATGCCCACAGTGCGTACACCGCGAATGGTGCTGAACATTGGGAACAAGGCCTCAAGGCAACCATCCGCAATAGATGGATGATGGGCATAAATGGCAGACTTCGTCACTAGTCACAGGGACGATGAATGTCGGCTGCGTGTGCAGAAAGAAGCAGTTTGCTGCAATGGCTAACGTGCGTGTTCCATGCTCCTAGGCCGACCTAAGGCGCCTCTTCGGCAAGTTTGTAAACAGTGCCCGTCCCAGTCAGAAAATGAACAATCGCAGCCGCGACAAGGATTGACGTCTTCTACAATGTGGTGCATAACGATTCTTCACGAGTAACGTGATTTTCATCCAATTTTCCTTGCCTTTTTCCGAATCTCGGTCTCCGTCAGTGATACGCTCTGCTGCATGATATACTCATTATGGCATGTCGTGTTCGCGTCATCTTGGTTCAGAATCAACTACTTCCTTTAAAAGCAAGACGACTAAAAACGCCAGATGTATACTGCGGTCATACATTGCCACCCTTACGCCATGATAGGAAGCTGAACCATGCAAGGATAAATCATAAAAAAATATTAAACGCAAAAAACGCAAATCATAAAAAATAATAATCTTCGAATTCTTAGGTACTCAACAGCTTTTATCGTAAGGCCCGCGGAGTTTCCACCGAAGACAAATTGATACAAAGGTTTTTCCATTTACAAATAACTTAGTTGGTGTCTCATTATTTTGATAGAAATACTTTTAGCATATCTCACGAATTCCATGAGATGCTAGATGGTGAAGAGGATCGTATTCTTATTCTCGATAGGATATCCTACTCTACAAGAGATGCATTGGATGGGAAGCATTCCACAGGTGAACTACGGGTCATTATTTAAACGTGGAAAGTGTCAAGCGTACTATAGGAGAAAAGACTCATACATAAACCGATGTGGCTGACTCACTTGCATGATTTACAGCTTCCTTGTCTCAGATTGTGTCAGAAATCACTGGATATACAGAACAATTCCTGGAGAAGTACACAAAAGGCTACTCTGATCCGCAAGTAAGCAACACAATAGCTTCCTTTCAGGATAACACCCAAATTTTGGATTGTGAAGATGAATGAGCAGGCTTAACGGGTATGACTGCATAAAATTTTTGGTCCAAGAACGTGCATTAATATCGAAATCTTGAAAAAATAATCATTAAGCTAATAAATAGGCAGCTAATAAATAGGCTGAAAAATGCCAAAATAAACTTTCTTGGGAGAAAGCATAAAAATTAAGCTTTTTTGAGCGGAAATTTGCAGACATGGTGATTTTTCTTATAGTTTAGTCTGTTGTTTTTTGTGGGCACTAAGCGGCTTGTGGGGGGTCACCTTGTTAACGCGCCTTGGTAAGAAGGCATATTTATGCCCGATTACATTAAAAGTGGACTAGCTCAGATCACCACAGAGGTAGAATCCTCCAGTGTTGAGTAAAATTTGGATCCATCCTGGTTTACGTGACACGACGTCGTGTCACTCCTTTGTAATTTATTTTTCCGGTTGGATTCAAATCTTTCGAAGGAACCTTTTTTGTGCTGCTTGTACTTCATCCTTAAAATTTTTGTCAAAGTCGTGGTCTGCGAAAACAATTTTCCAATACTGATTTATTGATTTTCTTGACAAGTAGTGGCTACATTTATCACACAACTCTTAACATGGCAAAAAACTCAGTTGTTCCCACACGCCAGACCCGATGCGCCTGTCAAGTGCTATTTAACAAAAAATTGTATATAAAATTTATATAAAAATAACATAATATTGCTTTCATTTTGTTCTAAGGAAAGTCAATTTATCATTCCTCAATACAAAGAGGCATACAGACATCTTGAAGGCCGAGCACGCATCTTCATCGACCAAGTAAGCTTCTCCTCTGTACTGTCTCGAAGCCATATGAGAAACAAAATCCGCAAAATTTTAGGTTCTCACCTGTTTTTATCTTGGAAGACGTGGTGTTTTTTCGGAAACCAAATTGATACAAACGTTTGTTTACATCCACTCAGTTTGACCCCGTTTTCTTCTCAATACTTTGTATCGAACCCCTTTCAGCATCACATACGAATTCGCAGAGGTAAAGGGTGATGATCGAAATAATATTGAGAATGACCGTTTGAATATTAAAACAAGTGATAAGTTATGCTGGAGCGGAGGACCAGGTGAGTCCGAGCTATAATATTTGTAAGCCCTAGAAAGTGCACAGCGTACTACTAGAATAATGGTAGTACACAGCAGGACGGCTAACACATCCGTGACTTTCAGCTTCGCTCTCTCAGATTGCAACAGAAGTCACTGGATATACAAAGGAATTCCTGGAGGATTACACAGATGAATACTATACTTCAAAACTCGATAACTTGCAGTTGGTGCGAAATTTTTTCTGGTTTAGAATACCACACTGGTTTAGGGCTAAACAGAAGGATGGTCAAGTTTCACGGTTACAACTGTGTTAGGTCGTCGATCTTATTGAATAAGGCCATTTAAGTATACCTAGTAGAACGAATCGTTCACAGTGCGTGGATAGGTAGTGCTCCGATTCGCCTGTCCACCTCTCCTGTGATTTCCCTTGCCCTCTCCTAAAGGCCTTGCAACATCTTTAACCTTAGGTCGAGACATAAAAGCCTCTCCTCTTTATCTCTGGAGTAAGAAAAGAAAAAAGAGAAATCAATTTTATGTTTATGAATCGCTTTATTTTCATGCTGCTTTCTTTAGCTATAAGATCAACCGTGTGAATTTGTTGTGTGAAGCCAATTCCCTCTTTTCAGTATATAGGATCACGGCTCCATTCATTGCTATTATGGTGTACGGTACTCATGATTGTGTGTAGTTTGCCGCAGGATATTCGAAAGCATGCACGTGTCTCTTCGTGAAAGGACCCCTTAGGCCCCGTTTATACTTCCGATGCCGAGCGACGCGACGGCATGTAAAGTGGCCAAATCGATCGCGTCGCTCGATCAATGTGGCCACAATACGTGGCATCGCGTCGAAGTATAAACGGGGCCTTAGAGCTGCGCACCAAGCGAGGGCATAAATACCTCATGCAAAATCTTAGAGTCTCAGTCTGTTCTTGCGCTCGGTGTAGGACGGTCGACAAATAAAGATTACTTAGCCCGCCTAATCACATCTTCCCCCGATAAGGAAAGCAGCAGGCCTGCAGGCCGCTGCCGAGTAAAGGCCCATTCACATTTCTGCGACAGTGCGGAGCGGCAATGATGAAGCATAGGACTGCGACGGCCTCGGCACTGCGACACGTGTTGCAGGGGGGGGAGGTCATGTAGAGCCTCGTGGCGCCAGCGGCGTTCACCGCAGGCGGCGCCGCGGTGACCGCAACTAGCTGCAATGGTTCAAATCATTTCAGGCACGCACGGGAACGTCGGTCCCGATGCCTGGGCTGCATTATGTGCCACCAGTGTTGCGATCTTTTATTACGGAACGGCGCTTATAGGACTACCCTATTGGGGGGGGGGGGTCGAGTGGGGACAGCACCCTCTATCTACAAATATCTATGTTAAGTTCATTGCTTTGTTCGCTTCTGTTAATCTGTCAGGTTTACCTTAAGTTGAAGTTTCTTTTAATGGTTCAGAGCATAGAGCTTTTTTATGCTAAAGGCCTTGCTAGAAAATGCCCCTACATTCTATAAAGGCTATCGTTTTAACCGGTTCCATGCTGCTATCAGCAGACGGCTCACAGGTTTTGCTAATTGTACATAGCAATGAGTGTAGATGTTTCGTAAGCAAAATATTGTAGATAGTGAGTAGGCTATAAATCCGCAAGGGAAAAAGAGGTGGCAGATTCGAGCCCGCCCAGTGCAAGTATTCAAAACATCTCAAATATGAAAAATGAAATTTTACTGCTTCTACATCGTATAAACTGTAAAAAATATCTAATTGAAGCACGTGTTGCCCTCAACTAAAAGCACACTGTCGCAGCAGCCGACGGTAAAGAAAAAGACGGAAACGCACTATGTTGAAATTTCAAAGACAGAGAAAAGCAAAGATTAACGCAATAAATAAATAAATATGGAGATATAAATACAAGTGGACCAAAAACAAGAAGGAGTGCATGCAGATGAAGTGGGATGTCGACAAATTGTAGACGGACGCGTAAAGTCGCTTTATTACAAATTAATATTTGAACTTCACTTGGAGCAGACCGCGCGGCGACCGCCGGATGTCGTGGAAGTGGCTGTCGCCCCATTTCCCGCCTGCCGCTGTCACAGAAGTGTGAATGAGCCTTAAGAGAGTGAACTCAGTGCAACTCTAAGCTGAACTTAATGACCTCGTAACCTAGCACACATCAATTCAACACGGGCAATTTTTTCATGTCGTTTAGTGACTTCGTTGTTCAGTTCTGCTCGACATGCACGTCCCTCAGGCTGTTCCACAGCCTTTTCCATACCCTACATCGGCTTCCTGTGCATATGAGAGCACAAGCAATAAGGACTTAAATGCGCATAAGGAAAAGTGGACTCTAATGAATGTATTTCCAAAGACAATTGAAGCATCAAAAGGATCTTGAAAGCTTTGCTCCAATTCGCAAAGACCTCAAAAATATGCTGAAGCGCACAAGTAATATAACGAGAAGAAGAGCTCTTCAAGATAACCAGAGAGACTCATGATCGGTTCAGAAATCGACTGTTGGGTGCCATCGTGCGAATCGTTGTGTCGAGAGGTGATCAGATGAACTGAGGAAAAATTGAAGGGTTCTGTTGCTAGCCTTTCACAAAATGTAAAGCTTCTAGACATTTTTGAGTATAGTGCCTTATCAGGTGCAGCATTAAGGCCTCGTTTATACTTCAATAGCCGCATGACGCGATGCCATGTATAAAGGTGAAATTGATTGATCGTGTCATTCAGCGTCGACCCACCCTGCCGCGTGAGCCCGCGACCAACCATGCCACTTTCGAAATTAGCGCGACACGATCTATCGGGATGTATAGGGGCAGAATATTGCTGCTTCATATGTCTTTTGCACTGAACCCGGAAATGTGCGCACAACTACGTGCGCAAATAAGTAGTTGTGCGTAATCGCATGACCGCGTCGCCGTCTGTTCGAAGTGCTCATCGTCGTCTTAAACAGCGCGGCATCGCTCCGTTTGAATCGCGTCGCGCGGCGGTGGAAGTATAAACGGAGCTTAAGGCTTGTGAACGCTTGCGGCAAAGCGGACAACCTATCCTTAGCCGCCGGGGAGAGACGCAGAGCTTGCTGTGCGGAGAACGGCGACGAGCATTGCCGTGCCTCAGCCGCACTCCTTTGTAGCAAGATGCTGGACGACGGCGGCGGCAGCATCTTAAGTGCGGCAACAGCTACAATGGTCCACATCGTTACTGCCGCCACAGCGTTTTGTGCTTCTGCACACTGGCCGACCGCTGTATGGATCGGCTATCGGCTAGACCGCAAAGAGAATGCGGGAAGGCGAATAGCAACAGTAGTTCCAACTAGAAAGTGTGCATTGCCTTTGCCGCTTGCTGCCGCCGCTTGCCGCCAGCAAAACGTGAGTGTGCGTAGGCGGCAGGCATCACGAGTTTTGCCGCACTGGCCTGCCGCTTGCTGTAAAGAGTGTGCAGAAGGCTTAATAGTCATATTGAAAGAAGCATGACACAAGGAATTCTTGGGTCGTGTTTTGTTTTCTTCTCAAATATCGGAGTTTCCTTACAAGTTTCGGGCTTTCTTTCCTTCATTCCTTTTCAATTTCGATGAAGCGTTTTAAGCAGGCATTTTTTAGGTGTTCGAAGGAATTTAGAATGGCTTGCCAGTCTTTCAAAAGTAAAAAAAAAACTCTGAAATAATTTGGGAAAAGAGCTACATGCAGGAAAAAATGGTAAAAAATGGCAAAATGGGAATGGCAAATTCACTTTAATTAATAAAAAATTTATTATTGTTTTACATCAGTGGTTTTACAAAATATTAAGTACATTTTAACTTATTGGGTGGGCATGTTAATAAAAGCAAGTGAATGATTTGAAAAAAATGTTGAATAAGAAAAACATGTAAATATTTTGACACAGTTAAAACGTTTGTTTAGAATTTTATGAAATTGAATGAGTGTTGATTAGTCTCACAAGATGAGTAAACTCTTTTGAAGGGATAGTATAGCCTTTGTTAAAAAAAATTGTGTATGTTTCTTTGTGATTAATTACAGAACTGTTTTTCATTCTGTTCTCAGGAAAGCGAATTGAAAACTTCATTTTCTCGATACGAACAAGCCTACAAGGGCCTCCAATACAAAGGACGAAATTGGATCGACCAAGTAATTATCTCTACTAATTGATTAAATAAAGCCATTTATGAATCAAATTTTAGGTGCTTACCTCTTTTTATCTCGGAAGCCGAAGAATTTTTTCGGAAGATAAATTGAAAAAAAGGTTTGTCCATTACACTTGGCTCAGTTTTTCTAGAATACTTTTATTATACTATTTTTTTAGCTTATACAGAGAGTATGGAAGACTAGATCAACCTGATCAAGAGGTAATCGATTCGAGGGTAGGCAACTATACACGGGAGGCACTGGTTTTCATAGACTCACCAGGTGAGCTCAAATCATTGGTAAGAAGAAAGTGACTAGTTTGCTGTAAGAGATGGTATCCATATCGGCTGACTCGTGCTTAACTTTCAGCTTATCTGACGGACATGGTGGCAGAAATCACTGGATACGGAAATAAGATTCAGAAGGATTACGAAAATGGCTATTCTGCATCGGACATCGATAATTCGAAGCTGGTATGATAGAGATAGATTCTCCTGTTCAAAATAACACACACTTGGGCTTGCACATGAGGATAGCCAGTTTGCACGGGGATTTAAATGTGGAAAACATTTCTTGAGGAGTAAACTGATTATCTACCTAAAATCGTCACTTCTCACTGAAAAATGCTCTAAGTATGCGTTATAAAACTCATCACTAACCATAGTGTGAGATCACACATCAACAAGAACTCCGATAGCAAACAGCTTGCTTCGCACTGTCACACATTACACGACTATGTTGCATGGTTAGGAGTGATCGTATTCATTCTATGCGCGCAAGTATTCTCTCGAATAGCTCTTTCACTGACCACTAAAGCGGCTTTCACACTTCCCTTGCTGCTGTTGCAGCAACGAGCAATGAGAAAGGGGCGGAGTTCGATGTTTCTTTACAGCCGCAACGCGGTGAGATAAGATAATGGGATAAGACCTGTGATATCCTCCGTTGACGAGCATCAGCAATATCTACCACTATATAATTGAGTTAGCTCCCTGCCCTGTAGATGGTGAGGCGTATCTCACTCAGGTTGGGAACCTGGCTGAGATACGCCTCGTGGAACCACGCGCAATCTCATGGAACCCCTTGCGACGCCTCCGCGTACCTCGCGCGGGCAACGTCTTCCGTTCAACATGGGATGTTGTTACAGCAGAGGACGCGTAGCCTCCTCCTGCTTGACACAACGGCATCTGCGCGCGTTTCTGAGTGCTTGAATCCAGAAGACGGGTTCCCTTCGTCACACCACAACCTTCTGGAGTCAGAAGAGGAGACACCGTCGTCCAACGACGAGGTATCGCATTCAGAATTGAGCATGAGATGCTGCTGCAGCAGAGGAAGTGCAGCCTCCTCCTGCTTGACACAACGGCGTCTGCGCGCGTTTCTGAGTCCCTGAATCCAGAAGGCGGGTTCCCTTCGTCGCACCACAACCGTCTGGATTCAGAAGATCGAAAAGAAAGGAAACAAAGGAAACAGAGGTCTCATCGTTGTCGTACGACGACCGGACGCATGCAGAACTCAGCATTATCCCATGTTGAACGGAAAACGTTACCCGTGCCAGGTACGCCTCTGCGTACCTCGCGCGGGCAATGTTTGCCGTTCAACATGGGATGTTGCAGCAGAGGAAGCGCAGCCCTCTCCTGCTTGACTCAGCGGCGTCTGCGCGCGTTTCTGAGAGTTTGATTCTGAATACGTGTCACTGACGTCTGCCTTGAGCATGGTAGGACCACTAAGGGGTGGTGGAGAAGGGAAGTAAGGGCCCTTTAGAGTGAACCAGGTGAGCGTCCAGGAAGGAAAGGAACAACCTGAAGGAGGGAGCAGGGCGGGGAAGCCAGCAAGAAGAGACCAGTAGGGGGTCAATAGTGAAAACAAGGAAGTGGGCCAGGGGTTGGGACCAGGAAGGTGGGGGGGGGGGGGGGAGACCAGTAAAGGCGGACCAGCAATTAGATCTAGAAAGAAGAGACGAGTGAGGGGGAAGCTGGCGCCCGGATTCGGAAGAGGTTACACAGTGCCGAAGTACTGCGCAGCACAAACCAATGATGTTACTGGACGGTGTGGAGAAAATGTCTATGATGAAAGGTACCGAAGTGGTGAACGGCTTGATGCCGATGAAGTACGCAGCAGGTCCTAGATGTTAGCGAATTTTAAGTTTGACAAAAGTTACCTTCTTTAGGTCAGTGATGGTGCAAAGTCGCGCGAAGCGCGCAAGTGCGAGACACGCCGTTAGGCGTGTCGGAGCACTTGTAAAGAATGATGGCGAGATCATTGCACGTTGCTGAGGCCGCGCCACCGTCCTGCAACCGATGCCGGTGTTGCTGATGTGGGGTTGCGGCAACAGCAGTGTGAAAGCCCCCTCGTTGCTGCTGTTGCTCCTCTGCGTCTTTGCGGTATGCTTCATCATTACGGCATCGGTTGCGCACAGCAACAACGGCAGTGTGAAGCCGCTTAAGGTGAGACGATCAGGCAAATAGTCGTGACGGCAGAAATCACTGCAACGACGCGCGCCATGCGCGACGAAATTGGACGAACTATCAAGATGTCACAGTGAAAACATCGTGCGTGGCGAGGATGCGACGTCACAGTGTTATGAACGCTTCAAACGCCTGCGTCCCTTCGCGTTGGGAGGGCTTATGAACTATAGTAATCACCCGATGTATTCGTTTAGTGTACTCTCTTCAAGTGTACTGTACTGTACTAGTGTAATGGATAAATGCATATTGCAAAGGACAGCTTGGTGTTTCCAGAGACTTCATAAGTAATTTTAGGGATAATTTTTTTACCTTTCCAAACTTGACATTTCATCCAATAAGCAGAACTCACCTTTCCAAAGAAATGACGCACATATCTGAATTTTTAGAATCTTTACATCAGGTAGACTCAAGGAAACATGCTTTTTCATTTAGAGAAAATGTTCGGAGTTTCGAGCTTCAGCAATATTCGAGAACCAGAAAACGTTCGTTCGGACCATATCAAAAACTAGGCAGGCTGAACACGTAATGCGTTTCGCTGACAGCCGTTGGCTAACACCCGTAACTAGCCTGATTCAAAGAAAATAACAATAACACGTCAAAAAAAACTAGTTGAGACGACTGAACACTGGGAAAATTTCGTGCTCGGTGGCGAACCATGCTTCATCTAGCGCACATCCGCAATTCAGCGGCGTAAAGGCCCATGCACACTTCTTCGACAGCGCGACACGGCCATGATGAAGGATAGGGCCGCGACGGGCGCGGCGCGACATAGCGACACGTGCCGCAGAGGGGGGCATGCACACTTTTGCGGCTATCGCCGGCGAAGCCGCGCTGAGTGCCGCAGCTGGAATGGTTCAAATCATTCCTAGCGGCGCGGCATCCACTAGGACGTCGGTCCAGTTGCCCATAACGATGCTCTAACGCGACCGCGCCGCGACTGCCGGATTTCGCGGAGGTGGCCGTCGCTCCTCTTGCCGCGCCGCGGTGTCGCAGAAGTGTGCATGGGCCTTAACGTCCCATGCGGCCAACGTGCGGCGTCACCGCGTCACCGTGCCTTAATGCCGTAGCTGAGTAGACAACTATATCTTCTGCTATCTCTCGCATAGTTGCGTCCGGATTTGACTCAACAACCGCCCTTAAAACTTGGTCGTCCAGCAACATCCTCATACCAGCAACAGGCTTGTCCTCACGGTTATAATCACCGGAAGAAAGCTTTTCGAACCAATATCCCACTGTACGTTCAGAAAGAAATTCCAAGGCAAATGCAGTCGCAATATTACAAGTCGCCTCAGCTGCAGAATGTTGGAGCTTGAACTCAGAGTATAGTCACTGGAAAATCGCGTCGGTTCATCTTTTTTTAAAGATAGCTAGTCTAGCTTGAACTTCTCGTATTATTGAGTAATGTGCAGGGACTCGATTTTAATGCATCAATAAAGCCGAAAAAGCAAAAAAGAAATAGTTTGCAAAGCCGAAAAAGGAAAAAATAAATAGTTTGTATTGCCTTTTAAAATTTATTTTCACTTTGTCTAGGTTCGTACTTTGGTAGAAATATTATTCATCATAATTTTGTGTGCTGGAAGCATTCTTTTTATTGTATGCTATCACATACTTCTCAGAAATTTCAACTTTAGTTAACCGAAGACGCCTACAAAGATCTCAGTGAAAAAGCAGGAAGATGTTTCATTGACCAAGTGAGTGTCTGTGCATTGTATGTCACAGCCACAATGAAATTATAATAAGTTTTAGCTGATTATCTATTTTCGTCTCAATAGTCGTGGATCGTATTTTGAGAACGGACTGAAACGAAGGTTTCCTCAATATTGACTTTCTCTTTTATCTTCAAACGTGTATATGAAAGTGCTTTCAGAACAGTGCTAGATTTGCGATACCTTGATAATAGCGATCAGTCGATTATTCTTAAAAGGGTTTCGGACGACGTGAAAAGGCTCCTGCTTGATAAGACTATTACTTAAGGTGAGCAGAAATATTTTTTGCACACATTGTACTGGATTTTGTTCTTTTTCAGTCTAACATGTTTGTGCATTTTATTCAATAAAGAAAAAGTGTGCAGTGCAGTACTTGGGCCGAGGTATTAGGTTGTCGAAAAAGTCCTATAGTAATGCGAATATTTCTTCAACATGCTATCGCTTTACTTAGATACATTCTTTAAAGTAATCAACGTTGAGATCGACAACCCTCTCCTATCTAATAGGCCGATCACGAATTCCCTTCTTCCAGGGGCCGGATACATGAACGACTTACGTAAGGCTTACGTAACTTTAACGGAGAATTGTAAGCGAGAAGCTCAGATAATGCGACTTCTCGCTCACCATATCGCTTGATAAGCCGCTGATAAGCCACTTTGAGGACCAAGGACTTTCACTCGCGGAGATATCAAGAAGGCTCTACGTTAACGTTAGGATCGCAAGGAAACCTCAACGCACTAAACAAAGCATCTAGCATTCGCAAAATCTTCAAAAAGAGGACCATGTTAAGCGATAAGGTCTACTTGAAAAAATATTGCTTCCAACTTGCATATCTCGCGATACAGTGTCCAAAGTGGAATTTCGCATCTGCCGTATTGTTTGTGGACAGCCCTCACTACCTTGGCTGGAGCAACTTAGGCATATGTTATACTTCTTCGCCCTGTCGGCGACGTAGGGACCCGTCGCCGACAATCTGTCTCCGACAGCACGAGACGCTCTGCGTGCCGGGCTGGAGCTCACGCCAGAGACCTCCTCGGCTAGAGGGCCAGCGACAACTTGTCGCCGACGCTGTAGACGACTTGGAGCATAACATCTCCCTCCCTCTTGTGGCGCTGTCGACGACAATGTTGCGTGGGGGTTATGACTGACAGCATTGCATCCGCTCAGCACTGTCGCCGGCAGCGTCGCCGACAGAGCAAGGAAGTATAGCATATAACCTAGAGCTCTCGTTGGCCTCTCGCCACACTTTGGACAGGTTCAGAAGCAGCCATCCTGAGAGAATGCATGAAAATCGACGTCGAATTGGCCCACAGTAGAAGCAGCCACCAAGTGAGTAGAGGCCTGCATTTATCCAGGAGCCGGATTCATCAACGACTTGCAGCAATTTATCGGAGAAAATACAGCTACAAGTCCTGATAACCCGACTTATCAACAAGCCATATAGTGAAATATTAGCGTTATCAGGTATTTCGGCTGTGTTTTCTCCGTTAAACTGCTGTAAGCGTGGATGAATTCGGCTCCTGGAGGAATTCACTTTGAATGATATCTTGACTGATTAATCCAATATCATTTAGTACTTCCCTAAGAATGTTATTGTCAGAAGGTCTGCTATGGTTCCCTTGCTATGTTAAAACTTTCAGCGAAGCACACTTTCCAGGCAATGTGGTTTTGCGCATTCTACCAGCATAGTACCAGATTTACTTACGAAAGACACCTTTTCAATCTAGCACGAATATGGGCGAAAATACTGTTCATCTAGCTTTTTGCATCGAACTCTTACTGTTTCAGACGCCTCTCTTGCTGCGCGAGCCAGTGGAACAAATAACAAGATGTGAAAGTTCCTCCACTAATAAAGTTTTGTATAGTTTTGTTGTGTTTTTTAGGATGGATCTAATCCTCATCTTTGCGCTGATTAAGCTACACCAATGTTTATCTAGCTACCCCTGTCGAGCTACCCTTGCCAATAGAAAAGGCACCATTTGGCGTAACGTAAGCATGCGGGTTTCATTTTGGGGCGGAGAGTTAGGTAGGGAAGGTGACTGCTTCGTTTCGTGTTTCATCAGCACTTCCTTCGCTGTTGCTCGAAGGCCATCTCATCCTGACGCCATTATTGGACTCGACTCTCAAGGAAACTCAGGGTTTAGGGCAACGAAGTTGGTCACCTGGTCTTCCCAGCCACTCACGGACATTATCTGCTCCTGACCAGGAGACTATCTCAACGGTAGGTCGGAACGGCCCAAGTGTTGTATATGGGCAGAATCGCCTCTCTCTAGGAAACAACAAAATGTAAATATCTCGACCCCAATACAACTCTGCGCAGAGTTAGGGACGACGGAATATGGGCCGTTGGCGGCGTTAACCCTATGCCTGTAGGCGGAGGGCGGGCTCAACTTGGCTGGAAATAGCGATACGAGTGAGCGATGGTGGCGCAGTGGATAGAGGGGCGGCGTAATCCACGTAATCGCTGTTTCCAGCCAACTTGAGTTCTCCCTCCGCGTGCAGGTATAGGGCTAACGCCGCCAACGGCCCAACTTCTGTCGTCCCTAACTCTGCGCAGAGCTGTATTGGGGTCGAGATATCTGCATTTTGTTGTTTCCCAGAGAGAGGCGATTCTTCCCATATACAACACTTGGGCCGTTCCGACCTACCGTTGAGATAGTCTCCTGGTGAGACAAACCAGAAACGACTTCTCCGAAAAGTACGTGTGAAATGCATAGCGTGGTCCCGATCGGGTGGGACAACATCTTTGAATTAGTACAACATCTTTTTTCGAAGCGTACTAGAGGTTTTCGCGCGTCTGAACTTTATGAGTTATAACCTTACCTATAAGTCGATAATTTCTGTAATCACTTCGACTAAAACCACCGCAACAATAACAGTTGAAGTCGAATTAGAGGCTTCGTCGTAGATTTTGGAGTGTCGTAGATGCAGAACAGCCATCGAACGCGTCCACGATGCCCGCGCCCATGCCAGCAGCAGGAGGCGGGTATACCGCTTGACGCGCTGCCCCTTTCTACCTGCAGTCGCGGAGCGACGCTTCAAATTCGGAGCACGGCGCGGCCAGTCCCACTTGTGGCGAACGGCGGGCGGCGGGCGGCGAGGTACGGTATTTCTAGACGGGAACAACACCTGCTATTCGCCTTCCCGCCTTCGTCTGCGCTCAGGGCTAGAGCGCAGACAGTCTCTGCCGTCGCCGCCCGACATTCGCCGCTGGCGGCGAGCTCTGCGGCCCTGCCCTATGGATAGTGATAGGGCCGCGACGTTGCCGCATAAGTGTGTGTGTGGTTGAGGGATCCGCTCCCTGTGAACCTGTTTATACTTCCGACGCCGAGCGACGCGAGGGCATGTACATACTCCTCAGACAAACGACGACTAGGACCCGAACAGGATCCGCCCCACCACGCCCCCCTGCAACAGTCCTTCTCCATTTGTTGGAAAGTGGAACAGCGGATGCTATCCTTTTGGAACAGCTTTTTTTTGCGGTCCTGTTGTTTGCGAAGCACATTGCGAAGCACAAAGCATTATTTTAATAGCAACACGTTGTGCTGTAGTGGTTGAGGTCGCCCGCAGGTTCTCTGCAGGTGCTCCGGTCAGAGCGAGAGAAAGAGAGTGTCAGAGACGTAGAGCAGCACCAGCTGGCCGTGTCGTGTTGCTGCGATTCCGTGCTCCAATCGCAACACGCTCCGCGACGGAAGGAAGACAGCGTCGAAAGTGCGAGCACTCGCGGTCTTCTCACGGCGCTCCGCTCGCCGTCCTCCCTCGGCGCTCTCGCCGTCTGCATCTCTGCGGAGTGCGCGCGCCATGGCCCGCTGTCTCCGCGCTGTCGCGCTCGGCGCTCGCGGTGCGCCGTGTGCCGGCGCCCCTCGAGCGCCGAGAGAATCGATACCGCGTTCATCGTCGCCGCCGACTATGGCCCGATCGCGTGCGGGCGATTTTTTTTCATTTTTTGTTTCCGCTCGTTCCGCTCACATCTGATGAAAAAAATGCATAACTTAAAAGGGCTCAATCGCTAAGCAAAGAAGGTATGCTTCAAGGGACACGATTGCATCGGTCGCTGCGGAAGGCATCCTTCGCAGCTGCAGACAGGGAATGTTAATTCACTCTTGTCTCCTCATTTTGAGTGCAGATCCGCCTCCTACAGGAGACTTTTCGGGCGAACGAATGAAATTGTCACCGTCAAATTAGGTGTTGGGTGCTGGGATTGCAATCGCGGAACGGAATCTTCTTGCAGCTTCATGACTTGTAGAGGGCTTAAAAACTTTTCGGGTCGCAGAAGGATGCAGACAAGCTAACTGCAGGTTTCCCTTAAAAAGTGGACGCCGTGTACCAGACATCTCTACAAAAGATGAAGCACTGACATGCTCATCTGCTAGCCACCCAGGTGTAATGGTCAATAAGACCACATGTGCCTCACAAGACGTTTTCGGGCGGACGCATCAAATTGACGCCGTGAAATTAGGTGTCGGGAGTGCAATCACGGACACGCCCTTATTTGGCGTCTTACCACTAGTAGGGGCGCATGTAGCGCAGTCGGAGGAGGCGCGACTGTCGCGTGCACCCGATACCAGGTTACTGGTTCGGATTTCCCGCCCAGGCCAACCAAGCCTTCCATCCCTCCGGGGTCGGTGAATTGGTACCAGACTTGTCTGGGAAGGATAGAGCGCTGACTTGTTCATCGGCTCGCCACCGCAAGTCATTGTATGGCCAAATACGCATTCATGTCGCCTCCACGACATCCCGTAGAAGTAGAATGCGCTGGCGCATCCCAGAAGGGATTGAGTAACGCCGTCCTTTATCTTTTTATACCACTAGTAGACTTGCTTAGAAGGATTATTCGGATCTGAGAACACGTTCGCTGCAATGAGGTGGTGCGAAACAGATAAACTACTGGCTCCAGAACTTAAAAGAAGGACTCCGAACCTGAATCATCCGAGAATTCTTCCTGGATTACGGATTGAATTTTATATAAAGTCGTCGTCCTAAGGTTCCGGGCCTTCAGAAGACTCTTAGTTCCCTAGGTTCCACCTCCAATGAATGTCCGCATGACATGCTTGACTACCGCTGTGGTCTTATTGACCAATACACCTGGGTGGCTAGCAGATGAGCATACCAGTGCTTCATCCTTTGTAGAGATGTCTGGTACACGGCGTCCACTTTTTAAGGGAAACCTGCTGTTAGCTTGTCTGCATCCTTCTGCGACCCGAAAAGTTTTTAAGCCCCTCCACAAGTCATGAAGCTGCAAGAAGATTCCGTCCCGCGATTGCAATCCCGACACCCAACACCTAATTTGACGGTGGCAATTTCATGCGTTCTCCCGAAAAGTCTTGTGTAGGAGGCGGATTTGCAGTCAAAATGAGGAGACAAGAGTGAATTAGCATTCCCTCTCTGTAGCTGCGAAGGATGGCCTCCGTAGCGACCGACGCAATCGTGTCCCTTGAAGCATACCTTCTTTGCTTAGCGATTGAGCCCTTTTAGGTTACGCATTTTTTTCATCAGATGTGAACGGAACGAGCGGAAACAAAAAATGAAAAAATTCGCCCGCAAGCGACCGGGCCATAGTCGGCGGCGACGATGAATGCGGTATCGATTCTGGCCTCTGTTATACTCCCGCGGGTGCTCCCGCGGAACCTCCGCTGACCAATGGTGCACGGCGGAGGCGGGCGTGACGAGGCGCGGCGATTGGCCAGGTGAGGAGTCTCGGCGCGATTCCCGCCCTTCCGCGGATGCTCCCGCGGGAGTATAACTCAGGCCTCTCTCGGCGCTCGAGGGGCGCCGGCACACGGCCGAGCGCGACAGCGCGGAGACAGCGGGCCATGGCGCGCGCACTCCGCAGAGACGCAGACGGCGAGAGCGCCGAGAGAGGACGGCGAGGGGAGCGCCGTGCGCAAACCGCGAGTGCTCGCACTTACGGCGCGATCTTCCTTCCGGAGCGTATTGCGATTGGAGCACGGAATCGCAGCACCGCGACACCGCCAGCTGGTGCTGCTCTACGTCTCTGACACTCTCTTTCTCTCGCACTGACCGGAGCACCTGCAGAGAACCTGCGGGCGACCTCTACTACAGCACCATTTGCTATTTTAATAGCAACACGTGATCTTCGGAACACAACAGGACCCCAAAAAAGCTGTTCCAAAAGGATAGCAACCGCTGTTCCACTTTCCAACCAATGAAGAAGGACTGTTACAGAGGGCGTGGTGGGGCGGATTCTGTTCGGGTCCTAGTCGTTGTCGAGAATGTGGGCACAATACGTAGCGCCGCGTCGCTTGGCGTCGAAGTATAAAATATAAAATATAAAACGGGTCAACAGGGAGCGTCTAGCGTGCACGCTGCACGCGACGCGATGTAATGATAATCCCACCTATCACGCAACGCTACCATTTCATCGCATCGCGCGTCGCGTGCGGTCCCTTAGGGGGCCTTTAGAGCTGAATTTCGGTGTGGCGCGATGCAATTGTAAGCTCCTACATGGATGGCTCGACACGATTGGTGGATGTGAGAGTTTATCACACGTTCAGTCGCGCCGCGATAAAGCTATGAAATTTTCCGTTGTGTGAAATACGCCTTCTGTATTTTTGTCCTATGTTATCCTCTTTGTGGAACACATAGTGGATATGTTTGGTTCAATAATGGTTCATCAGTTGCAGGAGGAATGTGCTTCCTTATCTGACCAGGGAACTACCTGAAGTGTAGGTCTGAACCAGCGATGCGGTGCATATGGGTAGAAGCGCCCCCCTCTGAGAAGTAACAATATGCAAGTATCTCGACCCGAGTACAACTTTGAGCAGAGTTACGGCCCCTGGAAGCCGCACCATTACAATGGAGTCGTGAAGCAAGCAAGACGGCTGGTATCTTATCACTCTCGAGTTCATTGCTTATCCGAAGGTGAGTGTCGACCGGACGGCCGAGCGGATAGCGTGGCAGACTTGCGAGTGAAACGTTGGGGGTTTGGATCCTGGGTGAGGCTTGTCTTCTGCATTTTTGCAAATCTCATGTTTTTGATGAGAGTTGCGCAGGCAGTGACAACGATGCAGGCAAGAAGCCAGTTTGCATAGTATTCACCGTTATATCTACACATAACATAGAACATTAACTTTCACCAAATTTATCCTTAATTTTCTTATTCTACAGTCTCTCACTAGTTATTCTCAAGTCTCTACACATCCCACACGTAGAACGTGAGTTGTCCCGCACGAGATATGCTGCTCAAGCCTGTATGTACAGACCTAGTAAAATCTACACTGACAATTTTTTCAAACTGCACGCTTCATTCAAAACAGAACTTTGTACAGAATAATATGTTTAATTATCGCAATTCCTAGCACCAATGGTACAATGCAACGTAGTGCATGAAACAATAACAACGACTGCAGTACAAACAGCGAATAAAAGCTACAGGTTCACTGCAGCCTTCTTCATCACATGATCCAATGTCCCTGGGGAATACACATTGAGCTGGGCTATCAAAAGACCCAGGGTGTTCAGCAAGGTACCCGGCCTTGTACCACGCAAACATAATGAGATTCCTGAAGCTGGTATGGCACAGCAAACGGTGAATCAGTGAAATGACCTTAAACGATTGTATGAATTTGCTGTTGCTTGAAAGTAACGCTTAAGGATTTCACGGGGGATGAAAACTTGCCTTCAATATATTATCTCTTTTTTGAACATCGAACGGAAGATCGTGGACAATCACGTGCGAGTGGAATCGCTTAACGAGTGATTTGAAGTACTGGAAAAATCCTACATCGGCTGGTTGAATTCGACTCGTTGTTCCAGGGGGAATCGTTCGTATAGTCAGATTCTTCTCGACCGGTACAAGAGCTGCGATAGCGTCGTGGTTGGAGAAACCTGCCCAGGAGTCGAGAAGAAGGATGCATTGGTCAGGCATATTCGGAAGGAAGACATTCTCAAAGAATGATAGAGTGGTGGTTGAGCTCATCATGTGCGTGCATCCCGCAGTGACGAAAAGATTTTTCGTCTGAAAGATACCCTTTCTAGGAAAGGTACCGTCTGACTCTTGCAGTTGCACGAACAGTGTCTCGCCGAGCTTTCCCGAAGCAAACAAGAGTGGCATCACTGTCAGGCTATGCGTAGTGGCAGATGACGACTGCACTATCCGTATTGTTTCTTTCTCTCCTTTAAATGACAGAGATCTCGGCACCTGTGTAATACACTGCTAAAGAAAATGAGCTTCTTGAGATTTCTTCTAGTGTCTAACTAACCGTGGTTTCTTTGGCCAAGGCTGACTGATCGATATTTATAACGCATTCCAAAGAAACTTTTTCCATCTCATGCCGTATCTCTTCAACGAACTTATTTGCTGCCTCTTCAATTCTTCCTTGGTCAAAAAAGCTTCTCTTCTGCACAAATCGAGTAACTCTGCGATTTGCAAGACCGGCGTGTTTCTTAAACCTATTGAGCCAACTGGGAGAGGCGCAAAAGTTCGTCAAAGGAT
>OX375866.1:109092438-109130438 GCA_947359475.1 Heligmosomoides polygyrus bakeri
CGAACGGCTAGTGGCGACTTGCATTTACGTCTATTTGAAGACGTGTTTCAGGTTGAATGTTTTATTCATGACGTGAAGCAAGTCAGTATTTTAAATCAAAACAAAACAAAAAGTAAAAATAAAATCAAAAATCAACAAAAACTTAATAAACATAATAAAATAAAAAGTAAAGGCACTAGTTAAAAGTTCCGACTCCACCAACACGACTTTGGTCGAATAAAAAATTTTCGCGGAAACTTCGTTCTAGGGGGGTTATTTGGGGTGCTGAGCACGAATCTGACATCCGTTTTTTCACGATTTCGGTCGGAGACCACCATACCGTTGCTACAACCGTTCGGCCGAAGTCGTGTCGGTGGAGTCGGAACTTTTTAAGTATTGCCCAGCGAAATCGGTTGACTCTGCCTGGACCACCCTAGTTAAAGGTATAGGTGGTCTCCGACCGAATCGTGAAAAACGGATGTCAGATTCGTGCTCAGCACCCCAAATAACCCCCCTAGACGAAGTTTCCGCGAAAATTTTTTATTCGACCGAAGTCGTGTCAGTGGAGTCGGAACTTTTAACTAGTGCCTTTACTTTTTATTTACTATGTTTATTAAGTTTTGTTGATTTTTGATTTTATTTTTACTTTTTATTTTGTTTTGATTTGAATTTCTGACTTGCTTCACGTCATGAATAAAACATTCAACCTGAAACACGTTCCCGTCTTCAAATAGACGTAAATGCAAGTCGCCACTAGCCGTTCGCTCAAAAATGTGCTAAAAATGAGATTATAGGTCCTCGTCGGAGATAGATCACAAAATGCAAAAAACCCGCCAGCGGCGGGAACCGAACCAATGAACCCAATCCTTTGGAGCGAGCACTCTACCACGGCGCCACCGCTGCTGCTGGCGGCGGTGATAGCCAAACCCCTGATTCCCACGCAATACTGCGCCCAATGCTGATTGAGCGCGCCTAACACATGGAAGACATGGCGGCTTCCGCCGGCCATAACTCGCTTAGGAGATCCATTTAGCAAATTTGGTCTACATATCTGTGATCAGCGTCTCGAGCTCTTTCACGTGATATAGGTTTCAATCAGAAATTCCATGGGAAGCTGACGGCATTCCCTGGTTAGAAAAATAAAAAAAATCCAAAAAATCCAAAAGGACAGTACTTTTGTTATACCATAATAGGATACCTATCGTTAGATACGTAGCCTGGGGTCATCACAGATTCTTCCACTACATCGCTTCTATTCGTGTCGTTGTCTCGCCATCCTTGTCCAGGATATTGCCACTCAAACATGGTGACGTTGGCAAGAGCCGCCCTTCTTGTGAAAAAAAAACAACAGGACACCAGTTCCTCCTCTGGGATTTTCCTGCTTTGGATTGGTCCACAAATACTGCAGCAAAGGCTCAACTGTACAAAATTGGTAACAGTGAACCACATTTGACACAGTTTAGAACTCTATTTGCACATGCAACTCAAAGGAACAGTATCTCACTACGTATGTATCAATTTTACGTTGAATTGGCCATTTTTGAATAAAATCAAAGGTAAGGTAGCGCCTAATTCTACTAGGAAACTTGAGGGCCACACCGACTTGACGCTCATATGTCAGCGGGATCCGTACCGATGACACGCGGGTCTTGTGTCTTGTTGTATTCAACCAATCCACCATTTCTTTACTCCACAGGAACAGTGGAAGAGCGAGAACATGAAGAATGAAGAAGAATGAGTCCAGTAAAGCAACGATCCTATTCATACCAAATCATACATGGGCAGCTGCGATACTGATACAACGCAGATCATAAAGAAACAGAGACCACAGATTCTCTATAAATGAGTGTTATAAAGACTAGCGTACATGATGTGCAGCCTGAAATCCAGGAAATCTCTTTGGTGCAGATATCCGAAATCTCAAACTTCGGTAAAGAAACCTGTCCTCCTTCTCTTCGCAATTGGTGAATTGGTAAAAGACTTGGTGAACAATGATAAAACACTGCTTTATCCATCGGCTGGCCATCAAAACATTATACAGGTCAAACACGCATTTCATTTACATCCACGATATTCAACTGGTCCTTTACCTTCACCGAAAATTGTAACTGTAAGTTGATGATTGTATAGTATGATGATTGTATAATAGACAATTGTAATTGTAAAATAAAGCATTCTACTTCTACGAGATGTCGTGGATGCGATTTGAATGCGTAGCTGGCCCATATAACGCATTTCGATGCACAGATCAGCGCTTTATCCTTCCCAGACAAGTCTGGTGCAAAGTAACCGATCCCGGAGGGATGAAAGGCTTGGTTGTTCTGGGCGGAGATCCAACACAACAGCCTGGTATCGGGTGCGTGCGAGAACAGGCACCTCCTCCGGCTGCGCTACACGCGCCTCCCTTTCTGCATTATCCGCCTTGAAACTCGAAGTGTTTTGGACAGATCTGTCGAATGGGTCGAGATTCTATGAAGCCCGGCAATACCAGTGGATTTGTTTAACTAATAGAAAGTTAAAAATAAATCCAAAAAACAAAATAAAATATTAATTGTAAAATACAGCTAATTGGCACGTGTAAAAACCAAAGAGTGCATATGTGGTCAAATTCTCTGCACATACAGCTAATAATTCTAGGAAAGTAAACCTATAGCGAATGCGCCAGGCATTACAACTGTTGCAGCAAAGGTAGTCTGATTTGACCTACAAGACACTGGAAAAGTCAACTTTCCGTCCATTTTCGCCAAAGCACCATCGCCCATTTAAGAACTGGATGACCTAGGCAGGTGGCTGGACCACACCGATACAGTATGCACCTCTAGCATAAGTGACAAGGACGAAGGACGACATTGGTCAATAACTGCTTGGGATAGGCCACGCGTTCTACTTCTACGGAATATCGTGGAGGCGATTTGACTGTGTATCTGAATCTGACTGTGTATCTCCATGCAATTGCTTGCCGATAGACACGTCAGCATTGTATCCTTTCCAAGTTAGTCTGATACCAATTCAACGACACGGAAAGGATGGAAGGTTTGCTCTAGTCTGGGGGAAAATCCGAACCAGGCACCTGGTATCGAGTGCACGCCACATCCGGCACCTCCTCCGACTGCGCTACAAGCGCCCTCAAGAGTGCTGGCAAGCGCAATCAACGTATCCATTCGTCCTTGTCTCGCGCCAGAGTGATCCATCTCTCACTAAGAACTCCAGACAGCGCGTTTGTTAAGGCTCCTGTTTTTACATACCACAGGGCTTTATTCTTCCCAGACTAGTCTGGCGCCAATTGACTGACTGGAATAGAAAACTTGTTTGGTATGGGCGGGAAATCCGAACCGCGAGCCTAAAATCGGAAAAAAAAATCTTTAAAAAATCCTTCAAAAATTTCCGACTGCTACTTGAACGGCGTGATGAAAAAATGGCAAGGCGACAAAAAAATCTTCGAAATTTTAGGTAATCAGCTCTTTTTATCTAAATGCCCGTGGAGATTCTCTTGAAGAAGAATTGAAGCAAAGGTTTGTTCAACTTTCACACCTCTTCTTCAATTCTATTTCTGTCAAAATATTTTCAGTATAATTCACGATTACCAAAATCTGACAGAACGCCAGCAGAAGGTTATTTCCGAAAGAGCATCTGTATATGTAAATGAATTTTTGAGTGGACAGCAATCTGAAGGTGAGTCCGACTCACTGCGAGGGACGTGGAGGAAGGTCTTTAGCGCGTTGTTAAAGGAAAGACAATATACATAGCAGTATGGCTGGCTCATCTCTGACTTTCAGCTTCGTTGAATGAGATTGTGACGGCAATCACTGGTTATACAGAAGAGTTCATGAAAAAATACATAAATGCCAACAACGCGCCGTCGGTATGAAAGCCTTTCGATTCAGAATAGAACACATATATAGAACGGCCGTCGGTGCGGCCTCTCGGCAATTGTAGCTTGTCAATTGTAGCTGCCACCTGTGTGATGGTTTCCTCAGGAAGGACATCTTAACTACGTCGATTAGGGCAAGTTATGAAAAAAGCGGAAAAATAGACGACATCCACAAAAACGCTTAATTGCCCAATATCGATTGATGGCGATCGACAGTTCAAAAACGGACTTCAGATTCGTGTTCAGCAATCTCGATTACCCCCAGTGTTAAAGTTTCGTGCCGCCCTAACGATATCCACAAAAAATCGATAATATCGATCGATATCGATTGCCTCCAAAAACCCCTCCCGTCGATGATCCAGGCACGGTTGCCGAGGTGTTCGGCACGTGTACGGCATCGCCAGGCATGGTCGCCGACGTGTTCGGTACGTCTACGGCTCGCCATGCACGGTTGCCGACGTGTTCAGCACGTCTACGGCTCGCCATGCACGGTTGCCGACGTGTTCGGCACGTCTGCGGCTCGCCATGCACGGTTGCCGACGTGTTCGGCTGCCGCGCCCCAACTCAAGTGTGACGGACGGACAGTGTGACACACGCACACACACACACACACACACGCTTGCTGCTTTATATATACATAGAAGGATTGTACAAAAGAATAGTCAGCCTCGTTGTATCTGAGAATCGTTGCTCCTGTTCGAAAAATTCATACACAAATAAAGAATAAATAAGAAAATAGAATACAAATCATCATAAACACAATAGAATAGAGCACGAAAATAGAATAAAACATTTCCACGTCAAGCTGGATACTTTTCTGAGCTAGCCTACGACATTTGAAATCAAAAAACCTCTTCCAAATCGAAATAAGCTTCTTACATATTGAACTAGGGACTCTCCGAAAGGTTGGAATAATTTTTTTTGTTTAAGGAAGATTTTAGCATGATTTCTTTAAAGTTTTATTTCGTTTTCCCAATGAGCGGACACATTGCTTGAAATTTAAAAATTCTCGTTTTTTCCTCAACTTTCACTAATTAGAAAAATAAAAGTAGAAGTAGCAGCAAAAGAGAATAAATAAAAAACAAAAATGTTACACCGAGTTCTTTTTAACCGGGGACGGAGTATAGAGGTGTGGCCTGAACCAGACAGGAAAATCGATTTATTTGGAGGAAAGCGGCACCGGCAGGGGTCGACACGGCTGCCTCTGCTGTGCTCCCCTGCCGCTGCGCTTGGCCTCTCGCCACCTTGCCCCTAGCGAAGACTGTTCTGGAGCGCCCCCAGTTCGGCTTTATATAGAGGAGCGCAGGAGGCGGAGCCAATTAGTGGACGCCGCGCCGCCGGCTCCGATTGGCCCGATGCCGGGCACAGCCTTGGCAAACGGCGGTCGGTCGCTCTCGGTGTTGGACCAACACAGGTACAATTGAGTTGACACAACACGATTATTAATAGCAACATAACAACATAATCAAAAAGATCACGGTCTGTGAGGCATCACGCCTCGCCCTTCTCTCACAAAAAAATTGTTTATTCAAAAAGCGATTATTTTTAACCAACTCGTCACTGCGGTCGAGAGGCAGTCGATGGGAGCACGTTTAACCTTCCGATTCTGCCCGTCGACATCGATCGTTCCTGCGCTCCGACGGTAAATTTAGCCGCTCTCTCGATTATACACATGTCATGCCGGATGGCCTTCATGGAGCCTCTGCAATACGTCTTCCTCTCACTACGGGGTAACAGCACCTGGGAAGGGTCTTAGGGTCTAGTGAGCTCCGCGTTCATCTCCCCGCCCTCAGGGAAATCCATTTAATACGCTCGAAGAGGTATTCTGGAATTATTCTCTACTTCCATCCTATGTGTGGTATTTGTGCTGCTTAATACATATTGCAATAAATCTCATGAAGGTGCCGCCGTGTGTTCAGCCGGATGAATAGGTGAGTCTCTCAGATGGGATGGGAAGCTGCGCAAGTTGGACCCCAGTGTACAATGTATATTGTGTGGGAGTTCATTTGTGCATATGTCCCTTATCTCGTATGTTCTAGATCTTCGTAGCGGGGAGGTTTGGGAAAGCGTGGAGTCAAATGGCCGAAGGAGGGGTCAGTCCAGACTGTTGGACAATACGTCGGGAAGGCAATGCCGTCCAAGGACAAAGGGAGTCTTCTCCCCCCCTCGGGTTGGGTACCACCTGTGTGACCTTCGCGCACCCATGGGCTGGTTAGGAGCTCTAACGGAGAAATCGTCTCTGCCTGTGGAACCACCGATCGCAACAAGAACCGAACTCCGATGTCCTTCTCATGAAACATCATACTACCCATTGCCCTCCCAACCGCTTTCGCGCATCGCCGGTCTACAGCACTCGTTGGGGCACCGAAAGTCGCAAGTCGATGGTGCAGCGGCTGTGCAGTCCGCCACATGGGCACCCGAAGCTGCCAAGGCTAGCGCCCCGGGAGGTGTTACGGTCCCATGCCCTTATGCGCCCCTCCTGTTTTGGGGGCTCCTTAGGTCCGTCCCTTCGCTCCCGAATGTGTTGCTCCCTTTCAGCCCTGGGATGCAGTCAAGTTATACCGTGGGAAGACTAATGCCAAATGACTTGATTGCCTGGTACTGAATGACACTGCGCACGCGCCATCCACGCCACGAGCGGGCTTCCGCCATGAGCATTCTGCCCCTCCGCACGGATCTCGCGTGGGGCTTATCCAGTCGTACCCAGCAAACCCATAATGACATACACACCACATCGAGCAACCGAAATGTGTGGACAGACTCACGCGCTCCTTCTGTTCGCGCACCAATGCCCAGATTTATTGAATACCACTAACCCTAGATAGTAAAATACACGAGATAGTTAATAAGTGTAGCCAGGCAGAGTGTAGTGACGCGAGGGCGGAGAGATGCAGACATAGACGGGCGCTCCACTGTATTTAATGACTCGGCGTCCTGAGACCCGGCGAGAGCTCCGGCTGTACTGAATAAAAAATAGTGGCGTACGGGCGGCGTTTCAAAGGTGCATCCCCGCTCGCGGTCGATGCAGGCGTAGATTGACAGCCGACTGTGCGCGAGGCAGGAGCACCCGCTCGAGTGCGCGCGCTCCGCCCCTTATCGATCCAGAGCAGGCGGGGCGACCCGCGCGAGATTCCCCTCATCGTTGTTTACCGCAAGCCTGGACGTCCGCGGAGGACCGAGAGGCTGCGAAGGTCGCGAGATGCCACACCACACCACTGCCACTGTTCCAGAGTAAACTTCAAGAACAATCCACTCGTTTGATCTGACGACATGGCAAGGAAAACACCAGACCTTCAGACTAATTCGTGACTGAAGATTCTTCATGTGTGACGAATTCCCCCGTTCGAACATGCCTTTCAGGCCCTTATTAATGCTTAAAAGGAACCTAAGAGTTCAGCGGAGAATCACATGTTGACCGCACTACGAGAAGCACTCTATTTTGATCTGCTTCTACAGTTACCTGAGTTGACCAAAAAAAGCGGCAGCTTTTTTTGGTCAACTCAGTTTTGCTGTGACTGTAAAATGGAGTCGGAGCAGTAGACTTTATTCTGGGAAAAATAGTAAGAAACTAAATGAATGTGAAGAAAATGAGGCGGTTTACGTACCGTGTGTACCACGACCTTGTAAACGATGGGTGAGATCTGTTGGATCTCGTGTAAATTCCGGCCACCAATCCGTTCACATGTGACCGCGACGCGCACAATTCAAACTCGACATTCAGTTAGAGCGCGCTAACCCCATGGCGCTCCACCCACGCACGCGTTGCGATGTCCTGTACGCCCGCGATGGCGATTCCGGCAAGTGGGTGGTGGGGCAGTGGTTAGCGGCTTGCTTCATGGGAGGGAGGCCGGGGATTCTGTTTTCCCGCGTTGAGTGATTTTTGCATTTCAACTGAATGGTCGAGATTTGAAGGCGTTTTACGTCTACATAATTGGCAGGCGTTTTCTGGCCTGGTTCTGCGCTCGAACAGCGCAGAACCCTGCTGCGGACTACTTCCGAGCTTTCACATGAGCAGCTTGTGTGGCATCCAAGCTGCTCATGTGGAAAGCAGTTTACACATGAGCAGCTTGGATGCCACACACCCACCATCCACCAGTCAAGTCCCGCCATGAGTGGAGCGCCTTGGGGTTAGCGCGCTCCAATCAAACACCGAGTTTGAATTGCGCGCGTCGCTGTCACACGCGAGGACTGCTAGTCGAATTTAAATACATGAGATCGATCTGTTGCACGGGCGCGGATTACACAAAATTCCAAAGTGTTTTTATTCACAAATTTTCAAATTAAAGAATAATTATAATATTTCTATTTTTAGCGAAGTGAATTGGACTTTCACATTCCTCGATACCAAGAAGCTTATATGTTCCTCAGTGACGAAGGGAGAGATTTCGTCGATACAGTGAGTACTTCAAGCACACTTTCGAAGCTATTTCGTAACAATCAAAAACTGCGAAATTTTAGGCACTTATCTGTTACTACCTCGGAAAACGCGGTATTTTTTCGGAAGCTAAACTGAAACAAACGTTTGTTCACTTCCACATAGCTTAGCGTTTCTCGTTAATGTTCTTCTCAAAATATTTTCAGCACGCGTAAAATACACACAGCATTTCAGCATTTTCAAAAAATTTCGAGAGCTAACTATGCTCGAGAGAGACATTTTTTACGATCGGATATTCTGGGACACAAGACACTTCCTAAATGGATCTCCCTACAACGGTGAGCAGGAATTATTGGTAAGACGTGGAAAGTGCCCAGTTTACTACTAGGTCCACTAATATCATCTTTATGTCAAATTGACACTTTTCAAATCAAATTGGTCACTCTTCCGAACAAGCGTATTTGAAATTCCACAAAATATTTTTCCTGAGAAAAAATAATGTCTTGAAGCTTGTTTTGTGGGCAGGAAGGTAACCATTTTTTATTGCTGAAAGAATAGATGTAGATATCAGTTGCTGCTTTGTTCGTCTTCTAAACGAAGTTTAACTTGTTCTCAAAAAAAAATCATTATTCATTAGTATACAGAAAGCCAGCAGAACTAAGAAAAACCAAGAAAGTTATATCAAATTTTCCTTGAATAAAATTGTTTGAACCATCTTGAAGAACTTGTAGTTTACCTGTAAGGCTCCGTTTATACTTCCGATGCCGAGCGACGCGATGGCATGCATAGTGGCCAACTTGATCGATCGCTTCGCCCGATCAATGTTGCCACAATACGTGGATTCGCGTCGCTCGGCGTTGAAGTATAAACGGAAGTTAAGGGAACGTTTAGTGTACACGCGACGCGATGTAATGATAAGCCCCCATATCGATTCGTGCGTCGCGCGATCGAGCTATGGGAGCTGATGTCACATCTTAGACCTATGCTAACCTCCTGCCCGCTTAAGCGACGCGGAATTGAGCGACGCCTCACCATCAGGTGCCGCCAGCGTAGAATCTGACATGGTTCACTGAGTTTTGTAGGCGAATACTTCTGAAAAATTTACTGCCCTCAGCTCATTCAGTGAATTTTGACCATTTTCTCAAACATCTTCTATGTTTTCGTACCTATGTCCACGGCTTTGCCTCCTCAACGATCCGCTGTTGTAGGTCCCTCATTCGTATGTTTTCGATCATCTTTTGTTAGAGGTTTTTCGCGTCTATGTTTATTTCGGCATTTCTTTCGATTCTTATTTTGCTTGCAGGTGCGGATGCCCACACGGATGTGCTCGTAACGTCAGTAGGGGAGTTGTCGTGACTTCTCCGGCACAGAAATGTGTGTTTCCGTGCCAGCGGGGAAATCACAGGCAAACGAAATGCCGGAATGAACGCAAGCACGAAGAAATCCCAGCTCAGAAAGCATCGCCTCGAAAAAATTAGACCTTCAAATGTCACAACTCTGTAACAAACGTATCCCACTTCCCCATGTCACTTGTCCGGCACAGAAATGTGGGTCTCAGTACCAGCGAGGGAAATTATATGCAAGAGGAATGCCGGAATGAACGCAGGCCTCGTAAAAAATACCCCTATGAAATTACTACGATGCGAAAATGAAGGAGCTCAAATCGCTGTACTGAATCAGTGTGGAACCAATGCTGAAATCATCAGAGAACAGCCAGAGACAAATCAAGTGCCGAAGTCAGTCGAAATTAGTGCAAAATTAGTGCACTCTCTCTGCGGGGGAGTGCACTAATTTTGCACTAATTTCGACTGATTTCGGCATTTGATTTGAGGAGAGGGGCACTCCCCCTCTGCGATCGTCGCGCGGGACTATTGTAGTGTAACTCCCATAAGACCATCACCGCTGTTTCCTCGCGGGCCTGCTGGGAGTTCTACTAGCCGCAGCCAGTCGCATCCTGTGCCACATGTCACCCGGGGATCCGGGTATAAAAGACGGTCTTTCGTCTGGATCTCCGGGCGTGTGGTGTCGAATCCACTTCCCCGTCTCTGTGGAGTTCCTTCCCTCCCCCACCCTGGCCTTCTACCCGTAGCCCTTGTTATCCTTCATATGCACTCCTATTGTTAATGAAAATCTTGTTACTTTCGTGTTCTGTTATGTAAGGGCCCATGAGGTCGTGTGGTCTGCACGTGAATGATCCTGAGAGGACAGGTTTATTACACTATATTTCTCCGTCGAGGTATAGCAGCCCTATGCGACGCGTCGCGGGCGCGACGACGCGATAACTACACTGCTGGACATAATGATAGATCCACTCGAAAATATAATTTTTTAAACCTTCAGAGGCCTCGTGAGTATCTTTTGTACAGTAGTAGGGGCATTGACAAAGCTAAAAATAACAACAAGAACTGGCTTCGTGAAGTGGCGAATTTCCTGAAAAATTCCAATTTTATGGAATACAGCGTTTGGCAGCTGGTCATAATGATAGATCCACTCAGTAATCATAAGCTAAACTCGCTTCTGAGTGCTTCTTACGCCGAACTGTGTTACTGCAGTTGTCGTGTTCATCCTTCGTCGGTGATGGGTAGAGGAACTCGCCTTTCGGATTTCGAGAAAGGCTCTGTTAACGGTATGAAAAGCTGCGACATGAGCAAGCGTAGCATTGCGAAGAGAATTTGACGCTCCCATCATGTTGTCAACTCGTATGTGAACAATCCAGATGTGTGCGGTGCCACGATGCCTACAGGAAGGAAACCAAGCACGACAGAGCGAGATAGAAGAGCAATAGAGCGAGTAGCATCGAACTTCTTGCCGACGTCCGTTCAGATCAAAGCAAACCTCAACCTGGAAATTTCCTCCAGAACAATCCGACGCATCTTATCGAAGAGCACGCACATCGTACGACGGCGAATGCGCTGTGCCCATTCATTACTGCCGCGAGTCGTCAAGACTTCTTTTTGCACGTCAAAGCATAAGCACCGACTTGTCATAGGTAATGGAGTTCTCGTGTCATAGCGTCTGCTATTTTCTCTGTTTCAGATTGTGTGGTCCGATGAAAAGAAGTTCAATTGTGATGGACCTGATAGGTTTCGCAACTACTGGCACGATCTGAGGAAGGAGAAACGCTCTCTCTCTCTTCTTTTCAAAAGGCAACTTCAGTGGTGGTCGAGTGATGGTGTGGGCAGCCATCTGTTCGACTGGACGAGTCAAATTGCTCTTCGTTCCGAAAAAGATGAACTCGGCTCAGTACCAGTTTGCTTTGGAACATGGTCTTCTTCGTTCTGGAGGAGAAATTCACAACGAAATTTGATATTTCAGCAGGATAACGCCCCGATTCTTGTGAGTGGTAGCACTAGAGGGTGGCTGCAACATCATCACATTCCGACTTTGAATTTGCCGGCCAGCCAGACCTCAATCCTGTAGAAAACATTTGGGGCATTATGGTGTGCTATATATACATGAATAATAAGCATTATAAAACCACTGTTCAGTTAAAAAAGGCGATTGTGGAGGCCTGGCACACCGTATACGGCAACCTCGTGAATAAACTGATTTCAAGTATGACCAATCGTTTAATTCAAGTTATTGAACGTCGAGGAGGCCCTACTGACTACTGATATTGTTGTTTCTGTTTAAATTTGTTGTTGTAAACCATGTGGAACCTTCTATTGCTTGGTAAGTCTGAAGTTGGGGCAGCTTAAGGAAAACATTTGGTGAGAAAATAAAGTTTTTATAAAGTTTGTTCTTTTTCAACTCAGAAGTTCTTTCTGCTATATCTTTGCTTTTTCTGTGACATTGTAACTGTAGTGAAATTTTGTTCGAAGCGGCTCACAATTCCTAGAAAAACAAGAAAAAACACAAAATTTGAGTGGATCTATCATTATGTCCAGCAGTATTATGGGGACACCCGTTGCGCCGTCCACCGCTGCAATGACAGTGACCATCGCCTGGAAACGCCGTTCTTTGGACTGCATCAGTGACATTTGCTCGTTCTGTTGCCGAGCCCTTCGCGGGACTATACCATAGGTCTTAGGAAGCGTACCCTGTTGGAGGTGAAAAGTGTGAATATCGTCGCAGAGCGGATGATTTCTTCTACAGTGGCTCAATTTATCGAGCAACATGATCGATAAATTTGGCAGCTGAAGATGCAATAGCGTCGCTCGGCGTCTGAAGCATGTTGTGAACGAATGTAAACACGTAGCGCCATGTGGCTTATCCTTCACGTTCAGGTACTCTGACCATGATTGTGACAGATGTCACTGGTTATACAGAGGAATTTCTGGAGAAATATGATCCGGACTTCGACAAGCCGCAGTCGGTATGATAGGTTCTAATGTTTAGAGCAGAAACTATACATTCATTATTGAACAAGTAGTCAGTTAAGTTTAACGTGCTCTCCTTTACAGAATCTGCGGTACTGTTTAGAAAAGCACAAATCAGTTACAGCGCGTGTATAGGTGGTACAAAAGAAATGCAGCTCTTTTATTGGTTTTAACATTGTTTGTTAGTGAACTAAGGCTTTTTCACAAGGTGTTTGCACGCATTTTTGGTAGTATTTAAAGTCGCTTTTAAAGTAAACTTGGTTTTTGTTTTCTGATGTCTAAATGCGATTCGTCTAATTTACTTCTATGAGTTCAAACTGGGCCGGACTGCCATTCAAGCCGCTCGGAATAACAGAACAAAACAGAACAGAACAGAACATTTATTGAGCCAAAAGTGGTGCAAAACAAGTTGAACACAAAAAAACACTGCAAAAGTTGGCTCTTCAAACACCAGCAAAAGTGAAGAGCAGTTATCGTACCAAAAGAGATACAAAATTATTTGATCACAAAATATTGCTGCAAAAGATTTCTTTTGAAGATTTGCAGAAAAGGATTTCTTCCATAGTACCGCAAAAAGTGTTTTGTTTTTCAAAGAAACTAGCAGTTGACTCACTGAAAAAAGGTACTTTATCAAAGTATAGCTGATTCTTTTGTAAATTAACTTGCAGTTAATTTTTTATGTCCTGTACGTTTAAAGAAGTTTTTGACCTGTTGTTGAAGATTTTCTAAGAATGTGAATCGAAAATCGCTTGCATTAAATCGTTATCTGGAATTTAGAGAAAAGAAATGTCAGAAAAAACCGTTTTACTTGAGATGCGCTTCAAGTTTATGATTAAAATTAGCTGGAGTTGACGAAGAAACTATTGCATTAGGCAAGCTATTCCACGTTTTTGTGGCTCTTACTAGAAAAGAGCCAAGAAACTGTTGGGAGCGAACTCTTCCTATGAATATGCGAAATGGATGACCTCTTGTTCTTTCAGCAAAATCTAAGAAGTCGAATATTTCTCTTTTATCAATATCCAAACAGCCAAAGAGAATCTTGAACACGAGATTTTGATCATACAAAATTCTTCTCATTTTAAGCGAGTTTTCAGCAAGCGTTGCAAGTCGTTCTTTGTAGCTGACATGATACAAACAGTTTCTTGAGAAATTGTGTTGGTGAATTTTATCTGCACTTTTTCGATTTTTTCATTGTAAGTAATCTTAGTAGGCGACCACAGTAGTGTACAATATTCTAAAAGTGGTCTTACATACGTGGTAAAAAGTTTGAAAAGTTTAGACATACTATGAGTTTGAAAAGCTCGCAAAATGAAGTTGGATCTCCTATATGCCGTAGTTATTGTTTCATCGATATAGTCTTCAAAACAAAGTAAATCGAAGTATTTGATGCCTAGGTCTCGCACAAATTTTGTGCTCCTTAAAATTTCATTTCCTTAAAAAATCTTTAGGATGAAAGTTGCCGATGCACATGACAAAAGAGATGTCGAGCATCCACTTCATAGATCATGCGTGAACAGCATCTAAACCTTGCTGAAGTGCATATGGAATAGATTTTGGAATCGTCAGCATATATGGAACAAGATACGCCGAGAGGAAGGCAATTAGGTAAATCATTGATGTAGAGCAGAAATATTAAAGGTCCCAAGCATGTTCCTTGAGGAACCCCGCTCAAAGTCTCATAGGTATCCGAAACAGCATCGTTAACCATAACCATTTGGGTTCTTCCAGTAAGAAATGGTTGCAAAATGTGAGGAAGTATCAACGAATGCAAGTACAACGTTGGCTCCAACATTTCTGCAAGACCAGCCTCGAAGATGAAGATGGCAGCCGTCCACCAACCTTGATGACATCTAATGAAGGCATAAGTCGAAGCTGGTCAGCGAAAAAGCGCTGGATATTGCCGAGGAACTCAACGTTGACCACACTCCAGTTGTCCGGCATATGGAGCAAATTGGGAAAACCAAGATGCTTGAAAAGGGAGTTCTACATGGATCGACCAAAATCATATAATCGTCGTTTTGAGATGTCGTCGACATATCTTCTCGAAGTACAAATGATGCGTTTCTGATTATGATTTGCGATAAGAACTGGATACTTTATCGCAACAGGCGAAGATCTGCCCAGTGGTTGGACCAAAACGCAGCTTCCCGACACCATGCAAAGATCGTTATCAAGCGTATGTGGACTGACGGCTGACATGTGGTTCGTTTTGGAGGCTGGTGTTGCCGGCATAAACGTTTTGGAACCAGTGCTTTACTACGCATTTGTTGAAACTTCCCTGGCCTTATAATTCTATGATGTTTAGAGCGGTTTGAACGGCAGTCCGGCCCAGTTTAAACCCTTAGAAATAGATTTGACGAAACATTAGCATTTGAACATCTGAAAATAAAAGTGAACTTATTTTTTAATTAGCGGCTTGAATTGAATTACAAATACATATTTGGAGATCATATATAATAATCTTTCCAACATTATGTAAACGTCTTGTGAAAATTCTTATTTTAAAAAATAGTGCTGAAACCAATAAAACAAAAAATACTTTTGTTTTGCATCAACCTAATATGTTTTCAATTGCTCCGAGACTCCCAAGAGAGTGCTTCGTTTTTCTTAGGCAGCTACGCACTTCTTCTTTTTCTTCTTCCTCTTTCGTCGTATATCGCGAGCTTCTACCTTTCTAGTTTTAACCAACAAATTGTTATTATTACAATTACTAGGTCACCTCCACTCCCTATTCTCCCTGGTCAGTGTGACAGAATTCCATACCACTTCTTTTCAATCGACATTTACATCCAGGATCTCTGCTCTTTTCTCAGATCGGATGTTAGTTACAAAATTTTTGACAATTGAGTGAAGCTCAGGTTATGATGTGTTATAGTTAGCGATTAATCCAGTAGAGCGTTGATCTGCAAAATGGAGTCCCCGCTATCTAGCGAAATAGCTAAAGTATTATATTTTATTTAGCGTGTAGTCCGTTCTTGTTTTGCAGACTGGGCCGCTTCTTCAGGCTGAATGAAACTCCGTTACAAGTTGTGGACAAAATATGTGGTTTAGGTGTTATAATCTCCAAAGAACTCAATTTTAAATAACATGTTATTGCCAATAGGGCTATTGCGAACTTGTAATCTTTTTCGCGCAATCAAATCTATCTAAGAATACTTCAATTCTTGTTAGTGCCTACAAAATGTACATACATTCGTCGTATTTGTATTTGTTCATTACATGCATCCAGACAGTGCATGCGTGAGCAGAACAAGAACAAAGTACGACATATCGCAAGAGCAAAACAACACAAACGATAGCTAGAAGCAGAAAGTAAAGAACGGAGAACTGAATTCACAGAGAATGGTCAACCGAAATGTGGTGGAAAGATTTGACCGTTTTGTTTATCCTTTGGTGTTCAAAACCTGCGCTATGAGTAAATGAGTTTGCCCACCTTCAGTCTTGACTTCAGGAATTACTAATATTCGCATGGCACCTCTCGTCTTTGAGCTCTGCAGGACAGAGAAAGCGAGCCTTTAATGATCTCATCAACAGATCGTTCCTCCTTCTTCTGTCTGCTAAGGGTCTAGAGAAAACAGTTTGTTCATCGCTGCACAGTAATGGAGATCGTGGTAGTCCATACCAGTTGCTCTAATCATAAGTTTCTTAGAAAAGCGATTTTGAACTTCTAAAGCATTAATGATCGATTTCTTCGTGGGGCTGAAAACACTGGACTCAGTGAGCGCAATAAAATCGTACCCGCTTTAGTGCATTGAATACCAAATGTTGAGCATTTTTTGCAATGATTTTAGGTTGGTGAAGAAGCATTTTGGTAGTTTTATAAGTGTTCGGAGATATAAGTTCGGTTTAAACATTGAGATACAACAGGAGAAGAGAAGAATGATTGCACATGAGATTACAATTCTACGAAGCTACAAGAGGCTACGAGACAAGATCAGCTGTCATAGGAGAGCAGAAAGAGTTTACAGTTAGAGCTAACAGCATTGAGAGAGGACAGATTCGAGTTTTGATGGTGACGAGAGCCAGGTCTACGGGAGTTACGTTCAGCTTTAGGAAGTTCTAATATAAACCCCTTTTCGGAAAAGAATCTCATAGGGGCGCATTCTTAAGAGCCAAATCGCGATAGAACCGACATGGAAATACAACCTTCATGAGCCAGGGTCGCCCTGTACTCGGACGCCCATCTTATAGTACGCTTATGGACTACATTCGACAGAAAGATAGTTAAGGATATTCCTTACCAGGAGACTGTCTCAACGGTCGATCGGAACGGTCCAATTGTCGTATATGGGCAGAATCGCCTCTCTCTGAGAAACAAAAAATGCTAATATCTCGACCCCAATACATCTCTGCGCAGAGTTAGGGACCACTAAAGTTGGGCCGCTGACGTGGTTAGCTCTCCGCCTGCACAAGTAGAGCTCAAATTGGCGGAAACCAGCGATCGTGGGGATTAAGCCGTCCATCTACCCTCTACGCCACCGCCGCTTGCTCGTCATCGCTGTTTTCCAGTCAACTTTAGCTCGCCCTCCGCGTGCAAGCAGAGTCTAACGCCGGCAACGGCCAAGCTACCGTCGTCCCTAATTCTGCGCGGAGTTTTATTGGAGTCGAGATATTTGCACCTGTTGTTTCCCAGAGAGAGGCTATTCTGCCCGTATACAACACTTGGCCGTTCCGACCTACCGTTGAGATAGTCTCCTGGTAGACAGTTACCGTCATGCATGCCACTAGCAACTGCACTAGGATGAGGCAGTTCTGGAATATTCGAAATGACGGCAGATCTCACCATCAGACGTTCTTTGTCCTCAATCATTACCAAGAGGTCGAGTTTCTCAACAACAGCATAAATGGAATCGGGGTGTCTAGGCTGAGGGACTCAGCCAGTAAGATATCTGCACTCACTGCAGAACATTGGACTGCACTCGCAAAGTCGCTTTTCACTCGTGCGACTTCGTCCCCCAAGTCACGAATCTGGTAACCATAGTCTCCATTTGGTAGACGTAGTCCAATTCACGGTTGAGGAGCGTTTTCACGTAGGAAGGTGAGTCGGCATCGCGAAGCTGACCAATAGCCATTCTGATTCGGGAGTCCATGGCGAGAAGTCTATCCTGTTTCTTTTCGCTGAACACTACCAACAGCAGGAGAGGCCAGCATAATGAGAATGACGAAGAGCGCAATACTAATACACCTTGAAAGGTGGCAACGAAAGAGCAATTCTTCATTCCCTGCTACAAGAGAGTTCACTGGAGGTGTTGAGGCGATGAAAAGAGTGGAACCGACGTCGTATTCGCGTGAATAACAGAGTAGTTAGCAAAACAGTAAGGCTGGCGAAGCGGACCTGAGTGAAAGCCACAGCACGATATTACTTTGTGATACTGGATATAAACCTTTTCTTAAATATGCAATCACAATATTCTCGACACAGGAGAAGGGATTGACACGTAAATTGAAGAATGTACAACACAACTTTACTCGAAAGCTAATGGTCCCGTTGCATGGATACAGCTCTAGCAATATGCCCAGAGGCGCAACTAGAAACAGGACTATTGCGGACCCTAGCGCTTAGACATAGACGAAGCGACCTGGCGATGCTTTACAAAACTGTTTAACCTAATGCCAGTTGACAGCAGGGGCCAATTCATCAACGACTTACGTAACTTTAACGGAGAATTGTAAGCTTATGAAGCGATACGGTGAGCGATAACCGCATTATCTGAGCTTTTAACGTGGCTTATCGCTCATCATATCGCTTGATAAGCTTACGATTCTCCGTTAAAGTTACTTAAGGCCTATGGCATACCACCGACGAGGCCAGCGACGAGAAGGGCGGAGCGACGAGAGAGTGCTGGAATTCAGCGACGAGAACAGCGACGGTGTTGGGTGGGGGCGAGAGTTGGCGTTAGAGCGCGGTTAGTGACGCTTGCGTGAAGGCTGAAGAGGCGAATAATGCGATTTCTCAAAGAAACAACTCTATATTATTTATATTAGCAACTTAAAGTTTATAAGAATATTTTTACTGATATTTTAATAGAAAAGCTTAAAAACTACTGTTTGCTATTTCTTTCTCAGGGATCACAGGTCGGGCCTTCTCGATACAAGCAAGCCTACGAAAATCTTAGTGACAGACAAGGGAAACCGTTTATCGACGAAGTGAGTAATTTCCACGACATACAACGAACCCACAAAGGTTGCAATTTTTTAGGTACTTAAATGCTTTTATTTTGGAAGCCACAAAATTTTTACAGAACAAAAATTAGAACAAAGGTTCTGTCCATTTCCACTTAGCTTGGCTTTTCCTTCAATATTTTCATCAAAATATTCTCAGCATATACCGTTTGTTCAAAGCCATGACCAAGCTCGATGCTGACGAGATTCATCATCGGACATCCGCGGACACGGGGAGATTCTTGAATGGACTTTTCTCCGGAGGTGAGCTCGAATTATTGCTCAATTATTGGTACGACGAAGTTACTATTAGTCTAGCTTGATTATAAACTCGGTAATATTTCGACACTGAGCCATGGAACTTCATGTGTAGCGGAAATTGATCCAGCAACGCGATCGATAAATTTGGCCACTATAGATGCCGCTGGCAGACTCGGCAGTAGCGGCAGTGCCAGCGGCGGCAGATGCTTAAGTATAGGGACAACGATTTGGTGTGAATCGACGCCCCTATGCTTAAGACCCCCACACACTTCTGCGGCAACGCCGCGGCTCTGTCCTTAACTGTAGGGTAGGGACGCACAACACGCCATCGGCGACTAGTGGCGGCGGGGAGCTCTGAGGCGAGTGACGGGGCCGCTGGAGCGGCAGCGGCGGTAATGATTCATGACATTATTGCCGCCGCCGCAGATTTCGCACCGATTCAGCATCTGCAGAGACTGTTCGCACTCGTAGCTTTCGCGAAAGGGAGCGGTCAGAGGGCGGACATAAGGCGGAAAGGCGAATAGCAGCATTAGGTCTTCTTCTTCTTCAGCGTTTGTCCCGCTTCATGACGGGGTCCGCTTTTCCGGTGTCATGTCGCCATCTTTCCCGATCCAGTGCTAGATCAGGGTGCACACCAGCTACTTTAAAGTCCTTGTGTAACGTATCAGCCCAGCGCTGCTTCGGGCGCCCTCTAGGCCGTTTTCCAGACACTACGAAGTTAAGGCCTATCTTACGGACGCTGTCTTCCTTTCCACGCAGAACGTGGCCATACCATCGTAAGCGAGCTTCACGCATCTTGTCCGCTATCGGCGCGACACCGAACTTCTGCCGGATAGCCTCGTTTCGGATGCGGTCCAGGCGCGTGACTCCAGCCATCCAGCGCAGCATCTTCGTTTCCATTACGCTGAGGCGACTTTCCGTTTCCTTTGTCGCAGGCCAACACTCAGCTCTGTACATCGCTACCGGCCGGACGACGGTTTTGTAGATCTTCGACTTTAAGCGCTCTGGCATCTTCTTGTCGCAGAGTACTCCAGTCAACGAGCGCCACTTCGACCAAGCTGCACTCACGCGTGAGTTCACTTCAACCATCAGACTGCCATCAGAGGCTATTGCTGATCCCAGGTATTTAAACACCGAAGTGCGTGCAAGCTCAGTATCGTTAATCTTAATGGAGCTGGACTCATTTACGTCAGTCGTGAAATACTCGGTCTTCTTGACGTTCAATTTGAGCCCGAACATGGCCAGGCGGTCGCACCAAGCTTGCACCTCTCGCTCGAGCTCACCTTTGTCTTCGCAGGCGAGCATCACGTCATCAGCATATAGCAACGTCAAAGGGACGGGCTTCTGAAGATCTCGCGTAATGGCATCCATTACGACAACAAAGAGGAGTGGGGAAAGCGCAGATCCTTGGTGCACCCCAACAGAGATGGGAAACTCCGTCGAGGTTCCTGCTGCCGCTTGCACACGACTCTTTGGACAAGAGTATAGCATTCGCACCCACTCTACAAGTTCTTCGGGAACACCGTGCTGTCGTAGGCCGTACCATATAACCTCACGCGGTACGCGATCGAAGGCCTTCTCCAAGTCTAGAAAGACAAGATGCATCGGCCTCTGTTCCTCGCGATGCTTCTCTACCAGAAGAAGGGCGGCATGTATGGCATCGATAGTGCCACAACCAACCACGAAGCCGCACTGATTGCTGGAAAGCTTGACGATTTCGCGAATTCGGCTATCGAGGATTCGCTCGAAGATCTTCATGCTGTGCGAGAGCAACCGAATCGGACGGTAATTTGAGCAGTCTGCAGGCCTGCCCTTCTTCTTCCAAATCGGGATCGTCGTACTTTCCTACCAAACATCAGGCACCTTCTTCTCCGCTACAACCTGGTTGAAAAAACTTGGCCAACCCCTCAGCAAAGTACCAGAACTTCGACTTCCATAAGTCAGCTGGCAAGTCATCTGGACCAGTCGCCTTGCCCGGTCTCATCATCCTCAGAGCCGCGTCAGTTTCCTACACAGTGATTTTGTGGACGGGACCGTGGATAGGAGCCACAGAAGGAACGACCGGATGAGGGAACTCTTCAGTCGAAATTCCCTCGAAATAATCGCACCATCGCTTCAAGGCCTTTTTGCGTTCTGTCAGAAGATGGCCGTTCTCATCATTGATGCCAAAGAACTTCTCTACATCCTCGGATTGGCGATGACGGTTTTTCGCAAGTCGGTACAAATACCGCTCGCCATCGCGCGACTCAAGCTTTTCGTAGACATCATTGTAATGAGTGGCCTTTGCTACGGCCACAGCCTTCTTGGCAGCTTTTTTTCGCTTCGTGGTACTTTTGCCAATTATTGGCGGTCTTATCGCCGAGAAACACATGATAAAGCGCTTTCTTCTCTCGAACCTTTTCTTTCACATCGCTCGTCCACAGCCATGCCTGCATGTCGACTTTTCGTCGTCCAGGCTTTGTAGTGCCAAGTTCTGACCTCGCAGCTTGAAGTATCGCGTCGGTCGCTTTCTTCCAAGTTTTGTCGACAGTCGTGACTGTCGGTAGCCGTACGCGAGAAATCACAGCTGCTTCTTTCTCTTTCATTCGCCACCACTTGATTCTTGTAGCATCGCATCGCTCAACCTGCTGCAGCCTCGGAGGAGCGATCTTCAAAGTGCAGATCAGCGGACGATGCTGTGAGGCGACCGTTTCGTACGGCACGTTCCGAATCTGTTATTTGAAGGTTGCAGCAGTTCCTTGTAAACTCAGAATATGCTTTGACCTTTGTAGATATCGTTTTTGCTTTCTAGCCTTGCTTCTAACATCTTATTTAGAAAAGGGTATTTAGAAAAATCCGATTTCTGTTGCGAAGAGTTACTCCCAGTAAACGGTGTTTGTTTGGCTGTGGAGAAGCTCTGCTATTTCTGTATGACCCCTCTTTAACATTCTTTTTTAAACAGTTTTAGAGGTTTCGCGTTGCGACCTTTTTTGCGAACACGATCAAAGTATTATTTTCATCCAACACAAGGATGTGGGATCGGCCTTTGGGTTTCTATAGAGGACGCTCTTCTTGTCTTATACTACTTGCTGTCACAAAATGGAATATTTTATGCACCTCGTGTGACTGATGCTCTTGCTTGTATCTATTTCTGAGCATTCTTCTCACCTGAGCTTAAGACCTCAGCACACTTGTGCGGATGACGCAGAGCTTGCCACCGGCGGCGAGAGGTGTCGCGCCGCGCCACTCAGCTCATCCTTCATTTACGATTTTGTGCAGCGGCGAAAGCAACTCTGTCGACGGCATTAGCAACACTGGAGTGATTCATACAACTATTGCGGCTTCCGGCGGCAGTTTTGCCTGCGCTCTAGCCGATCGTGGCAAGGATCCAAAACGGAAACACATGAGTCTTTCAGACTTTTGATGGCGTTGAGCGCGTTGCACTCGTCGAGGTGCGTTATTTTTCGAAACGAGTAGCGACAACAGTATAAGAGTGCGGCGCTTCGCCGCTTCGTTTTTCTGCCGCTTGCTGCCTTCAACAATGGAATGTATACGAACGGTGCGGCAAAATTGGGGAGCAGAGACGCGTCACGCCCTCACTTCAAGAATTTTACCACCTGCAAACGAACCGAAAAAGTGTGTGGAGTCATATTTTTAAAGCGCTTGCACACTTGGCAGCGGCTGCAGCAAATGCTTGATTCGGTGAGGAGTGCTTAAGCATAGGGATATCGATTTGGCGGGAATCCGTGCCCGTATGGCCTATCATATACTCCCGCGTGCGCCTGTGAGGGCTCGAGACAACTGTCAAATGCGCCTTGCAGTGGCGGACGGCGCAGTGGGTGTGGCGGTTGTCAGTTGTGAAGTGCATTCGTTTGTTATCGTTCCACACTGGTTTCTACACATGTCTGGTGATGTTTTCCTAGTCAGTGATGTTTTGTTGTTCTCCTCGTGGGGTTTTCTTCGTTGCTAGGCTCGCTTTGCTTCGCTTGCGAACTCCCTTGTCGGCACGGCAGCCCACATTTCTGTGCCGGAAAAGTCACATGGAGGTTCTGGTGACATGACCGGCACAGAATGTGTCAACTGTACGCCTATTTTTGGAGAAGATGTTTTCCAGGGCGTTTTTTCCGAGGCATTCCTGTGCCGTCACGAGAAACCTCTTGTGTCGTATCGAACACAGAAACGTGGGTTTCCGTGCCTGCGGGCGGAATCGTAATCGAAAGAAATGCACGAGTGAGCACAGGCATGGCGGAAACCTCCTAGCGAAACATCACTTTGGAAAAGCTAGGCCTCACCTGGGACGATTCCGTGCTGAACAAGTCACTAGAACCCTCTCCTGTCGTGTCGATCATCACAGAAACGTGGGTTTCCATGCCTTCAGGCGGAGTAAGCACGAGTGAGCACAGGGATGCGGTAACCTCCCCATAGCAAAACATAACATCGAGTAAATACTCTTGTCAACAGCAATCTTACAACGATATGCGATGAGGAGGCGAAACAACAGGAAAACACGCGAAAACACGAAAGAAATGGTCGAGAAAACAAGGAATACAAGAAAAAATTCACCGGATCAGCTGAATGGCATGAAATTCTGCAGACGTATCCGCCTGCAAACTTGCGTGAACTGTGTCAGCCTCAGCGACGACGACGGATCGCGACGGGCGTAGCGGGCCGTCGAGTCGCTGTGCAATCCCGCATCGCTGCGGCGGACGGGAGTATACTATACGCCTATGCTTAAGCATTTGCTGCCGCCGCTGCCACTGCTGCCGCTCTCGAGTGTGGGAGCGTCTTCACGTAATGGGCGAGGTCCATTGCGGATTGGGGCACCTGTGTTCCCACGACTCTATAGTGTTGGCAAGCATTTTTCGCCAGAGGTTTATCTACGGCGGGAAGCTTCAAATTAGCTGTAGCTCCAATTTTTGTGGAAGACCATTCGAACGATACTTTGCCTTATCAGCCCGCACTGAAGTACTACAGATTCTCGCTATTTTTGACCATCTAGATGCTCGCAGGAAATCTGGACAACTATGGGGCTTCTCAGACAGTCTCCTTCAACTATGAATAAACCGCTTTGAAAAACTCACTTAAAGTTCATTGACCTCTTTAGTTAGAGATGCATGTGTAGCGCTATGGTGATTCATTCTTTACGTTCAGCTTCTTTGTTCGAGATTGTGCAAGAAATCACCGGATATGAAAAAGGAATTCTGGAAGAATACGGAAAAGGCTGCTCTGCTTCAGAAGTCGAAAACTTGCAGCTGGTATGATATCTTCTCAGGTTCAGAATAGCATACACATATAGAGTTGAAGAGATGCATAGCCGGGTTGCATGAGGATCAAACAGCGGAGATTTCTAAAGGGGTCAACAGCTTTATCTGTGTGGAATCGTCAGTATTCCTTGAAAAGAGCATTAAAACGTTGGCGATCATGGGAACTATGTCATGTCACACCTTTTTGGCCGCATGAGATGGTAACACACGATGTCGTGTCAAATTTTTAGTAAATCATTATAGTAATATATAAGTAATGTAAGAAATAAATCAGGTAATTTACTTTTCTAGCTGGATTCAAATTCTTCGAAGGAACCTTTTTTGCTATGTGTACTTCATCTTTAAAAGTTTTTGTAGAGAGTGTGATTCACGAAAACAGTTTCCGGTTTCTGAGTTATTGAGCTTCTCGACAAGTAGTGGTTTCAATTATCGAGCAACTCAAAACATTGCAAAAAATCAATTGATCCCACGCGCAAGACGTGTGATTATCGTGCGGTTGTCAACATGTTAAGCATGTCTTATGAAATATGAAAATGTAAAACTCATCATTAAGAGTGCTCATTACAAGAGCTCTAAGCAACTTGCGTCGCAATCTCAAACTCCTTGCTACCTTTCAGCATGGTTAACTTATGGCATCGCCTCTTCTTCTTCTCTTTGTTTTTTCTGTACCAGAAAGCCCTTTTTGTGAGCTTGAGATTTTTTAACTTTGCACCTCCGAAGTGCAGTAGTCTCCAATCTGCACCCAAATATTTTCTTGGAAAACGAAACATCTAAGCGAGTTGTTTTGCTTGCGCCATCAAAGATATCTCCCTGAATTTCCGCGAGTGCAGTAAATGCAGATGATCAACGCGCGTTGGCTGTTCGGTTCCGACGATTCATAGGCTTGCACAATTTTATTGCACCAGTAATGTTTTTGCATGCGTTTAGCGCAGGTAGCGAATCGGCGGTGCTCCTTGCCAAGGTATGTCCGAGTGGAATTTGATCGAATTTTTCTGTATGAGCTGTGTGTTTCTGCCTAAAATTTCATGGGATGTTTGAGCGATGAACGCAGCCACTACAAAACCACTAAATTGCGCATGTTACATTACTCTCTAAGATAATTATTGTACTGTATTGTTATTTGTGCTTTGTCAGGATGGGCGCGTGTAGCGCAGTCGGAGGAGGCGCCGGCACCCTTTACCAGGTTCCTGGTTCGGATTTCCCGCCTAGGCCAATCAAGCCTTCCATCGCTCCGGGGTCGGTGAATTGGTACCAGACTTGTCTGGAAAGGATAAAGCACTAACACATTAATCGTCTTCTTCTTCTTCGTCTTCTTCTTCTTCTTCTTCTTCTTCTTCTTCAGCGTTTGTCCCGCTTAGTTGCGGGGTCCGCTTTCCTGGAATGTTGGCGCCATTTCTCCCGATCAAATGCCTGATCAGGGTGCAACCCAGCCATCTTCAAGTCCTGATGCAGCGTATCAAGCCACCGCTGTTTTGGTCGCCCTCGTGGCCGCCTACCGGGCACATCAAGGTTAAGACCAGTCTTTCGGACAGTGTCACCTTTTGCGCGAAGGAGTGGCCGTACCATCGCAGACGAGCTTCGCGCATCTTCTCAAATATCGGGGCGACACCGAACCTCTGCCGTATGGAGTCGTTGCGTACTCGATCCAAACGCGTAACTCCGGCCGTCCACCGCAGCATCTTCGTTTCCATTACGCTGAGGCGCCTTTCAATTTCTTTGGTAACGGGCCAGCACTCAGCTCCGTAAATAGCTACAGGCCGGACGACTGCTCTGTAGATCTTCGACTTGAGGCGCTCTGGTATCTTCTTGTCGCAGAGCACTCCCGTCAGAGAGCGCCATTTGGACCACGCTGCACTCACGCGTGAGTTGGCTTCAACGAGTAAACCGCCATCGGACGCGATTGCTGATCCCAAGTACTTGAATACCGAAGTACGTGGCAGCTCAATGCCATTTACCTTAATGGAGCTGGACTCGTCTTCATCAGTCGTCATATACTCGGTCTTCTTGACATTCAGTTTGAGTCCAAATCTCTCCAAGCGATCGCACCAAGCTTGTACCTGCCGCTGGAGTTCAATCTTGTCTTCGCTAGCAAGCATTACATCATCAGCATAAAGCAACGTCCAAGGGACTGGCTGCTGAAGATCACGCGATATGGCATCCATAACGACGACGAAGAGTAGTGGGGAGAGCGCAGACCCTTGATGTACTCCGATAGAGATGGGAAACTCCATCGACGTGACATGGCAAATAGCAACCGACGCGATTCTCAATGCTGCGCGTTCCGAACTCGGCACTACGAAACCGGGACGGCGTAAGGTCGATAAGCAGACATGGCTGTGGACTAACGAAGTTAAGGAAAAAGTCCGAGAGAAGAAGAGATTGTACCACGCATTCCTCGGCGATAAGACAGCCGATAAATGGCGTCTGTATCAGGAAGCCAAGAAAGCCGCTAAGAAGGCGGTAGCCGTTGCAAGAGCCACTCATTACGATGATGTCAACGGGAAGCTTGAGTCGCGCGATGGCGAGCGATTTCTTTATGGACTCGCGAAGGTACGCCATCGCCAGACTGAGGATGTTGAGAAGTTCTTTGGCATCAACGATGAGAGCGGTCATCTACTCATGGACCGCAAGATGGTTTTGAACCGATGGCGCACCTACTTCGAGGAAGTCTCGACAGTAGAGTTTGCTCATCCAAGCATTCCATCTTCTCCTCCTGTATACGGTCCCGTTCAGAAAATCACCGTAGAGGAGGTAGAAGCGGCTTTGAAGAAGATGAAGCCGGGCAAGGCAACGGGCCCCGATGATTTGGCGGCCGACTTATGGAAGTCGAAATCCTGGTACCCAACGAAGTGGCTGGCGACGTTCTTCAACCAGGTTATTGCGGAGAAGAAAGTGCCCGATATCTGGCAGAGAAGCACGACGATTCCGATTTGGAAAAAGAAGGGCAGTCCAGCAGACTGCACGAACTACCGTCCAATCCGATTGCTTTCGCATAGCATGAAGATCTTCGAGCGGATTGTCGACGGGCGCATTCGTGATACCGTCCAGCTCTCTACCAACCAGTGCGGCTTAATCATTAATCGTCTGGCCAAGCCAAATACGCATTCAACTCACCTCCACGACATCCCGTAGAAATAGAATACGTGGCGCATCCCAAAGGGGATTGAATAACGCCGTCCTTTATCCTTTTTTTAGTGTGTCAGGATTATTATTGTGCTGTATTGTATTATTAAGGATAATTATTATTGGGTATTATTAGGCGCGTGTAGCGCAGTCGGAGAAGGCGCGACTGTCGCGTGCACCCGATACCAGGTTCCTGGTTCGGATTTCCCTCCCAGGCCAACCAAGCCTTCCATCCCTCCGGGGTCGGTGAATTGGTACCAGACGTGTCTGGGAAGGATAAAGCACTGACTTGTACATCGGCTGGCCACCGCAGGTCATTGTATGGCCAAATACGCATTCAACACGCCTCCACAACATCCCGTAGAAGTAGAATGCGCTGGCGCATCCCAGAAGGGATTGAGTAACGCCGTCCTTTATCCTTTATTTATTGTATTATTACTTGTGTCTCGCAAGTGCGAGTAGAGAAATGTGTTATTGAGGCCTTCTTCTTCTCGAGTAGGATAATTAGTGGTCTAGGTTACATGCAGCTCTAGCAGAATTTGTTTTTTTTCCCAGAGATGTTTTGAGATGTTGATGCTCCTAAGGCGTGTAAGTGATGGCGGCTGCGACTGCACATATATGTCAATATGTCATCGGCTTCGCGGCACCGTAAAGTGCTTCGAGCGTCTCCCGTCTCATTTTTTCTTATTGCTTCAGCGTAGGACTTTGTGTGTATCCTCATAGTACATTTAGGTATTTGAGCCTTTAATATATCGTTTTCATTGTTAGCTGGTTCATTATCTTGGCGCTACTGCGTCAGCACCGTTAACTTTTTCTTGAAAAAAAATGGAAATATGTGTAATTTCATGTAAAGATCTAAGGCATTAGTTTTAGGATGTGTCCATAATTACGGTGCGTACTGTCAGTTGTCTAATAAACATTGACGAGATCGCAAACGTTTCATTGGGTTAAACTAGAACACTAGTAGCAAAAATGAATAGCGCGCACAAGGCAATGCATCTCTATGTTTCTTTCTTTGTGTCGCCTCGGTTGGGCCTTCAAGATAAGCACAGAGTCCTTTGAAGAATGATGAACTAAAAGAAAGCGCACAACAACAACTGCCTTTAAAAAGGCGAGGTGCCATTTTCGAGGACTCTCTAAAATCTATCCCGCAGGAACATTGTATTGTTTCCTGGGCAGCGGCTTTTGTCTTTCATTCATTTTTGCTACAACAGCGTTCATTATTGCATCTCTTCTACCTTTCTGGGCGAGGTTGGTTATGTTTTGTTACGAACAGCCGTCAACCATGTTCGGCTGACTTTGGACCAATGATGTGTCTACGTGGTAAATGCTCTCGTTCCTTTCCGTTTCTTTTTGCTTGAACCTCAAGCACATGCTTAAACGTTTCTATGCCTGCGACGGATTTCCCACTCATCCAACATTCATATTTTTGCCGTCTCGGATATCACTTTTTGGGCTTCATTGACTAAAGCAAACAGGCGAGCGGCACCGGAGGTATTACATCAACTTTTCTATCAGTATTATACTATGAAAAAGCTTGAATCTTATGAGTGTCGCATGGGTCAATTTATGGTTTTTGCTTCTTATTCAAATGATGTATAAGTAATCTGAAGTATTAAAAGAATTTTGATTCATTGAATACATTCTATTGTAACGGAAACAGGCTATTGTTTTGGCGCGCGCTGCTACCCCCTACGGTGCTCTACAGGGGTGTACTTCCATCCCCGGTTACTCAACTTGGCCTTCGTTCGGGGCAGCAGTGGTCCGGGCGTCCCGTACTCTTGGCGTCCAGGCTGATCGATCGACGTCGGGCTTGGTCACGATTCCAGGGGAAAGTCGTCGTCCGCCGCTCGATGTGCAGCCAAGTCGCAGAATAGATCGTCCGGAGAATCCGCCGCTCGGTGCGCGGCACTGGCGAAGAATGAATCTTATGCGTTCGCGCCCGCCGCCTCGGCATTCTGAGACAGAGAAGCAGAGTGGGCGAGTTATCGCGCCCAAGTGAGACAGTCTCGACGACTCCGGTCCTCTTCAATACTCACGACTGAGTATTCGATCAACGATTTAACAGTAGGCACTAACCGACGGCCGTCCGCAGGAGAGTCGTCACCAAAAAACACGAAGTACACAATCTACACACGTACACTATTTACACTATATCTCTTCAGCTGCACTCGTTCACTACGGTTAGCGTAGTTTTTTATTAGGAATATTAATCACATCTATTTTGAGTACTAAAAGTGTTATTCATATTATGTTCGATTATTTTCTTCCCAGAAACCTCTAATGCCTCAAATGGGATCGAGGTCTGATCACAGTGATGATGCCTACAGAGGTCTCAGTGAGAAACAAGGAAAACGTTTCATTAAGATTGTGAGTATTCGTACATTTTATTGCAAAATCACAATGAAATTCTGCGAAAGTTTAGTTGCTTTCCCGTTTTCCTCTCAACCACCGTGAAGTTTACTCCGAAAACAAACTGAAACGGAGGTTTTCTCAAATTTCACATTCCCTCTTTTTCTAATTGTGTATGCGAAAATATTTTCAGCATAGTCCTATCCTTTGAAAAGCTTGATAATTGCGATCGCTTGGTTATCCTCAAAAGGGTGTCAGAAGAGGTGAAATGGTTCCTGCTCGACAATGCTCCTACTTTAGGTGAGCCGTACCTGTTAGTTTCAAAAACAGACTTATATATACAACATTGGATGCATAGCATATTTGCATGACAATGAACAATATTGGTTGCATAGCATATTCAAGATTTGCTACTCCTTCAATCCATGTTTGCTTTTTAATCAAATCATGTACTGGGTCGAAGTAACTGCATCTCCTTCATTCTGAAGAGGAAGCAATTCTGAGGAAGCAATTTGCTATAAAAACCGTTTTAAGAAATCCATAGAAGTACGTTACTGCATGCATATTACATACATTATAAATATATATAAAGCAGCAAGCGTGCGTGTGTGCGTGTGTCACACTGCCCATCCGTCACACTTGAGTTCGGGCGCGGGTCGGCAACCGTGCATGGCGAGCCGCAGACCTGCCGAACACGTCGGCAACCGTGCATGGCGAGCCGCAGACGTTCCGAACACGTCGGCAACCCTGCATGGCGAGCCGCAGACGTGCCGAACACGTCGGCAACCGTGCATGGGCATTTAGATGATTATCGATGGGAGTGGTTTTTGGAGGCAGTCGATATCGACCGATATTATCGATTTTTTGAGAATGGCGTTCAAGCGGCATGAAACTTCGGCCCTGGGGTAATCGAGGTCGCTGAACACGAATCTGAAGTCGACCAATCGATTCGAGATCCATCTCGATTAACATAAAGGTCAGAAGGCCAAGAATGATGGAAGCAAATCGCTTCAGAATACGGATATGCTATATAAATTCTATACTGTCAAGGTCGTCCAGAGATTTGAGATTTTGCGCACTTTAATGTTCCCCGATGCCTCCAGCTTATAACTAACGACTTCGCTGGTGTGCATTCATCGAGCAAGGCTGAATTATGTCTTTCGGTCGACATACCTAGCAACTACAACGAAAAGCTTGTCATGAATGGACTCTGTGGTAGAACGTACGTGTTAGAGAACTGCGAAGTTTAATAACAAAACTGGAATTATAATATTAAAACTGGCGATTGCGTGAAAATTGGTGCAAGATACAAAATAAGTGTGGCAGTGGTGTAGCAGCACTCATATAGGGAAACTCGGAAACACATAGGAATTGAGAACATTTAGCTGGTAGACGCTGTTCCAAAGTGCTAACATCACTTGATGTGATCACAGCGACTATGCGCAAGGCGTATGGTACACTCCCGTCCGCTGCAGCGACCCGGGATTGCACGGCGACGCGATGAGTCGCTGCACGCGTCGCGAGCCGTCGCCGTCGCTGAGGCTGACATAGTTCACGTAGTTCTGACAGAGGCTTTTGCAGAATTTTAGCAAGTCAGCTGATTCAATGGATTTTTTCTTGGATTCCTTGTTTTGTCGACCGTTTCGTTCGTGATTTTGCGTTTCATTCCCGTTTTATCGCCATCTGATCCGTGTAGCGTTGTAGGATTGTTGTTTTCAAGGGTATTTCGTCGATTTCATGTTTTGCTAGCTATGTCTGTGCCCACTCATGCATTTTTTTCGTTTCTCATTCCACTCATAGACATAGAAGCCGACGTTTTTGTGGTGCAAAATGCAGGAATCGGCACACAAGTGAGGGAAAAACGGCGGTTTAAAAAAACATCTCCTCCAAAAAATAGCCGTTCAATTGGCACATTTCTGTGCCGGGCATGTCACCGGAACCTCCCTGTGGCTTGTTCAGCACAGAAGTGCGGGTTTCGGTGCCGGCGAGGAAGTTCACATGAGAAAAAGTGCATGAGTCAGCCCACAAGTGGGAAAAACGGCCTAGAAAACCGTTCAATTGGCATATTTCTGTGCCGGAGAAATGCGGTGTCTTGACTCCTTTATTGGAGACTTTACCTTGAGTGGGCTTTCAAGGTGGTCCAGTGGTATACACAATTCTTTATCTGAACTAGAGCTGCCGCTCCGGACGGCTCAATTATACGACACCGCACATGGACCAGCTCTCCGCCAAGCTGGTCCTAACATTTGGCACAGCTGGCGAGGTCGCGCTCTTTGTGCGAGACAACAAGTTACAGGGAGGTTCTGATGACATGTCCGGCACAGACATGTGGGTTTCGCTGCCGCCAAGGAAGCTCATATGAGAAAAAGCCCAAAATGAGCCTAGCCACGAAGAAAACCCTACGAGGAGAACAGCAAAGGCATCACATGACCCCGAAAACATCACCAGACGCCACGCTGAGGTATAACACCCCCCTGGGACGCGTCGCGGCAGCGACGGCGCGACAAGGGATTACCGCGCTCCACTGCGTCGTCCGCCACTGCAACGAAGGCGCGTCATTGACAGTTTCCCTGCGCCCGTCCCTGGGGCGACGCGGAGTACACCATACGCCTAAGATTATAGCGCACGAGGAAGAGATATTATGCAAGAAAGCGCTCGACGTTCTAAGGTTTAACGAAAATACATGACCGGCATTCACCAACGACCAAACCTACGAGACACAGTGAGACCTACTCATGATGAGGCATTTCTCGTAAACCTTGTGCACCAATTCGTGGGTGCATTACTGGATAAAATTGACTTGACGACCTTTGTGGGTATTTTCGCCTACCAGTAGGGGCTTCTCGTTACGCGGAAACTGCGCTCTGTCGAAGCAGCTGCTAGCTAGACATACGCTAAATCTTTTTGTTTTTATATTATTAGTGTAATTGTGTGTATGTTGTGGCGTATTTCTAACTGGCGAACGTAGGTGAACAAGGGACCTCTTACATACGGGCCGGATATAAATTCACTGGGTTACTACTCTGCATTGCAAGTTTTGAGGAATAATGCCTGCACCAGTTTCTACAGAAGGGCCCAGTCTCCAAAGGGTGTTCTGTACAAAGGCTGGGACATCGGCATGGACTATCTGCTGTGCACTATAGATAATTTTTCGTGTTGTCTTTACACCTGCATTAACAATAAATGAATCATGTCGAGGGGAGGGGGGGAACTATTATAGCATTATTCCTTTCGTTTTGGTTATAAATATTTATTCACCTATTTACTTTAACGAATAACTACAACAGAAACAGGGTCAGGAAAAAAGTAGTTTTGGAGCTATAGCTCGATTAAAAACGTAACCTGCTGGAGTAGGTGTTAGCGCAGCTCGAGAGCGGTTAAAGATTTTAAATATAGCGACGTATAGCGGTGTTGAACGATAAAATGTAAGGCACAAGCTTCAAGTTATGAGTATGCGCTAGTGCTACGACCGACTAACCACACAGCTGGCAAAGTCATTCCGGGGCAGGCCCTGTACTTAAAGGCGACTTGGCGATTACTTACCAGGGAATTCTCTCAGGCGTATGTCTGAACTGCGAAAACGAATACCAGATGAGAATCTCCACCCTTCAAGTAGTAGGAAAAGATATTCCATTTTTGCAAAGTCCTTAAACCCAAGGAACTAGGCAGCCTCAAAGTCTACTACGGGATCGCTTGAACACGTACAAAGCTACCATAATCGGCCGAAATTTCAAAAATGGGTATCATGTTCGTGATCAGCGCCCCAGATGACCCCTTAAGCAAAGTTTGGGTGAAATGTTTTCTACCCCTTCTCGACCTCGACCAAGAAGAGGCCAAGGGTCGCAAAAGTTCAATAGTGCCGCTTCAGATTTACTCTTGACGATCGCATACTTAAGGAAGCGTACACTCATGTCACGGCAAACCATCGGGATAAACTTTGTGAAAGATATCTCTGCACCCCTATCTTCAATAAAAAATCTCTCTATATGTATCATTTTTAATTGGTCGGCTCACCAGAGGAGTTTCAAGACCAACGTGCCGTTAGAATATGACGGTGACCTATACTCTCCGACCTGCCGGGACTGCAGTAGCTACCAGCCCGTCATCATTACTGTGTCTAGTTCATTTGTACACATTCGACGGGCAGTAGGGTACAACTTGGGACTTGTGCAACGATCAGCTGCCCTTCTTTGATCATGAGGAACACATGCTAGATGAAATGAGATTGACTGGACAGTCATTCTCGGCTTGTGGACTGGTGCAATCATATGCTCTTCTAATTGCTTTATTTATGCCTAGTTGGGAAGATTCATTCCTCCATGTAGCTAAGGGACCTATCAAAAATCAGCAGAAATTTCAAAGTGTCACATACAGGGGGCAGATGATGAAAATCTCTCACTGAGCACGTACTTCTCAGCCTATAATGGAATACATGGATTGGGAAAGTTGGGAAGGTGAATGATATCAAAAACGGAATGAACACTAAGAATGCAAAATTACTTTGAGGTCAAGGAATTGAACATCCGACCCTTTGCCTATGAAGAGCCGTCACCCCCGCTGAGCCGCCGAGCTGCTTGCCTCGACGACGGAGCCAGACGTATTTCACCATTTCTCTTATCTTTGCGTGCGACACGCACGTATGTATCAGACCCTGACAGTGCAATACATTCCTGGGTGTTCAGGGCCCCTATTTCCTTAGGTTCAAAGACTTTGTAAAAACGGAATATCCCTTCCTACTAATTGAAGGGTGGAGAGTCTAGCTGTGGCATTCATTTTTGCCGTTCAAACCTACGTGCGAGTACAAGTGATCCCAAAGTAACCTTTGAGGCTCCCTAGCTCCTTGGATTCAAGGACTTTGCAAAAATGAAACATCCCTTCCTACTATTTGAAGGTGGAGAATCTCACAGTGGTATTCGTTTTCGCAATTCAGACATACATCTGAGAGACTTCCCTGGTTAGATAGAAAGCACGAAGCGTGTATTGAAGAAAAGATAAGATACCGCGATATCTCAAAATGATGTGCAATTATAAACTGAACTCTCAAAAGCTACGCGTACACTAAAACGTTTCGCAAAAAAGAAAAATAAGGTTTTCAAAAAAAGAATGACACCATAAGAATGTGAATTGCTTTTGGGAAGCGAGAAATGGATACCAGAAAAAAAATTAAGGAAAAACTGATTCGTAGTAGACTAGATCTGTGAGAAGGCATGTTTGAAGTTAGAGAGATCATTGCACCACTGGGGTGGCTCGTTCGAGGAGGGGATCAAAACGCTTTTATAATACTCATTGGTGAAAAACTTTGACAAAATATTACTTTGAAGATCAATTTACTCTACGCTGCTTTTTCTACGGTTTCCGTATAGTGCATCAGTATCTTTTATGCAAAACATTACTTTACAATACAGAGCGTATTGTTTATAAAACAGTTTTTCTAGATAGATATAAAATTTTTGGGCTAATGCTCTTCAGCTAGCTTTTTGCAAACAATTCTTGCTGTTTCAGGCGGCTCTCATGTTGCATAAGCCAGTGGAGCGAAAGACAAGATGTGAAATTTTTTCCAGCAGCATGGAATAAATTGTGTTTTTTTGCATCACATGTGTTCTTTTAAACTGTGTTGTTTTGGCGTTATTTAAGGAAGTAGGAAGAAATGCGAAAAAAATAATTGAAAATCTAATCTAATCTAATTTAAATATCCGAGACATTTTTTATTGAAGTTCGTGACTTTAAAGCTTCAGTTGTTATACATTGGGGAACAAGCGGCTGCTAATTAATGGCGTTGCTGCGCAATGATGTTCTGAACAATACATTTATGCAATTCTCGTAAATTTCGTTGGTCTTACACAAGTCTGACCATAGGCGTTGTTCAATGTTTTATTTCTGTGCATTACGTTCTTTGGGACTAAAATTTTCGGATCTATCCTAGTCGGGACGGGGGGGGGGAGTCCAAAGAATTAAAAATTATGTAACAAATCCACTTGAGACTTACCGAGCGACTCCTACAGAACGAGATAGCACCTAAACTAGAAAAATTCAAGAAAAACCGAAAAAATCACACTTGTTTTCGCCGCGGTTGTAAGCAGCCAAAGTTATGTGCCCTACTCATCGTGTTAGATCCTGGGCCGGATTCATCAACGACTTACAGCAATTTAACAGAGCGAATTACAGCCGAAATTCCTGATAGCGCAGCTTATCAAGCGACACGGTCAGCGATAAGCCGCGTTATCTGAGTTTTCCGCTGTGAATTCTCTGTTAAAGTTATGTAAGTCGTTGATGAATCCGATCCCTGGTTATAACATGTCAGGCGGTGGTCAGCACGCGGCATGCCTCCATTGCTTCGCTCTTTGCCCTCCGAGACGGTTGTAAAACCTCGGCGATTTTATTTATTTTTTGTTTGGCTGTTGGTTTTTTGTTTCTTTTAAGGACTATCGTGTTTTCTAAGGGCCGCTTGGTAAGTCTCAAGTCAATTTGTTACACAATTTTTAATTCTATGGACCACCATCCGACTAGGATAGATCCAAATTTTCTTTCAAGCGAAGTACACAAGGTGAAAGTGAAGGAACTTCAGAATGAAATGTACTTCAAGGGATGCAGCTTCGAACGCCGAATCAAAATAACTGTTCCTTTCATGCTATTAACAGCTGGGAAAGGACTTCTAGTTCTAGAACTTTATTCTTGAAGATAACAGAGCTTAATTAGTAAGGAAACAGCGCTCACACCCGAGCGGTAATGGAGCAGTGGATAAAGAAACGCCATGGTAAGACGGGGTGGTTTGTGGTCTGACTTTTTGGTTATGAAGGGTTTTTGCACATCCTAAAAGAGATCCACGGCAGAGCGGCGTTCTACCCCCCCCCACCCTTTAAAGGTCCGATTGATTCGCACTTATGTTTATGTTTATTTAAGCCAACAACAAACAACAAAGTTGATAAACGAAACACGTAGCAAAACAATGGTTGGCTATACAACAAGAAATGAAGGAAATGATATGGAGGCAAATGTTATACCAGAAACAAATCTGTTAGCTGAGAAAAGCCCAAGATTTAAATTCATTCCTCATCAATGTTTAGTCATTGATTCCGTAGAAGTCATTTCCATACAAAATTATGAGAAGATGTATTATCTTTCTTCCTCATACTTAGGTTAACTGCAATTAGACTGTGTGCGAACGTGCTGTTGGAGGGCAAAAAAGAGCGGTTCTGCAAAAACCAGCCAAGTTATAGCGTGGTATGTATGAAATTCGTAAATTTCGTACCACTCTCGAGCAACATTCTTGGCAAGTCACACCTAAGCGTAAGGATATAGCCTTTCGAACTTACCATAGGCGAGGCCGCGCTTCTTTCAGTGACAGCCTTTGTCGCTTCTATAACTCCAGACTGGTTGACCATAAGAACCGCAACTATTGGTAGACTGATAAAATTTTTTGGAATATTTTTGTCAATGTATTGTCTTGTTTACCGTCCAGCTTCCCATTCAGTACACAGTAAATTGCATGATATACTGAGAAAAAAGGAGATGACTTCACGTATCAAGAGAGGAGAGAAATAACAGGATCCAGTCATATGTGTTCTTATAACAAATACAATCCCTGGGTTTAACTCAGACTATGCAGAATTTTAAAACAAGCGTGAAAAACACAAAACAATCTACATAACAAGGGACGAATACTATAATACGTTACTCGTTGAGAACGACTACTGTATTTGCAAGATCACTACGGTAGAAAGATCCACCCAGCAAAGCCTCTTTAAAGACCTTTTGAAAGCTGAACATCCGACAAGACACTACAGCATGATCTAGGTGGTTCCTGGAATACTTGAGCTCAACTGCAAATAAATTCTTGAGAAAACATTAAAAAATCCCTTTTGTCTGAGATATGACTCTAGCCTCTGGTTGAAGATAGCTGCTGTTGGCGATGAAACTACATCGTTTGGCAAGCTATTCCACACTCTCGGAGCTCGTACAAGAAACGATTCCAGAAAGTGCTGCGTTCGAACTCTTCCAGTAGAAATTCGCAGTGAATGGCCTCTTGTTCTATCGCTAAATTCCGAGAACTTGAAAACCTCATTACTGTCAATATCCACAGCACAACGGACTATTTTAAATATTAAATTTTCGTCATATATTACTCTTCTCAGCTGAAGGGATGTACTACCAAGAACAGTCAGCCTTTCTCGATAGCTGATATTGAACAAACCGTTTCTCATAAATATCTAGTTCGTAAATCTTTTTTGCACCCTTTCAATTTTGTCGATGTAAGTCCGCTTAGACGGAGACCAGATTGGTGTGCAGTACTAAAGCAGTGGCCTTACATAAACAGT
>OX375866.1:109130638-109239772 GCA_947359475.1 Heligmosomoides polygyrus bakeri
AATGTTCGCTTGAACACGGCCGGTTACCCCCTCCCCCCACGTTGTTAACTAGGATGGTCTTACCAGAATGTTGGAAGAGACGAGAGGAATGGGTCCGATGTAACCAAAACTTCGTCTAGGAGCTTATTTTGGCACTCATGACGATTCATTTCCGTTTTTAAAGTTTTAGCCGACTAGCGAGGTATGTTGTGATAGGTATGTGTAACGCTCACCAGCGTATACCTATCGTCACATACCCTGGCGACGACCGTTCTGCCTTGTTAAAGGACGTAGTTATAGATTGAAACTTGTGGTTCATTGTACATTTATTACCCACAAGGCATGTAAAAATGTGTGATTGTAAAACAACGAAAAAATGAGCAATCGAAATGAGCAAAGAATGAGCATCAAAGCAGAGAAAGTAAGGATAATTCAAAGGAGAAAAAGGTCTAAGTCAATGAATCAGGCTGGTCTGGGAGAAACGAATGATCGGAGATTATTACGAAAGCAAGATTGAACGCATTTCTGACCAGCAGAGGTAAGATTTGTCCCATATTCTCACATAACTCCTACACAGAAAGGAACGTCTAGGGAACATCGGTGGTACTGACATACTACCGATTAGGAGGGAAATTGGCCGTGATCGTCGAAATGGACATCGGCTTCGTGTTCAGCATCCTGATTAACCCATCAGAGGCCACCAACGACTTACATAACTTTAACAGAGAATGCACAGCGGAAACCTCAAATAACGCGGCCTATCGCTCACCATATGCCTGTGGCCTATGTCATACCATACCTCACCCCGAGCGAAGCCTAATGGTAAGCTCCCGTATCGATCGCGCGAAGCGATGAGTCGATATGGGAGTCATTAAGGGCTTGGCACACTCTTGCTGCTTGACGCAGCTCCAATGATGAAGGATAGGGCAGAGACGCAGAGTGCGTGTCTCTGCGTCAGGGGCGGCGCGCTTATGGCACACTTCGCTTCAGGGCTGACGCGGTTAGGCCGGGGGCGTACTTCCATCGCCGCGATGCCATCGCGGCGCTCAGTTCATGACCATTCCGCCGCACGCGGTCGAATAGTCAAAGGAAACCTCGCCGCGGCCGCCGCAACAGTAACGGTCGGCATGCGCGATGGCTTCCCGCGCCCATCGCGGGCATGGCATACTTTTTCGCGCCGCGCGCGGTGTTTAGCGTTTGGTCCTGGACGGATCGCCGTCGCGCCCCATTGCAGAGCGATGGGCGATGCGTCGAGCACAGAGAAATTCAAATTCTTTCGCGTCGCTCTGCGAAACTCATCGCCGCGATTCCATCGCGGCGACGGGAAGTATGCACGGGGCCTTACAGGGTACGGGTAAACCATGACTCATGTTTCGGCGGTTTCGTCGTGCCGTCGGCGCCCTCTCGATTAGAGATCCCGCTCGTTCTGCCTCGCTGCATCTCTCCACCGTTGCGCTAGAGTCCAGACAACGGAGCGCAGGCGAGATAGGCAGCTCGAGGACTGCGCTTCATAAACCATTCACTTCATAAACCACTTTCATAACTAGGCGACCTCTCTTATTGGAAACGTTGATGCGAGTAGTCTTGCCTTATCTTTTCGACTTTTTTTAAAAAGAATATTACGCCAAGGACATTGGTAATAGTACTCGCAACCACTGTTCCGGCTCAAAGGTGAGATCCAATTCTTCCTGCGTTGCGAGTTGGGAACGCGACGTGTACTTGCCAGAACGTCACGGTGGTGTGTTTGATTGGTTACACAAGGTCACACGCAAAGCACTGAGCGGCTTGGAATAGGTTATTATCGCTTTTCTTGCGTAGACCAATGGGATTTCAAGCCCGTTACTTCTCAAAACCTGGCTTCAGAACGCTTCGAAGATCAGTTACTGCAGTGCTGTGTGAACACAGATTGGTTTTATCTCAAATCGATGGCCTTTTTCAGAAGTTTTATCCTAAGATTCATTGCTTCTTGCTGTCTGCAAATGAGTATAATCCATCACTATCGTCTGTAAAAAGAAACAGACCTAAGGCTCCCAGAAAAAAGGGAAGCTGAAGGGTCAGAGACCGGCCTTGAGGATTGTCATCTGTTCACAAACGAAAATGTTCTGCCCAAGGAAGGCGAATAATAGTAATAATAATCTCCAAGTAATAATAATAGTAATAATAGTAATAATAATAATAATAATCATGAGTATGATTCACTTAAGTTTGTTGCTTCCTGTCTTCCACTGGCATGTGCTTCCATGAAAAACGATGCCACTATGTAAGCAGGACCCAAACGTCTCTACCAGTTTCTTTTTACAAATCCAGTTTTGCCAGACCTGCGTACCTTCACCAATTGATGTCTGTCGTGCCACCCAAAACGTAGCAGCTTCCAGGCGACTGTTTCGTGACCTTTAGGAAGTTTAAGCTACGTAAGCTAAGAAAGTTGCAGTTCTCCTCCTTGAAACTCAGTCCTCTTGCACTGCGCGCCTCAGCGCGGCGAAATGCTTCGCCATATCGCTTGTTAAGCCGCACTATCAAGCATTTTAGCTGTATTTTCTCTGTTAAATTCCTGCAGGTCGTTCATGAATTCGGCCCCAGGCCCCCCTCTAGGTGACTTTCCTTATTATCCATTTTTTCGACAAAAACCAATGGTGTGCGGCTCGTTGCCGAAACACCCGCCCAATCCTTACTGAGTATGGTCAAAGGCTACGTGAGACCACTCTTCCAATGCAGTCGCCTTGCTTAGAGCTACATGCAAGTATCCACATGTCTTGGTGGTTATATTAGGTTGTCCCATAAGCCCCGCCGTTTTTTCAACGATTCACTGCAGATTTCGCCGGCGGTCTCTTGCATAGCGCTACATAGCTTTCGAAAGAGAATGATTTGCTCTATCACAACATGTATTGCATTTCTTTTTTCATCATGAATTTTGTCAATTTTTAGGTGAAGCGAGAAGTGAAAAAGTGAAAAAGTAGCCGTTTGCGCACTTGTTTTCTCCGCTTAGGTTTGAAATTTCTGTGCGCTTTTAACAGCGTTTGGAAGACAATGTTCTGTACTACAAGAATACGTGTTGCACCTGTTTGCTTATTTATCCTTTATTGATTTCTAGGTCATCAAATTGGGACGTCCGACTTTTCCGTTCGAACTTAACCAAAACTCCTGCTCTGTGGTAGGACTTTTTTGCTCACTGCTATATGTCGTTCGAAAGAAAATGTCTTGTTTTGGAAGAATTCGTGTTGCCTTTATTGGTTCATGCTGATTTCTGTCGAATATCAACAAAATTCCAATGAGAGAAAAATCATCTTCACCAACAACTCCTTCTCCTTGTTCAGTTCGTATTGCTCAGTTTTATATGACGAGTGATCTCGAAAGTGCATGTCTTGTTCTATCAGAGCCTATGATTTGTTCTTCGGCTGTTCAAATTTTTGCTAATTTTCAGGTCGTCAAAATGGAGCAATGCCAGGTCGACAAGGATGAGCACTTTTGGCACCTTCTTCTCTTTGCTTTCAACCAGTGTTCTACTGCGGCTAAGGCGCTAGAACCCTCGTTGACTGTACAAACACTATTTTTCATCGCCAGTTACAATTCTGTGCAGAAATCGTTGAATATGTCCGTCTGATGAATGAACATCAGGAACCAGCGAGTGACGATCGCTGCCGGCCTGCTTGTCCGTCATCAGTGACCACACGGACATGTTCAACGATTTTTGCACAGAATTGTAACTGGCGACTGAAAAATAGTGTTTATGCGGTCAACGAGGGTTCTAGTGCCTTAGCCGCACTAGAGACCTGGTTGAGAGCAAGGAGAAAATGTGCCAAAAGTGCTCATCCTTGTCAACCGGGCACTGCTCCATTTTGGTGACCTGAAAATTAGCAAAAATTTAAATCGCCAAAGAAAAAATCATAGATTCTGGTAGAACGAGAAATGCGCTTTCGAGTGTTGTATCACACGTTATATAAAACTGAGCAAGACAGAGTGAACAAGGAGAAAGAGTTGTTGGTGAAGATAATTTTTCTCTCTTTGGAATTTTGTTGATATTCGACAGAAATCAGCATGAGCCAATAAAGGCAACACGAATTCTTCCAAAACAAGACATTCTCTTTCGAACGACACATAGTAGTGAGCAAAAAAGTCCTACCATAGAGGAGTTTCGTTAAAAGATCGAACGGAAATGTCGGACGTCCCAATCTGATGACCTAGAAATCAATACAAATATAGGACAAATATGCAAATAGGTGAGACACGTATTCTTGTAGTACAGAACATTATCTTCCAAATGCTATAAAAAACTGCGTAAAAAAATTCCAAAGCTAAGAGGAGAGAAGCGACTGCGCAGATGGCCATTTTTTCACTTTTCACTTTTCACTTAACGACTTAAAATTGACAAAATTCAGGATGAAAAAAGCCATACAAATTCTGATAGAACAAATCATTCCCTTTCAAAAGCTCTATGGCTCTATGCAGAAGACCACCGGCGAAATCCGCAATGAATCGCTAAAAGAAACGGCGGCGACTTATGGGACAACCTAATAGATCTGCTCAACGTGAATAATTTCTCATCAGAGAAGACTGTCGAGAGGTGCTCGTCGTGAGCGACGCGCTCCTGTAGCGCAATAAATGTTTTCCTCCTTCCTGCATATTGCTGAGCCGCCCCTGACTTTTTTAGCACTTGTTTGGCCGAAGGTGCAGCTTGTTCTTGACCAGCCTTTGTAGCCTTTGGTGGTGTGGGAGACGTGGAGGTCTCTCGCACTCGCAACAGTGTTCTTCAATTGTTGCATAGTAACGCTGATTGGGCGTCCGCCGTCGAGCGATTGATCTTATCTTCAGAATTTTTGCAATTTCCGATGTTGCGTGTCGCGGTTCGAACAGGGCAAAAATTTGGGCTCTTTTTAGGCGCCGATCCACCATTTCCTACAACGTAGATTTCTGAAAGCTATAAGGTATATGCTAGGAGGAATGCACTAAAGAATGGCTAATACTTTTTTTCAAAAAATCGGATATCTTTTCCGGTAACGAAAGCACGAAACTTTTGCAGGAATTATGCTCCTCCCTGTATAATAGTTTGGTAAGAATAATAAAATTCGTTTAAAAACGGGTAGGCTAAAGCCATTCTTCTTCATCATCTTCTTCTTCAGCGTCTGTCCCGCTTCGTAGCGGGGTCCGCTATTCTGGTGTCATGGCGCCACCTTTCCCGATCCAGCGCTAGATCAGGGTGGACACCAGCCGCTTTCAAGTCCGTATGTAGCGTATCAGCCCAGCGCTGCTTCGGGCGCCCTCTAGGCCGCTTTCCTATTACCTCGAAGTTAAGGCCTATCTTGCGGACGCTGTCTTCTTCTCCACGCAGAACGTGGCCGTACCATCGTAAGCGAGCTTCGCGCATCTTGTCCGCTATCGGCGCGACACCGAACTTCTGCCGAATGACATCGTTTCGGATGTGGTCCATGCGCGTGACTCCTGCCGTCCAGCGCAGCATCTTCGTCTCCATGACGCTGAGGCGCGTTTCAACTACCTTAGTCGCAGGCCAACACTCAGCGCCGTACATCGCTACTGGCCGGATGACTGCTCTATAGATCTTTGACTTAAAGCGCTCTGGTATCTTCTTGTCGCAGAGCACGCCACTCAACGAGCGCCACTTGGACCAAGCTGCACTCACGCGTGAATTCACTCCGACCATCAGTTTGCCGTCAGACGCGACTGCTGATCCCAGATACTTAAAGACCGCAGTGCGTGGAAGCTCGATGCCGCTAACCTTGATGGAGCTGGACTCGGTAACGTCCGTTGTTAAATACTCGGTCTTCTTGACGTTCAATTTGAGTCCGAACATGGCCAGGCGGTCGCACCAAGCTTGCACCTCTCGCTCGAGCTCACCTTTGTCTTCGCAGGCGAGCATCACGTCATCAGCATATAGCAACGTCCAAGGGACGGGCTTCTGAAGATCTCGCGCAATGGCATCCACTACGACAACAAAGAGGAGTGGGGAAAGCGCAGAACCCTGGTGTACCCCGACAGAGATGGGGAACTCCATCGAGGTTCCGGCTGCAGCTTGAACTCTACTCTTTGGGCAAGAGTAGAGGATTCGCACCCACTCTATGAGCTCTTCAGGAACTCCATGTCGTCGCAGGGCGTACCATATCACTTCACGCGGTACGCGGTCAAAGGCCTTCTCCAAGTCGAGGAAGGCGATATGCACTGCCTTTTGTTTCTCGCGATGCTTCTCTATGGCCGGGGGCATACTTCCATCGCCGCGATGCCATCGCGGCGCTCAGTTCATGACCATTCCGCCGCACGCGGTCGAATAGTCAAAGGAAACCTCGCCGCGGCCGCCGCAACAGTAACGGTCGGCATGCGCGATGGCTTCCCGCGCCCATCGCGGGCATGGCATACTTTTTCGCGCCGCGCGCGGTGTTTAGCGTTTGGTCCTGGACGGATCGCCGTCGCGCCCCATTGCAGAGCGATGGGCGATGCGTCGAGCACAGAGAAATTCAAATTCTTTCGCGTCGCTCTGCGAAACTCATCGCCGCGATTCCATCGCGGCGACGGGAAGTATGCACGGGGCCTATCAGGAGGCGAGTGGCGTGTATGGCATCAACGGTGCCACAGCCGGCCACGAAGCCGCACTGATTGCTGGAAAGCTGGACGATGTCCCGAATTCATCCATCGACAATTCGCTCAAAGATCTTCATGCTGTGCGAAAGCAAGCGAATCGGACGGTAATTGGAGCAGTCTGCAGGACTGCCCTTCTTCTTCCAAATCGGGATCGTCGTACTTTGGCGCCAACACTCAGGCACTTTCTTCTCCGCCACAACCTGATGAAAGAACTGCGCCAACCACTCAGCAGGGTACCAGTACTTGGACTTCCACAAATCAGCTGCCACGTCATCGGGCCCAGTCGCTTTGCCTGGCCTCATCTTCTTCAAAGCCGCTTCAATCTCCTCCACGGTGATCTTCTGAACGGGGCCGTGGGTTGGAGCCGTTGAAGGGATGGCTGGATGAGGAAACTCTACCGTAGAGATTTCCTCAAAATAATCGCGCCATCGCTTCAATGCCTTCATGCGGTCCGTAAGAAGATGGCCGTTCTCATCATTGATGCCGAAGAACTTCTCGATGTCCTCGGTCTCGCGATGGCGATTCTTTGCAAGTCGGTACAGATACCGCTCACCATCGCGAGACTCGAGCTTCTCGTTGACATCTCCATAATGAGTGGCTTTTGCAACAGCCACTGCCTTCTTTGCAGCTTTCTTCGCTTCTTGGTACTTCCGCCAGTTATCGGCTGTCTTGTCGCCGAGAAACACGTGATAGAGCGACTTCTTCTCTCGAACCTTCGCTTTCACGTCGTTTGTCCACAGCCATGTCTGCTTGTCGACCTTCCGTCGCCCAGGCTTCGTAATGCCGAGTTCTGACTGTGCAGCTTGACGAATCGCGTCGGTCGCCTTCTTCCAAGTTTCGTCGACAGTCGTGACTGTCGGTAACCGCACGCGAGAAATCACAGCTGCTTCCTTCTCTCTCATTCGCCACCACCTAATTCTAGCTGCACCGCATCGCTCAACCTGCTTCAGCCTCGGAGGGGCGATCTTCAAAGTGCAGATCAGCGGTCGATGCTGTGGGGCGACCGTCTCATACGGCACGATCTTCGCGTCTGTGACAAGACTCCGGTCGCGATCTCTCACAAGGACAAAGTCTATCTGAGACTTGGAGCTCCCACTATAGTATGAGATGAGGTGGGAGTCGCGTTTTCGGAAAACGGTGTTCACAATGGTGAGATTATGCGATTCCGCATACTCAAGAATGCGCTCACCATCGGCGTTACGTGATCCGTATCCGAAGACACCATGACAGCTGTACCCGCCTTCGTAGCACCTACGTGCCCATTAAGGTCACCAGCGACTATGATGACGTCTTTCGACGGTACCTCTGCTGTCTTCTCATCAAGCAGGCCCCAAAACTCTTCCTTGGCTTGATCCGAGCAGCCAGTCTGCGGAGCATACGCTGAGAAGAAGTGATAGAGTCGCTCCTTAGCGGCGACAACGATCTTCATCAATCGATCGTCAAAGCGCTCGACGCTTACAATCGAGTCACGAAATCGTTCGGAGACGATTATTCCGACACCACTGGTGGTCCTGGGACTTCCACATAGAACGGCCTTGAAGCCTCGTCCTATGTCCCTTGACTTGCGGCAGGACCACCTCGTCTCCTGCACCGCACAGAAATCAACTCTTCTACGCTCCAGTGCTTCAACCAACTCGCACGAGCGGCCCGTCAACGTACCCACATTCAGCGTAGCCACGCGGGTCCTGCTTACGTTACGGGACTTTCGGACTAGCTCAGTTGCCCCCCGATGCCGTCCTCGCATCAGGGACCCTCGCATACTTCTCACACTCAACGGGCTCTGCGAGTGCGCGTCGGCTCCCGCAGACGCCGTAGCACTATCTCGAAACACTTTAGCTGTCATACACCATGTGATGTGACATGGGTCTTCGTAGGCCGGCCTGTCACAAGGGCCTGTCGCCTGCAATCGAGTGTCCGTGTTCGGCTTAACTCGCAGAGCGAGTAGTTTCCAGTGGCACCACGTGGAGGAACGGACATCGCCACCAGGCTAAAGCCATTAACCGTGCTTTTATGTGCCCACTCCCCGACTAGGATAAATCGGAATAAGTTGCTCTACCAGAAAATATCTTTCGCCTTTTCCCATCTCGTTTTTTACCAATTTTCATATCATTAAAGTATATAGTCAATAAAAAAGGTGAGCCATGCCGGCTGCTCCTTCTCTCTGCCTACATTTGAGTATTTCTTCACAACGTTCCAAAAATCTGCGTGGAGATATTTCGAGTTCTGGGGTCTCTAGTATGTCGCTCACTATGTCACTACCCACAAGCGGCTCGGAGCGCAGTGGATAGTGACGTTGCTTCATGCGAGAGAGGTCGGCTGTTCGAATCTTCCGTGCTGCTGTGCTTTTGCATCTCAACAAATTGATTGAGATTTGCGGGATCCTGACGTCTCTACCATTTTCAGACGTTTTCTGCGCATTTTTCCAGCTGTATGATGTGTAGACTAACTTTATTGCGATCGTGGATGTTACGTGCGATCAAACAGCGCCGGTGGTGTAAGGCAAACATCGCTGCCCGGAAAGCAGAAGATGCGGGTCCGAGTTCCGCCTGGTGCAAGAGTTTTGATCACAACTAAACATCCTCCTAACAGCTTCTATCTTCTATAACAGCCGCTCTAGGCTTAAGCAAAAATGAAAAACATCATTTATTGCGATTGTTTATTACTATCCGGTTTTTTAACCAAAAGGCTATGAGAAGGCTATTCAACATAATGATGTATAAACGTACAACACCAGTGATACACAAGAACAAAATGCATGAAACAGAGAGATTGGTCGCAATACGGACAGCGTATAAAAGCTAAAGGCTTCTCACAGTTCGCTTTCCTACATGGACCAATGTCATCGGAGAAAACCATCCTGATTGCGTTTCAGAGAGACCAGAGGCCGATTCATCAACGACTTACAGCAATTTAGCAGAGAAATTACAGCCGAAATTCCTGAGAGTGCGCTTATCGCTCACCATATCGCTTGATAAGCCGCGCTATCAGGAATTTCGGCTGTAACTTCTCTGTTAAGTTGCTTTAAGTCGTTAATGAATCCGGCTCCAGAATAACCAGCTTTGAACCAGGCATAAGCAACCAGCTTTTCAACGCGAGGATGGCACAAGATTCAGTACACAAGCGGCACCTCTTTGAATGTCATTATAACAAATTCGTTAACCTTGAACTACCTGCAACTTCGACACTTATTTTCAGGATGTCGTTTTTTTGTAGATCAGAGGGAGATCGTGTGCAATGATCGCATGTGAGTGAATTTATAAGCGACTTCATGTATCTGAAGAAGCCCGCGTCGGGTGGCTGAATCTGGCCGTTGACACCCGAAGGTGTAGTCCAAATACTCAAGGTCTTCCCTCGGGGTATACAGTAGCTTAAATCGCCACGTCGCAAAGATGAGGAAAAGTGTGTATCGATGGCTGTTTAGGTCAATTTGAGGTATCCACAAACCTCGTTTCAAATTGTAACCACCTCTGACGTCACATCCTAGTCTCTTTGGAAAATTCGAGCAAAAAGGTTATTTTTTCGAGGTCGTTAGTCCATGTAGGGAAACCAACCGCGGAAGCCTGTAGCTTTTACACGCTGTCCGTATTGTGGCCAGTGCTGCTTCATGCACTTTGTACCTGAGTATCACTGGTGTTGAACGTCTATACATCTCTATGTTGGATACCACACCTTGCGGTGGGAAAATTACGCAAAAAAATACCGAAAATGCTATAGACGTCAAAATCCTTCAAATGTCAACCAATCAGTTGAAATGCAATACATAGCAGCACAGAAGATTCGAACCCGCGACCTAAGGCGCATGAAGCAACGTCACTATCCACTGGGCTCCGAACCGCTCCGGCAGTGGCATCGAGACCCCAGAACTCGTGAGGCACCGATTCTATTGTAACTTCAAGGACCATCACTCCTTGGGTTCAGCGACTTGGTAAAAGAGAAACAACATTTTTATACAAATTGAGGGGTGTGAACTCTACCTATTAGGTTGTAACGAATAAATGGCACTGGCTCGCGTCATTTTTGGCGCGTCTTTACGCGTTTGATCAAGAACAAACCGTAACATGTGGCATATCATTTAGAAACGCAAACTTTGCTCTACCGGTGAGTGCCAAATTTTCTATGTAAAAGTGGGAAAACTTTAGAGTTTTATTGACTTTTTTGCAGATGGACAAAAGGGTAATCCGAGGCATTTCCTTGTATGAATTCAAGCTGGGCACTACAGCTAAGGAGGCGGACGAGAAGATCAACGCCGCATTCGGTCAAGGATGTTCCACAATTCGGACGGCGTATCGTTGGTATCAGAAGTTCCGGAATGGAGATGAGAGCTTGGAAGAACATGAAGGTCGTGGGAGGCATAGTGATGTTGATGAGGACAAGCTGAGAGATGTGGTAGAGGAGGATCCACACAAGGGTACCAGGGAGATAGCGAAGGTTCTTGGCGTCAGTCACAACACGGCTGCCCGGCATCTGAAGGAAACTGGAAAGACCAAAAAGCTGGAAAGATGGGTGCCTCACGAGCTGTCTGAGGAGCAAAGAAACCGACGATATGAGATCTCGTCCGCACTGCTTCTACGGAGCGAAACGGACCCATTCCTTGATCGCATCGTAACCTGTGACGAGAAATGGATAATGCACGACAACAGGCGACGATCGGCACAGTGGGTGGACAGCGATGAGAGCCCCAAGGTTTTTGCGAAGCCGGAATTGCACCAAAAGAAAGTAATGGTGACAGTATGGTGGTGCTCGCTGGGAATTATTCACCACAGCTTCCTCCCTCCCGGTGAATCCATCACGGCAGAGAAGTACTGCGTTGAAATTGAAGAAATGATGAAAAAGTTGAAGGATATCCGGCCGGCCTTGGTAAACCGAAGGCGAGTTCTCCTTCTGCACGACAATGCTCGCCCCCATGTAGCACGAATGACGTTACAGAAATTGGATGAGCTGAGCATTGAAACTCTAGCACATCCTCCGTTTTCTGCCGACCTCTCCCCAACAGACTACCATTTCTTCAAGCATCTTGGCGACTTCTTGGTAGGGAAAATATTCAAATACCAACAGGATGCCGAAAGTGCCTTCGAAGATTTCGTCAATTCCAGAACTTCTGATTTTTATGCTACTGGGATAAAAAAACTTTTGCCACTTTGGCGAAGATGTGTAGAATCAGAAGGTCTTTATTTCGATTAGTAAACTTGCCTACCAGCCGAGATATTAACTGTTTAAATTTACAGTGGTTCAGTGCCATTTATTTCGTTACAACCTAATATATGAATCGCTCTGCCCGTTCAGACATACGTTTCAGACTTTTCCCTTCTAAGAATTATCAAAGAACAAAAGACGTATTCTGCTAGAACGAAACGTTCGCTTTCAGATGGCACACGACACTGTCCGAAAATTTGTCAAGGGTAATTTTTCCTCTTTTTAACATTCCGCTAAAAATTGATAAAAAGCAGTGTGAACAAGTAAATACGACAAGCATTTCGAAAGAGCAAAACATTCTCTTTCGTACGACTTATAAACAACATATGCTTTCCAAAAAAACGTAACCAAAGAGTGGGAGTTGTTGGTTGAAATATTTTATGCCTTCTGGGTACTACACATGAATGCCCTGAAAATTAATAAAAATCAAAATGAGCGAGAAAGCCCAACACGAATTCTGGTAGAATAAATTATCCACTTTCGAACGGTTTACAGCGTTTGCAAAAAACTCAAACTTTAGCAGAAAGAAGGAACTGCGGGCGTCGGTCGTTACTCCTTCTTTTTCTTTTTGACCTCTCACTTTAATGACTAAAAATTTGAAGAAAAAAGAATAAAGTGGAATAAAGCGGTACAAAACTTTAGATAGAGCTAATGGTTATCTCTCGAATATTATGCTCGAATAAATTACACAATATTATGCAAAAAATAGCAAAATTCGAAATAATTGTTTGGGGGCTGGCGGGGCTTAGGTTTCAAGCCAATATTGCTAACATAACATAGCCGGTGATTTCGTCGACGGTCGGCGTCAAAAGTCGACGAAATGCTCATGAGTGTTTGAAATTTCGTTTCAGACTGGCGCATAGGGTCTTTGCGTTGAAACGAAACTAAGCGAAGCGGAGGATGTCCCCTCTAATCTGAACTCACTGTATGCACTTGTATCCTTGTAGTCGAGGAAGAATGGGGAGCACTTGACCGACGGTTTGTTGAATTCAACCAGCAGCCTGGAAATGTGGAACTACAGAGGGCACAACTTTCCCAAAAGCAAAGTTGTCTCCGTTACCTTTCCATAAGATTGCCAGGTTCTCCATCGATCGTTTTACGGGCCACTCTGAACATCTGAAGAACCACATGTGGATTCTAGAGAGTTGCGCTGTTCGTGGACGTATGACATACTCACCAAAGTGACGAAATCCTGTACATCCTGATTTTGTTGTGCTACTAGTGTACGAAATTTCGAGAGAGCATTGTAGAGGGGAAAATCGTATTGAAGTACATCGTCCTTGAATTAAAAACCTTTGCGATTATAAATTTCCAAGTGCTCCGACACACACCTATCGGCGTGCCTCGCACTTGCGTCCTTCGCACGATGTTGCAGTATCACTAAGCTCACAAGGGAAGGAGACCAGTGGCCGGATTCATCAACGACTAACCCGCGGGTATAGGGGGTAGAGATACCCACGATGAAGCCTGCGTCTCTGACTCTTGCCTTATATCTACCTGATTCTTATCTTATCTCCAGCCCTTATAGCCTGCATACCCATGGGTTTAATTGTTGATGAATCCGGCCCCAGGTGTCCATGGGACTTCGAGATAAGATGCATATCAGAGGATGCGGCTTCGAACGCTGATTTCAAATATATGTTCCGTTTTTGACGTGCACATCTGTGAACGGAGTTACAGAGAATTTTCAGCATGGCTACGAGCTCACGTAGCCTGAAAACTGCGTTGATATTCGAGCAGTGGTGGCGCAGGTGGTATTAGGTTGGTGCATAAGTTCTCGGACATTTGAGGCATGAAATATTTATTATGACAACATGCGAACAACAATATCAAATCATTTGAAGTAACCACCCTTTACATCAATTGTCTTTCGCCAACGTGCTGGTAAGTCGTGGATGCCTTTTCTCCAAAACGTGGCCGGTTGTGATTCGAAAAATGTGAGCAGTGCCTCCTTGACATCCTCTCGGTTCCTGAATTGCTGGCCGTCCAAATAGCGTTGAAGGCTTGAAAGCAGATGATAATCAGAAGGAGCGAGATCTGGTGAGTAGGGTGGATGTGGAAGAACGGTCCATCCGCAGTCCGCCATCCCAGCCGCCGTCGCTCTAGCAATATGCGGTCTAGCGTTGTCGTGTTGAAAATACACCTTCACTTGCTCTCCTCGTGTGGTTTGAAGGTGGGCCTTCAACTTCCTCAGTTGGTTGACGTAAACCTCTGCCGTCACTGTTATCCCTTCGTCCAGCAGCTCCCAGTATTCTACGCCAAGAACGCTCCACCAAATGCATAGCATCACCTTTTTCACGTGAAGGTCGGGTTTCGGAACGTCCTCTGCCTCTCCAGTTGCGTCAACCCACTGTGCACGCCGGTAATAATTAGAGTAGAGTATCCACTTTTCATCCCCGGTGACAAGGTTGTTCAGCCATCCGCGGGTACGTCTGAGGGTAAGGAGGGACAGAGCGACATCGGCTCTGCGATCCATCTCATGTTGTGTCAAGTCGTGAGGTACCCAGCGACCCAATTTTTGCACCTTGCCAATCGACTTCAATCCTCGAACGGCTGTTGAGTGACTAACACCAAGTGCTTGATAGTTCGCGAGTGGTTTGGTATGGGTCCGCTTCCGCTCTACTTCGGAGGCCATCCAAACCCAGTGTCATCGGGCGCCCTTTTCTTCAACGGAGAATTCACCAACTGCAAACTTCGAGAACCACTGGTACACAGTACTTCGAGCAGGAGCACTCTCGTTGTAAACATCCTTCAGGTAACGATACGATTCGTTGGCATTGAGACCAGATTGACGCAGGAATAACATGACGTGCTGAATATGCGTCTCAGTTGGGATGAACTGCTTAGCCATATGAGCTGACGTTAACAGCGCAGAAGTAAATGTTAGGAACAGTTTTGTAGCCCTTTACTTTCTCTATCGATCGATCATTTACGCGTTGATACATGTGAGAAATTTGGCGGGAAAATGCGCTTTCAATTCAGGAGGGATCAAATGTCCGAGAACTTATGCACCAACCTAATAGAAGAGCGGCATGGTGAGACGGACTGGTTTATGGTTCGAATCCCCTGTGATGCAGGATTACTGCACTTCCTAAAAAAGAACTGCCATATCAACCAAACCTCTCTATGTCAAATCGCGACGGAAAACCACCCATACTTACATGTGGGTGATCATTGCCTTAAACATTGCCCTGGCTAAATTTTTTTCGACATACGAGGTCGGTAAGGACAATACTGCGGACTTATCTTCCGATCTAGATAATTGGCAGTATTGTGCGTTGGCGTGCCTTTTGGAGGAGTTCGGTCCTTCCGATACTTCTCGCGTTCCTAAAGGCAAGGGAAGAAGATGGCCAGCAGTTTCGCATCCGTCTTGCGAGATGAGCAATGCAGGAGCATCGAGGTAGAGCATGAAGAAGGTATCAGTGTGTCTTGTTGTTTGTCTTCTCGCCATGTTTTTAGCAACTGTTCATAATAAACTGGATCTATGTGCCAGTTTGAGGTTGTCGGTATGAAGGAGAGCCCTTTCTGGTGACGTTTTCCGTTGAGATTTGGCATGGCGTGCTTTGGTTGAGCGTGGTAGAGCCTTTTTTAGGAAGTGCAAAAACCCTGCACCACAGAGAAGTCGAACCATAAACCACCCCGTCTCATCACGCCGCTCCTCTACCCCCGCGCCACCACTGCCCGGTTGGCAGCGCAGTTTCCAGGCTACTTGGGCTCGGAGCCATGCTGAAAATGGTCCATAACTCCGTTCGATGCGCATAGAAGAAACGGAACACACATTTGTAATCAGCGTTCGAAGCCGTACCTAGTGATATGCATCTCATCTCGAATTCCCATTGACACCTGGTATCCTTTCCTTTTAAGGAGAACAATCATATCAAGTTGGCTGCTCTACTTGTTCAGGTCTCTTCCCTCTCTAGGAGTACAAAAACGTCGTAGTTCGTATTGTATATAATATTATAGGGCGATCTATTGGTCCCTCACTACTGGTCACCATTTAGTGGAACTCGTCCCCCATTACTGTGTACTGGCCCAACTCAATGATCCCTCATTAGCGGTCGACGTCTTCGGCCGTCTTCTGAGTTTACTGGCAAGTAAAAGACGTCTGGGTATTTTCCGCTACTTCCCGCTACTTTCGCTCCCCGTAATTCTCCCTCCCCCCCCCCCCTCCTATTTACGCTGATCGATAGCTCTTACGAGGGAGGTCAGTGAACTCGGTCCGGGGATTCTGAACGAGACCTATATTGTCTTGTAGGGCATCGGACGAGGATCAAAGAGCTATGTTTCGTTTTTGCTAAATGCCCCTGGGTGATCCAAAAATGGCAAAAATGGTATCGCTTCAGAGCGGGCTGATAAGGCAAAAGTGACACCTTTCCAGGTTTCCAGGGAATGACACTGTCGTGCTCAGAACTTACCCTACAAAGGGTTTGGAGCTCAAATTAGAGGTAATATGATAATCTCCCACGTTTCCTAGACGAAGCTGCAATGTGCATTCAAGTGATTCATTCGCAACGTTGTGGGGCAGAGAATGGATGGACGAGTGGATAGTGAGGCGGACTTGCGGGAGAGGATTCGAGGGTTCGATTCCGGTGGTGTCATGCGATCTGCTCTGTGGAGTGCCTTCGTTTTTGCAAATAAGGAGTACATTTTGGTTACGCTATGGTACGGTAGGGTACCATATTTACTTCCTATCCCCGCGACTCGCAGCGGGCTCGAGAGGAATGGAGGCAATTGACCGGGTGTGAGGGTGTGCCCGATTAAATAGTGGTGCGGACTCATGGAATCGAAGCCAAAATGTTCTACTCCTTTGAAAAACCTGAACAGACCACCTAGCAAATCTTCTAGCCCCCTCAGGAATCGAACCCTCGACCCTCCCGTAAGTCCGCATCGCTATCCACTCGGTCAACCAGTCGCTGCCGCCTCCATTACGAATAAATCCTTAAAAGTACATTGCGGCATCGTCTACGAAACGTAGGAAATTGTCATATTACCTCTACTTTGAGCTCCAAACCTTTTGTAGGCTGTTCTGAGCACGACAGGACCATTCCAGGTGTCACATTTCCCTTATCAGCTCGTCCTGAAGCGATACCATTTTTTGCCATTTTTGGATCATCCAGGGGCATTTAGCAAAAACGTAACATAGTTCTATGATCCTCGTCCGATGCCCTACAAGACCATATAGGTCTCGTTCAGAATCCGCGAGCCGACTTCACTGACCTCCCTCGTTAGTGGATTGTTATACAGTATGACCTCTATTACCTCCAGGGCTAAAGTTTCGGACCGCTTGAACGACATCCACAAAAATCGATAGCGATTTGATCAATAGCGAACGATGGTGATCGGCACTTCAACAAAAAAAACGAACTTCAGATTCGTCTTCAACAAACTCGATTATCTCCGAGCTAAAGTTTCGGACCGAAGCCTTCCGTCAATACTCATCCCCAGGCACGTTATGCGACGTGTTCGGCACGACTTGCGATCCCTCCGGCACGTAGAAGACGCCTGGGTATTTTCCGCTATTTTCGCGCCCCGTAATTTTCCCCTACTTTAGGACTCAGCATCGATCGATAGTATGGCTCATCGCTTAGCGACTTATTATATAGTATGATTATTTATTTTTTGTATTTTTCTTGTATATGCCATTTTCACCTCGAAAGGGACGCATCTCAAATCAAACTGTACACTTTTCACGTCAAATTGTGTAGCCGATGATGGTGTGATACCTAGGCTTTAAGAGTGCGTTTCAGGCCTGTACCGCTATATTCAAAGCGAAGGACAGTTCCTACCGGAATCTGGCCGGTACCGACAGCATAATCGTCGATGTTCATGTGGCGCTGAATATCGGTCCTGGTGAGTCCGCTGATGGTTGCGATCATCGCGAAGATGTCTGAAAATGCTAAAATCCCAAGGCAGAGATTTCGATTACTGGATTGAAGCCCCACTAAAAGTCACTTACACGACAACGCCGAGCAGGCGAATTTGAGTAGCAGAACCGTTTGCACAGCGCGACCCATGCATTACTAGCAGCCGCTGTTCTTGTCCGAAAATGCTCGGCGTTGCCTGCTTCTGCTTTTATAGTGCTCCACATACTCTTCTGAAATCATGAGGCACCTAATAAGGCGCCAGAGACTGCATGAGTCTCGTCTGGATTCCTCGAGATCCCTCATTTCAGCGCCAAGCTTCAGTCAGCCACTTTTGGCTGCAAATTTCAATGAAATTACATTCCAAAACGTTAGAAGTTCAGCTTCGGCAATATGACGTTTTCTTTTCTAGTTGCACATTCTATACAAGAAATGTTTTGGCGTCTACCTCAGAAATCACGAAAGACAAAAGTCAGTCCTTATTTCTCCAAAGGGCACGATTGTTCGGTGGATTTTGAGTTGGGAAACATTGTCTAAAAAAAATCGTCAACAATCAGAGCACCATTCTTCTGCCCTCTCAGCTCTCAGCTTCCGGAGTGCACTTTATACATCTCCACGTCGAATTGGACACTTTTCACATCAAAACGAACACTGTTCAAGTCAAACTAAACACTTTAACACTCAGTCCATTACAGCTCAGGAGAGATATTAGGCTAGGAATTAAGCCCCCTCCCCACGTTTTCTAAGCATTTCATTCTCAATTGCGCTGAAAATTTTCTGCTCCCTCAGTGATCCCCCTTAACGGGCGACGTCTTCGGCACGGCCTCTGAATCTCCAAGCACATTAGACGACGTCTTTGGCACGCCTACTTGAATCCCAAACACGTTAAACAACGTCGTTGGCACGTCTTCTGAGTCCTAGGCACGTCATGCGACATATTCCGCACGTCTTCTGAATCCCCTGGCACGTAGAAGACGTCTGGGTATTTTCCGCTATTTTTTTACCCCGTAATTTCATCAGTATCGATAGATGGCGATCGATACTTCAAAAACAAACCTCAAATTCGTGTTCAGCGACCTCGACTACCCCCAGGGCTGAAGTTTCGGCCCCTCTTAACGACATCCACAGAAGTCGACAGTTTGATCAATATCGATTGATGGCGGTCGATATTTCAAAAACAAACCTCAAATTCGTGGTCAGCGATCGCGATTACCCCAGGGCTGAAGCTTCGGACCCTCTTAACGACATCCACAGAAGTCGGCAGTTTGATCAATATCGATTGATGACAATCGATACTTTAAAAACAAACTTCAAATTCGTGTTCAGCGACCGCGATTACCCTAAGGCTGAAGTTTACAAGAAGGTAGAAAACGTTTGGACATTTTTCGCTATTTTCGCCCCTAATTCTCCCCCATTTTCCCCTATTTTTCCCTCCGAATTTCTCCTATTTATGGCTAATTTCTGCGGCGGCGCCGATCGATAGTATGACTCATCGCTTAGCGCGTTAGTTAGAGTAGGCTATTCAAAATAGAATAATTAGTTGTATGAAACAATGTGCTTTTCACTTCTTCTGCACATTCCGATCTTTTTCAATTTTTCGATCATTAAAGAGAAAATGGAAATGATTATGATAATAATAATATATTAATAGTTTTACTAATAAAAGACAAAAATAACCATCGTCGGCAGCTTCATCTCTCTGCTCAAGGTTTCGGAAATTCTGCTATCAATCGTAAAAATCGCGACGCGTTTTTCGAGTTCTCCATACTTTTAGCAGTAGGATACGACTGCTTTTCTGCTTTTGGGCAAGTGAGTTAAAATTTCAAAGAAAGTTATTCTAAAATTTTCCTTTGAGAAAAATTATTTTACCCTTTTTGGAAAGCCTAGTTTAATGTGGAAGGAACTCCTTTTAATTTGGAAGATGATCAGCTTAATTTCAAAAGCGGTAGGCTTGCTCAGAAGAGTGTTAAATTTGATTTGGAAAGTGTCCAATTCGACATGAAAATGTATACAATACACTGCGAAAACTGACAACTGATCGTGAGAACGATGAAAGATGGTACTCTGATATTGGTCTATACGGTTTTTTCGAACACAAAATCTTCTCTCATCGAACAATCGTGCCTTTTGGAGAAGTAAGGGCTGGCTTTTGTCTTTTGCGATTTCTGAGGTGGGCGCCAAAACATTTCTTGTCTGAATATACGATCGGAAAAGAGAACGTCATATTGCCATGACCAAATCTCTACGTAAAATCTGAACTTTTACGTTTCTGCCGAAACACGTCGGAATGGAATTTCATTGAAAATTACAGCCATAACTGGCTGACTAAAGCTTGGAGAACTGCTAAAAAGATGGGCTCCCGAGAAGTGTTGACGACGATTCATGCAGCTACAGGCGCCTTCTTATGTGCCCTATGTTTTTAGAAGAGTCTATGAAGCAGCACAAGGCCTATGGTACATTCCCGTCTGCCACAGCTACGCTTGATTACGGATAACATCGACGATTCCCGATGCGCGGTCGCTGTCGCTGAGACAGACATAGTTCACGCAGTTCTGCAAACGGATACTTTGCAGAATTTACGGCAACTCAGCTGGTCCAGTGAATTTTCCTTGTTTTCTCTACCATTTCTATGTTCCTGTTCATGTTTTCGCCTTTATTCCCATTGTGTTGCTTCCTCATCGGCCTACCGTTGCAGGATTTATGTTTTATATTTTTTTCGAATTCATGTTTGTTGGGGTTCTTTCCGGTGTTCCTTTTGATTTATATTTCGCCCTCAAGCAGGGAAACCCACGTTTCTATGCTCGACACGTTATGAGTGACATCACGAGGAACTCCAGAAAAGTAAGGCTGGAATGAGCGTAGGCATGAAAAAAACCTGCTAGGAAAACATCACTTCATCAAAAACAAAACAAGCCAATAAACAAAAACATCACTATGTGAGGAAAACACCGCCACGACGATCAGCATAGAACAGCCAGAAATGAAATAACTGTAGAAATCAGTCGAAATGAGTGTTAAAATAGTGCACGACGAGCGCATCCTCCTCCCACGGTCTCGCGCGGGACTATGTTCCTCTTCCACCACTCGGAACTATATCAAGTGCAAATAGAGTCGGAGGGGTCACCCTGTTGGACAGTCCTATAAAACGTTTTGTGTTGTACGAAATTAAAAGTTGAATGCACCACCGGTGTGTTTACCCCTGTCATGTAGTGAGATAGACTGTCGTGACGTTCACCACGCTCCATCACGACTCTTCAAGGAAACACACGCTGGGAGGCGCCCAGGTCCCGACGCGGAGGGCATATGGTCGCGCGCACGCGCTGCGACGCACTATAAACGCCTTCCCGCGCGCGCCCGGCAGTCTGCATCGTCGTCCTCGCACCGAACCGTCGGTCCGCTCTCCGCTCCAGTACTCCATCGTCAGCGCAGTCTCCACTCCATTGGGACATCGACACAGGACTCCAGGACAACCAGGACACGGCGCGCAGGGACATCAATCAGAGGTAACCGCAGAGACCGACCGAGCCACCGCCCTCGTGAGCGCATGCTCCAGGGTAGGGGCCAGGGAGGATACCTCACCGACGGCTCCAGTTTAGGAGCCGTAGGTGAGGTAGTGGGGCTCAGCCTTAACGCGTAGGCAGTTGTGTTCGGTATATTGTGTATAGAATTGCTATGAGGTCTGATATCTATTGCGCATTGTCATAAGACTCGAGAGTAGGAGAAGGTTTATTCCGAGCGCAGTGGTAAATACTGCAGAAGGTCGGTTGTATCACGTGAGTGATGTGAAGATGGGCGAGGGGTGCCGGGGAGTTAGAGCAGGTGCAGTCTGCGCAGGAGATCCGAAATAACATCCGCATTGGTATGAGGTGCGCGTAGCCGGGGCAACAAGGACCTAACCCTAACGTGGCAGGTAACATATGAGTTTTTTTACCAATTCCTTCCACGCCTAAGATGCACCGATGTAGCCTATCCTAATACCTTTTTACTCTGTAGGATTTACAAATAGCTGGCCGTGGCCAGCCGAAGTGCAAGCCATAGGCACAGCTGTTCGATTTTCGTCCAGGGACGGTTTTATTTTGCCGCGTTAGACATTCATTTGACCGAATCAGGACTATAGAACCTATGGTAGGCACGGTTGTACTTTATGATGCCTGTTTTCATTTCTGCTATAATTTTCATTTAACTTGAATGAGTAGCTGTTTATTTTAAATTTAAATGAGTGGCGCAGTAGGAGAAGCTGCCAGTTATCACAAACACATGACACCTCCTTCCTGGTTTGCAATTCCCGCTCAGGCTAACCAAGGCGTTCATTTCCCAGGAGTCGGTGAATTGGTACCAGATTTGTCTGGAAAGGATAAACCACTGACGGCGCAAATAGGCTGGGGGTCTCCTTGTTGTACACAACATTTCACGCTGTACGAAACTTAAAAAATGTGGCACTGATGTGTTCTACACCTATGGTGAACTGAGGTATGCCATTTCTGATGTAATAATACCTGCACGTGCCTCTCTACCAAGGTGAATATCCACTGAGTACATAGTGATCCCACCATCCTATTTGCGTTGTGTTGGCTTGTTCATCGGCTGGGCACCACAAGTCATTGTATGGTCAAACACGCATTTAAGTAGTTTTCACGACATCCTAGAGTGGGCGGCGCCTCTCAAAACGAGATGAGTAACGCCGTCTTTTTTCTTTACTGTAATTTAAATGAGAGCATCAGGTGTCAGCCCCCCCCCCTCTTCCAATCAGACTTGCACCCATACGTCGAAATGGTCACATTCCAGCAAGCGCGATTCTTGTTTTCTGAACGGACTATTTTGGTAAGCCCTACGTTCTGCAGGAAAGTAAGGGGAGCTTATCATTACATCGCTGCGCGATCGCGTGACGCGTTGAATCGCTACTAGAGGTTATGATTCCGTCGCGTCGAACTTGCTTTGAATGGCCCTAAGCCTTAATTTATACTTGCGCCGCTGCGCTGCGCGGCACGATGATCGGGATAAATATCGACCGGGCGGCGCGAAAAATGGATATCTATGGCTGGCAATCGTGCCGCGCTGCGTGGCGGCGCAAGTATAAACTAGGGCGTCGCTCAATTAATATGGTCACTACGTGGCGTCGCGTCCCTCTGCGTCGAAGTATAGATGGGGCCTAAGAGGACGTTTAGACCGTCATCGCGTAGCGCGCTCGCGAGGTGTTAATCCCTCCGCACACTTTTGCGGCAGCCGCGTACGCGGCTTCCACTGCCGCGTGCTAGAGTTCAGGCGGCGCTCCTTCCGCTCGCTCAACCACCAACGCGGCAATGCGGCAACAATGCCTTGAATGATTACTGCCGCTGCCACCGCGTCTGTCGTGTGGGCGGCGCCGCGTCTGCCGCGTAGGCGGCACCCGTCTGCCGCATCTGCCGCGTAATCGGCACATCAGCGGTAGGCCGCGCGAAGCTAGTTTTGCCTCGCGCGGCGAATCTGCATCTCTGCCCCATGCTTAAAGATAGGGCTGCCGCGTTGCCGCAAAAGTGTGCGGAGGGCTTTAATACGTGCTCTGCAGCGAACATCTCATCGCACGCAATTATCAGCATCACCACGCGATGACAATATCGCTGTTGACTGCGGAGCGATTTGTTCCTCGCTCGTTGATTAGCTACTACGCCATCGTTTCGAAGGCATGGCAGGACACATCAGCGGCAAACTCTGCTTCTCTTCCCTATACTTAAAGATAGGGCTGCCGCGTTACCACAAAAGAGTACGAAGGCCTTAAGGAAAGGGCACACTCGGCAGCTGCTTTAGTGCGTCAAAAACGGGGCGGGGCGTCGCTCTCAGGCTCAGGACATGTTTGCGGTGGGGGACGGTCGTTCTTTTTTTCTCTGGTGACGGCATTGGATCACTGCCAACCATCGCTCACTGACCGCTTGGCTGGTTTGGTTGAGGAAAGGGCTTTCCTATCTTACTTATCTTATCTCTTGCTCAGGAGCGATAGCGCCAGCTTCACGGAATGAACGAGCTCATTCCGTGAAGCTGGCGCTGGGCGCCAACGCTGAAGCGAAGTGTGCCATAAGCGCGCTGCCGCCCCTGACGCAGAGACACGTATCCTGCGTCTCTGCATTATTCTTCATCATTGGGGCTGCGTCAAGCAGCAGGAGTGTGCCCAGCCCTTTAAGGCTATAGAAATGCTTCTACCATTTGAACACATTTCACGCCGTTCCTTCGTAAGTGCGGCTGTCCCATCGCAAATGTTGCTCGTGGTAGTTTCGTATGCATTGTTCTCTTCTTGGACTGGAAGTTCACTTCCCCAATAGCCATAACAGTTGATTTTTTCGTTGTACGGGTATCGTTCATCAAAAACGTGCTCCGAATACCAGTAGCCGTATTCATGAAGCTTCCCGGGATCTTCCCGGATTCCCACGGGAAGCGATCGAGGCGAGAAAGCGAGGCCGGGAGAGAGAGGCGAGACATGATATCGCTATGATATCGCTTATCTCCCGCTCCCACCGCTTCATAAATACAGCCTCTGGTATCAGATAGAGAGTGATACCTGACCCATGGCTGACACAACCGCCCAGTGCAATGCCGACGTGGAGAATGAGTTCTTGATGATTTTACGAATACCACTGACCGCATTTCTGAAGCCGCGGGAGCGTGAAAGTAAGCAATAAGGTTACTTTGTAGATTTTGTTCCTAATGTCATGCTTGTCCTAAGACCGGGTTATGGGTTTATCAACACCCCAACATAAAACCACAGTATCCATGCTGAGAAAGATAATTATAGCATGTTGTCAAGGTCTAGCACAATAGGAACGATGGCACAATGCGGGGAAGGGGTGGGCAGGGCATTGGCTTCCACCTAGCAGAACGTAACAGTCGGATATGGTGACGTGGAATTTCCTGCATTGTACACAACCTGACGCGTGAGTACGTGCAATACAGGTTGCATTGAGAAGGACTTAGGTCGAACTCTACGTCTTGCGCCAACTAAAGGGTAAAAACTCGCTCCCACACGTGGGTTGCCACGTCAACTCGTGGTTGAATACTGATGGGCAGCCCCCCCCCCCCATTTTTCGCACATTGAGCCGAAACGATTTATACTGGCAAATCGTATACACTCACCGTACTGCCAACTGGGAGCCACCAGTAGGAACAGAATGAGGGCGCAAAAGCGACCCATGGTGAAACGTGGAGACGCAGCTAATCGAGGTTGCTTCTTCCCAACGGTGTCGAATGAACCTCACTGATGTGAGGTACCATCTTTTATACGCTTCTTGTGCATTTGTATCACTTTCCTTATCACTCCCTGCTCTTCGTCGCTAGCCGTATCCATGAAGCGATGGGAGCGGGAAGATAAGCGGGATTTCCTTCCTCTCGCTCCATCCCCTTCCTGGCTTCGCTGTTGGTCTTCATGTTCATATTCCTTTCAAGAATAGCTATTTCTAACTTACGGAAGGCGCTCTCAGGAGTATCCTCTATGCGGACGATATTCCCCTAGTAGCCGACAGTCGGGAGGAGCTGGAGGAGAAGGGACGGCTGTGGCAAGGAGCCCTCGTAGACAACGGTCCGCAGCTAAACGTGGAGAAGACTCAAGTCCATAAGCTCTAAATTGGACCGATCCTGGACCGCCAGGGAGAGGCGATCAAAACGGTAGAAGAAGGAAGGAGGTGTAAACCAGGACAACAATAGGTAGATAAATGCAGCGTTGCACAAAAAGAGAGAGTTCATAGGAATCCTCTGCGACCATATATGCTCCAGGACACTCAAAGGCAAACTCTATAGAACAGTAGTGAGGCCTATCCTCCACAACGGCAGTGAGTGATAGGCTTTGGGTAAGGCGCAGGAGCGGCAACTTACGGTAAGGAAGTGAGAATGCTCATGTCGGCATTTGGGTGGATCCGTCGGGATCGGGAGCGAAATGAGGATGTTAGAGCCGTGATGAGGACAATTCCAATCCAGCTGAAGATGAGGGAGCAACGCTTGAGGTGGCACAGATAGATCCTCAGAAGGCCAGAGAATCACGCCATAAGGTTGGCCTTAAATTAGGAGGCACCCGGAAAGTGTCGGCGAGAAGCCCCAAGGAAAGTTAGAAGGACGTCATGAAGGGAGGTCTCGCCGAAGTCGGTGCTGTAGCAGACGACGCTCTCGATAGGATGAGGTAGCGACAATTCACAAGAACAGTGAACCCTGCGAATGCGCGAGGCTAAACGCTCGGAAGTACACGAATAGCTATTTCAGCTTCCGAGCCGATCGCTTTCCGTGGAAATTCGTTAACACTCGGTAACATAGCGTTCATGAATACCGCCACAAGGTGCTAAGGAAGTTTTGAAACGATTTTTTCTAAATCCTCCACTCTCCATTATTGATCGGTCTCCGTGATCTTGCATGTGGCACTTTTAGGTCATTCTCGAAATTTCTCCGTGATAGGTAGAAATAACTACGTTGCCTTCCATAACTTCAACCACGATGTGAATTTCACAAGGGCACCTTCGAGCCATCATCTTCTATGAATGGCGCGATGGCATTTGAAACCACGGCAACCATTCGAGACGTGAAGAGCACACTGGAAGAGGACACCACTTCCATCAGCACTGGTAAAGCGCCGGTGCGCTCGCTCCGGAAGAGGAAGGACCAGTATTCAAAAAGGTGTCGTTCGAGACGCTGTCAAACAAGGTTAGCACATGCAGTTTTGTGACGAAGCTCAGGTGCACATGTCCAACAGCCCTCTGGCGCGTCGAGTTCCTTGGCTACAGCAAAGCGCTGACTTGATGGATCTGATGCCTCGACCGAGTATGTGGTTCACCCGCAGATCCATCTGCTAGTCTCTGCTCCTGCTCCCGCATCGAAAAGAGCTTTTGGAAGACTTGGTCTTGATTACTAGAGATGAGAGTGAGTTTGTTTTGTAATGTTCACTTGCAATGAAGTCTGTCCACCGCTGACATATTCATTTGAATCTATTATAACTTAGAACGGTTGTGTTTGAGAGAACAATAAAGTCCACCGATTTATTTAACAATTCGAACGGTTCAGCTCTTAGCAATGATCGGTAATGTCGAGCGAAATGTGCAGCCAACTTGGAGCTGGGCATTTGGGTTCCTCACAACAGAGATCCACCTCATCAAATGCGTTGAAATATGCAACTCTTTACTCTTTAGCTAAACGACCGTTTTCTGAATGGAAAGAATCATAATGAGTAATGAATAAGGGATTGTATACAATGTGTACAATAACATGGTTTGAGAGTGATCATGATGCAAGCAAAATACGCCGCCACAATCAAAGCCAACATTCACCAGAAGGAGATCATGATGTCTGTATGGTGAGAGTACGAGGACATAGTGTACTTTGAGCTGCCTCCAAGAAACTAAGCTGTTGATTCGAATGTTGCTATCTCACCATTCAAAGTCGAACGAAGAAATCAAGAAAACCGAGTCCAACTGGCGAATAGCAAAGGCGTGATGTTCCATCGTGATAACGACGTACCCCACTCCTCTTTAATAAGCCGTCCAAAATTAAAGGAGCTCAGCGGGGAACTGATGTCACACCCACCCTATAGCCTTGACTCAGCACCATCAGATTACCAATTGTGTCGCTCCCTTATGAACCATTTGAACGGTGCAACTTTTGATTTCGATCATTCTGTTGAAAACGAGCTTTCCCTGGCTATAGTCCGCAAGAGGGTGAGAGCGCCTCCTTAACACATTCATGACGAGAGCGCTTTCGCACCCAATGCGCGCGACGGCCGGCTGCCTTTTTGACTTGTCCGCTCACCTGTGTGAACAGCCTCCCTTGCGAAATGCTACTATCAGTAAGAACATGCTAGTCGATCTTTGAAATGAAGATCTGTGGATTTCGAGCGTTTTTTGAGATATGGCGGAGAATGACATTCTGAACGAGGAGTTTAGAGATCTCGCTGCTCCAGTTGCGAAAAATACGTTTATTTGCGGTGTTTCAACAAAAAGAGGTGTTCTTGTTGATGTTGTTCTTGTTTGTTTGTTGTCACATTCACTCAGAGCCCGGTTGTTTCATTTCGGTGTTCAATTCATGTCTCACTTGAAGCTTGTACATTCTTTCTTCTTTAACAAGTACGTGCGTTTACTGTGCTTCAGTGATGGGAAAAGCCATTGCCTTGCGAGTTATTATAAAGGCAGTCATTTTTCTGCCTACGCAAACCCAACATTGACTTGTTATTAAAATGTAACTTGAAAACTTGAAAGTAAAATCAAACAAAAACATCAATACAGGAAGTTCTTCACAAAACTCCTCTGTCCACTCAAATGAGTGGACATCGTCGCGAATGCGTTAAACTCGAAAGAGATACTCTTGAAAGGAATATGAACATGAAAAGCAACAGCGTTCCGGGAGCCAAAAATGGAATGGATCGAAATCAAGAAAATCTCGCTTAACTTCCCGCTCCCATCTCTTCATGGATACGGCTAGAGGTGAGGAGCAGGGATTGATACTGCAAGTGATACAAATGCACAAGGAGACGTATAAAACATGATGCTTTACACTAGTGAGGTTCACTTGACACCGTCGGCAAGAATCGACCACTCTTCAGCGCAATTCGCTGCGCTTTCGTGTTTCGTCATGACACGTTTTTGGGCCTTCGTTGTGATGCTAATGATGGCTTCCAATTGTGAGACCCGTGAGTGTATCCGATCTGTAAGTATATATTATTGTGTACAACGGGCTATAGTAACCTTTCTCGGCGTGGGTATTTACTTCGACATTTTGATGGTCTTTTTGTCGGCTGGAGGTCTTCTCAGCAGAGACCTTAACTTTTCCAGACCGTTCGATCTCTGGCTGCTTGCATCCAGTGAGGCAGACTCCGCTTTCTGAAAGATCTTGAGAATGAGTCTGCCCATCGCGTTGGCGGTCGTCCCAGTGGTCTCTTATGGTCTCTCGGGAGCCAATCTGTGATACGGAGACTCCACCTATCGTCCTGTCGTCGAAGCAGGTGTCCGGCCCAGCGATATTTGGACTTCTTCATGTACTGCAGCGGGTCTGCTAATTGCGACTTCTCCCATAGCTCTGAGCTTCGTAGGCCTTCTTGCCATTGCTGACGAAGGCTTGTCTTCAGAAGACATCTCTCCAGTGCACGATGCGTAGTTTGCATTGCTCTGGCGATTGTCTTGTTGTCGGGCCTGGTTTCCGTCGCGTAACACATCGCAGACAGTACGGAGGCGTTGAGTGTCGAAGCCCTGAGGCCGGCATCCTTGACCTGATCGGTGACCTCGCGAAGGAGCGAAGTCGTTATCCATGTTCAGCTCACGCTAAGCTTACGAGTCCCGTGTCATACCACTGGTTGACCATAATTTGCGTTTTGGACATATTCATGTCCAATCCAATCTTCATACCTGCCACAGTGAGCTCGTTCAGCATTTCCTCGGCTTCTGCCGTGCTGGTAGAGATGAGAGCAATATCATCGGCAAAGCGAAGGCTGCTGATCCGTTTACCGTCGACAAGGTAGCCTTTATCGTCCCAGTTCAAGTCCTTCATGGCATCCTGGAGAGCCGCTATGAATAGCTTGGGAGAAATCGCGTCTCCCCGCCGTACTCGTTTCCCGATGGGAATTTTAAGCTTTCGATCGAACAACGGGGTGGTAGTCGATGTGTTCGAAAAGCATTAGTCGAGAAGTCCGATGTAGGGCGATGGTATACCAGCATGCCCAAGCGCGTTCAAAATAGCGTTGATTTCCACAGAGTCGAACACTTTCCGATAATCCACGAAGACAAGGACAAGTGCGATGTGATACTCGCGGCTCCTCTCGATGAGCTGTGAGACAGTCTGAATATGGTCCATGCAGGAGAAATCCTTGCGAAACCCTACTTGCTCCACTGGCTGATACTCATCCAAGCAACGCCCCCTGCGGTTAAGCAGTATTTTGGTGAAGATCTTGTACACAACCGAGAGAAGACTGATGGGTCGATAGTTGTTGATGTCCTCCTGCTGACCTTTTTTGAAGATTAAAACTGTTTTCGACTCCTTCCATGAGTCCGGAATCCTACCAAGTCGAAGGTAGTGGTTGAAGTGCTTGGCAAGAAATGAGCAGAGAGCACTGCCACCCGCATGAAGGAGATCAGCAGAAACCCCGTCCGGTCCGGGAGCACTGCCTGGCTTCATCTTCTGATGGCATGAGCAACTTCTGATTCCAGAATGGGAAGTACTTCCTCAGCTACTCGGGACAGTGATGAAAGAACGAAACAGATCTGTGTAGAATTCTTGAACGATGGCCCCCATCGCTCTTCGAGACCTTTGCGTTGTTCCATTCTTATCTAAAAGGGTTGACATTATTGCCGTCTGGTCGCAGAGATCTCGTTTGCAGCGCTTTATGGTTGAACCTTTCCCAGCGGCTTCTAACAGCTTCAATCCTCTGTAGGCTTGAATGGACTCCTTCACTGCAATTCGACAGGCCTTATAGATGGTGACTCTTTCCAGATGGGAAGCATTAGGAACATCGCTGCCCAGAAAGCAGAAGATGCGGGTTCGAGTCCCGCCTGGCGCAAGAGTTTTGATCGCAACAAAACATCCTGCAAGAGCATTAGGATTCAGTTTGACAGCTCTTCTTTCCTAGAAGAGTTTAATCGTATCTGCGCTAAGTCTTGAAGCAGGCGGTGATGTGGCTTCGCAAGAGCTGCTAGCACATTTCAACAGTCCTTTGGAGAGAAGGCCGTAGTCTTTCGATGGATCTTCAAAAAGATTCCGATCATACGACTTTATTGCGTATTCCAACTCCTCAGACTTGAATGTGGGGATCCTCACCGGTGCCGGTTTATGAGTGTCACGCTTGAACATCCTCTTTTTGAGAGTCAGCTTCGTTCGGACAAGACTGTGATCCGAGCCGGTGTCAAATGAAGAAAGCACGGAGGCGTCGAACAAACTCCAGCGTCTGTTTTAAGAACATGGTCGATCTCCGAACATGTTTCTCCATTTGGGCCTTTCCAGGTCTATCGCCGGTTTGAAGACTTCTTCTTGAACATAGAATTTCCATGGAGGAGACGGCACGCGAATAGGAAGTCTATCAGGCGCTTTCCGTTTCCGTTCCTTAAGGAAGTTCCATGTTGTCCTAGCTTCCATTCGTCGTGATCGTTCGTACCGACGGTAGCGTTAAAGTTCCTAAGAACAACTTTGTAGCAGTTGACAGTCCTTTCGAATAGCTTGCAGAAATCCTCCTTTTCTTCGTCTGTGGCCGTAGATGTTGGAGCATATCCATTTATGATGGAGATGGTTCCTTGATCTTTGGTTTCCAGACAAAGAACAGCTACTCGCGGACTGATGATCTTGTAAGAGTCTACTAGGTGGTGCACTGTCGAATTGACGAATAATCCAAATCCGCCAATTTTCTTTCTGTCCACCTTTGCTCCGATAATGAGAAGCTCGTTGCGATCGGTCCTTCTTATGGTTTCCATTCTGCCTTTCGTTTCCTGCAGGCGATAACGTCGTATTTGATGTTGCGGCTTCTGTAAGGCAGAGTTCGAATATCCTGCCCAGATGCGATCGTACGACAGTTATAAGTGCAGATGAATAGGCAGTTTTCATGTCGTGGTGGGAAGGGGTTTCAGGTAGTCCGATTCCAATGACTTTCTCATAGTTTAACTACGAGATTAGATGGTCCCTCGCCGGAGGTGGATTCAACCAAGGTCCTAAAGGACCACCTCTGGCGCGCAAAGGACTGGGGCGCGGGTTTAGTTGTTTGAGCCATGGCGGTGGTCTGGTTGCCCACATGTTCCTGGCCAGGGGTACAGGAAAGCCGCCCATACACGACAAAGCGTCGCGTACTGCGTGACCGTTTGTACCGTTAGCCATCACTAAAGTTATGTTCACCCTTCACCGCGATAGGATGGAACATGAAGAGGTCTCGGCGTGGATACTATTGTTTTATGTTGAGGTGTAGATCATTCCATGATCCGGTCTTAGGAGCGTCTAAAGCTGCATCGCTGCGCGACGCGTCGTAAGAGTAAAATCAATTCACCGACCCCGGAAGGACTGAAGGCTTGGTTCACCTGGGCCAGAAATCCAAACCTAAAACCTGGTCTAGTGTGAACACGAGAGCCGGTTTCCTCTCCGACTGCGTTACATGCGCCCTCATTTAACCTAAATTAAATTATAGTGCATAGAAATGAAAAACATGCATCATAAAGTACAACCGTGCTTACCTTAGATGCTCCAGTTCTGATTCCGTCGAGCGAATGTCTAACACGGCAGAATAGAACGGGTTCAGACATTAGACACCCTTAGATACCTCGCCCCTGGTAGCCCTACCCGCGTAGACGAGTTGTCATGTTCTGGGGCTGCGACCGGCCGTCATATATTGATATATTAGCCTGTTATATTTGATGCGCCTGTTATATAGCCTGTTATATTTGATGCGTTCGATAGGAACCCCTTCCGCTTTTCATGCCCCATCCCCGTTCCCCATCTACATCACCTAGCCTGCTATTTCATGAAGATTACCTTGTACTTCTGGGTGCAAGTAATCTTCTTGATAAACAAGAAGATGTGGTACCTTCAAATGGATGTTTCGACATCTCCAAACCTACCGGGAAGTTAATCTGCTCCCTTTGTGTGATGAGAATTACTTTGGACGCAATGACACCAGGGGGCAGGCCATGGGCTTCGACCGACTTAAGCGTAGCAGTCGGATATGGTGACGTGGAATTTCTCACATTGTACGTGAACTGACGCGTACTTACGCGTGATGCAAGTTGCAGCGAGAGGGGCCTATGTCAAACGGGTAAAAACTCGTTCACACGTCGGCTGCCACCCCTCATAGTAGCATTGCGCCTTATTTTGTATTAATTGTCATACTTTTGCCAGATTTTCTTGCTATCCATACAGTTATCTCAGCTTGCACCTTCAACTTCCTACTTGAGAATGGGACTGCGTCAGTATAGACGCTTAGATATAGATTACTACAGACTTTTAGATTAGTATTGCAGAGATTTATCTTTAAGTTGTGTTGACGAGTTTTCCTGCTCCTCTTTTACCATTCCTTTTTCTTTTTCATGAATTCTGAACGGGGCTAACATTTATGACAGAGCGATGTCTTGACCCACTACTCTATGCTAAAACAAATTTGAGCACCGTTTCTTGAATGCAACAGGTTTGCCATCGCTTTCATTAGCTTACACCACTACTTCTAATCGGTTATTGCTAATTCATACATCCATACGATGTGGCACTAGCAGCGTGCCATTTTCGAATGGAGACCGTGCTGATACCAATAGGACTGTTCGAGCTGTGGAGCCAAGATTGTTAACCACACTTTATTCGGCTAACGTTTCGGCGTATCCGCCTTTTTCAGAGCCTGGAAAAGTCAAGCAAGGTTTCAAAGGTTACTCGTCCAAGAACTATTTCAAGTCACTGGAGTTTCCGGAACTAATTGGAAAAGGAGGCGAAAGGGGAGTGAGACAGCCCAACTAACCTTAAGGAAGCAGCCAAGAGGCTGGTGCGTCACCTTCGGATGGAGGCAGTTTGGGTGAATGAGACTACCACCAAGGTCAACTCCTCAGCGACTCTTCGGCTGTCGCCCTCCGGGATCGAGCCCACAGAGGTCAGCAAATGGGGCCAGCTCCTGGGTTAGCGCTACGCGCTCTTCCCCCTATTGATCGCGGGATCCTTGAAGGCAATCCACAGCGCTTCGAGAGTCTTGCGTGCTGCGATATCAACCTCTCGAGCAAGGATTGTAATCGCGACCCCAACCACTGCGCCACCATGGCTACGCTGCCTGTGCTCCCCCTACGGCGCAGAAATCTGGCATCTCCGAAGCCCGTTCATGTGTTCCCTGACCCTCACCCAAAGCGGCCTGCCCGTTTCACCGATGTATTCCTCATTGCACTCTGTTCAAGTGAAGAGGTATACCACACCTAAGGCCGTGCAATCCCCTTCCTTTCCGAACGGGCGGACCATGCAGGACGGGGTACCACAAGCGCGATCGTACAGCCGGTTCCAGACAAGTTGGGTTCTGAGGTTAGCAGGCGGTAGGTTAACTATCCTGACGAGACCTTCTAAGTCAGCCTTGCGTATACATTCCCGTACTTGAGCACTAAGAGCATCCGTGATAAAGGGCACCAAGAAAGGAATTTTGGTGCGCTTTTGTTCTCCGCGTCTTTGTGCTCCTGCAGGCGGACGACGTTGCTTAGGCAGGCTGTCGGAAGTGTACCCATTGGACAACGCTATACGAGATGACATCTCCCTTGAAGCGGACACGAATTCGTCGTTGGAGGATACCAACGCCGCTGTGCGAAACATGTTACTTGCAATGGCCCTCTTGGCACTGCTAGGGTGTGCAGACCTGCAATGAACAATGATGTTCTTGTTGCTCGGCTTCCGGTACCACCTAGTCTGGAAAGTGTTGTGAGAGACATGAACTTGCACATTAAGCAACCAGTTGTTCGTCGGTTTCTCCCTTGTGAGCTTAATATGCACAGCCTGATGATTGAGCAAATCGAAACAGGAATTCATTTCGTTTTGCGTTGCACAAACAATGAAACAATCATCTATGTACCGACAGTAGAGCAAAGGTTTACGTTCCAGTAGGGGTCTCTCTATTTTGGACATATACGCTATGGCCAGCACCGGAGCCAGACGTTGTCCCATGGCAAGCTCTCAGTCCTGTCTGTAGTACTCGTTGGACCATCTAAAGATGTTACACTGAAGACACTCGTCCACGAGCGTCATTATTTGAGCTAAACTGAGCCCATATAGTGAGATATCGTCCTGGTGTTCCACGAGCATTTCGTAGACTGCCTGCATTGCGTCTACACTGGAGACCGTCCTCTTGCACCGCGTAAATTCGTCCGACCGCATGTGTTCGCTCCGCTCTTCCGCTCTGTCGGGTATCTTAAGCAACGCAGCCGAGTAAAGCAAACACTGGAACAATGTCGAACAACTTTGCTATCGCATATCCAAGCAGTCGTCGGGCGGTCGTCTGGGTCAGTATAAGCATAACGACTTTACGGTGCGAAGCTGGCTAGCTTAGAATACGTTTAAGCAACGTGTGGTGCTGGCGAAAAAATAACGGATGCACAACGACTAAAATAGTGTGAAGGGAACGCTGTGTAGAGGGCAGTCCCTTTTACGAAAAAATTGTTTTGACAATCTTATGACGTAGACTGTTTTATTTAAAAGCCATTCCTTTTATCTTGAAAGGTGTTTGATTAAATTTTTTAATGTGTACACCTTGGAGTAAAACCGGTAGACATGACCGCATTACCGACTTATTACTTGACTTACAGTTGACCTCGATACGATTATAAGAGAAATCCTTGGATTTACAAAAGAACAACTGGAAAAATACCAAGAGGATTATGCGGCTTCGGATTTCGTCAGTTTACTGCTCGATAACAATCCAAACGACGGTGTGGTGAAGCTGCTCTATAACAGCAGTGAGGTGCGAAGTCGACATATGCTGCCAATTTTTTACTAGGTGTTGCTTTATTTTTGAAATTAAACCATTTTGGAGAATCCTTTTCTGAAAGTAACGAAAGTTGTGAGCACGTACAGTAACTGACTCTGTTAACGACCAGATCAACACAAATATTAAAAATTGCTTTAATAATGAAGAAATGAAAGGATCAACTTGGTTACTTTTTAGAACGGGACTTCAGACAATTACCAAATACACAAAGTGTTTTTCCATGTTCTTATCAAGAAGCATAGAAAATATCGTAGAGTTGTACATATATAAAAAGTTGAAAATTGAATATGAGAACTGTTGGAAGCAGTAAGGACTCAGTAAATGCAGTTATTTAGTGTGTCTCATCTTGGTGTTATTAGGTTGAATCCTAAATTTTGCAACAAAGCTTATCTTCCAGCGAAATTGAGATTATAGCACAAATGAAGAATGATTGCCTTAAACGAAGTAATTGCCGTTATTCTCAATGCACTTCTTCCTCTTTTCATGCACTGAGCGGGTTACATCTCTGTAGAATTTGGTCGGCTTCAACCCGAAGAAGTAGTGCCCCTGTAGCCGGATTCATGACGTTCCCGGGAACGTTCCCGGCTTCCCGCGGGAAGCGATCAGGTGAGAAAGCGAGGTGGGAGAGAGAGGCGAGAAATGATAGATGAGGTGAGAGAGCGCGGCGGGAGAGAGAGGCGAGAGATGATATCGCATATCACCCGCTCCCGCCGCTTCATGAATCCGGCCCCAGTATGACCTCATCAACTTCGACGAAGCGCCTACCATGGAGGAAGTGGTCCATCGACCGAAGCAGATGGCAGTAAGACGGTGTAATGTCCGAATATGTGGTGACTGCTTGATTTGGTCCGCCCCAATTTCTAGATTTTTGCCGGCATCCGAAGAGTCGTAAGAGATCAGCCGTTGCCTTGGCGAGCGTCGAGGATGGTTTGACTACGTGGAGTAGCTCTCAGTGCACTGGACACTACTCATCCACCAAACGCATAGGAGGACATTCCTTCGGTGGAGTTTCGGGTTTGACGTTAGAATCCTGGCTCGTTGCAGTCCAACCATTGCTTTGCTACTTCGCAGTTGTCATGAAGAATCTACTTTTGACCGTTGGTAAAGACTCGATCCACTCGATCCAGACCCCCTCGCTTGAATAGGTGCAGGAGCTCTCGGCAGTTGGAAGCACAGCGATTCACCTGGGTTTCGGTCAACGCATGAGGCACTGACGAAGGCGGTTTTGGCGACCTTCCAGTCTTCTGCAGCAGACGAGCAGTGGTTCACTGGGAGGCGTGGAGACCAGCGGTCACTTGTACTGTGGTTTGAGAAGAATTCGTATTAATGGATTTGCGCAGGTGCTCATTGTTTACAACAGTTGGTCTTCCCGGGAGTGGTTGTCTTTTTTGTCCTTCTGGGCGGAAAGAAACTTCTGATACCATCTTCAATACTTGCCGATGACGTCTTGGGGCCGGACTCATCAACGACGTACAGCGATTTAACGGAGAAAAGACTGCCGACATCGCTGATAGCGCAGCTTATCCAGCGATATGGTAAACGATATAAGTTGCGTTATCAGGAATTTCGGTTGTAATCCTTTGTTAATTTGCTGTAAGCAGTTGATGAATCCGACCCCTGGATGTGCCTGACGTTGAGTGTTGATGAGCTTGAACTAACTGAAAATGAAATCACACACTTTTTCACTGTGAGTGGTCATCGTTCTAGAGAGTAAAGCTTTTAAATAACGCAAGAAAAATTGACAATTTATAACTTAAAATGATTTTTAGGAAACACTTTAAAAAATATAATACTTCATCGAGTTTACCTTGGTTTTCAGAAGAAAATGAATTGTTGCAAAATTTATGACTCAACCTATTAGTATAGCTTAATTCATATTTGTGTTGCCTAAATTTTGAAAATACATTTGGATGAAGTTAAATTAAGAAATCTATTTTTAAAGCAGCTGTTTTCAACAACTGTCCTTCGGGAGTTGCGCATTAACCGCGAATAAAGGGAGGAGGGTGCACCTCGCAAAAACGAAAACATATGAGAAAAGGACGATGATCAACACAATTTTTTATAAGAGAAATTTTTGCCTGTTATTCTTCTTTAGTAGACGAGCTAACCGTAATGTTTATTACTTTCTCTTCAGGAAACTGAATATAAATTTCGTTACCCCCGATACAAAGAAGCCTACAGATATCTCACAGGTAAAAAAGGAAGGCGTTTCATCGACGACGTGAGTATGTTGTATATTTATTGCAAGAATGGCGAAATCTTGAGAAAGAAAAGCTGCAAAATTTTAGATGCTTTTGCGTTTCTACATGGTACACCGTTATGACCACGAATCTCGACTAAAACAAAAGTGATGACAACAACTTTATTGCTCTCAGAAGATTTTACTTAGAACCTCACCCGAAATATTTTTAGTATACAACGAGATTTCGCAGAATTGGATCCGATAGACAGAGAAACTATTCTTGAAAGGACAACGTTTGATGTAAAGGTGTTTCTCCTTGCTCGCGGCCGTCAAGATGGTGAGCACAGCTAGATAGATTTGCGCGGAAAGCGCACAGTTTAAAAAGAAAGAGGCATATTCGTATCGCAGCTCAATCTTTTACTTTCAGTTGGTTTCGATAGGATTGTGAGGGAAGTCACTGGATATACGCGAAAAACCCTAAAGGAATTCATAGATGGCAAACACAAAGTGTTATCGGTATGATAGCTTTTGCTCTTCTTGAATAAGTAAAGCATATGGGCGTGAACAGATTGAAAGTCAGATTTCAAGGGAATCTGAAGCGAGGGATATCTCTGAAAGGATAGGGAGTGGTTCCATCTGTTCCACCTGCTCCAAGTTGCCCGTTTCATTCCGGAACTGTTACGTGTTTTTATATTCACCGGACAAACATGCTTCTTTCGTTGTCGCACAATTTGCAGGAGAAATAATTTGACGAGAGGGAGCAACTTGAGAAGTGCCTCGCTGTTTTTTTTTCTTCAAAACTCCAGGAATACTGTAGAAGCGGGATCTACAAATTACCTGACAAATGGCAGTATGTTGTAGGCAATAATGATGCATATACTCTTTAGTTGTTGTGTATATGGAATGGGAGAAATACATTTGAAAAAACTGCTCAAGTGGCGGGATAATTTCTTTAAAACCTATTATATTGTCGCGACCGTGCCACTCGTGATTATTTAGCAAGCCATGGGGTACGTCTGTGCAGAAATTTCTGCAAGAATCAAGTGATTTTCAACAAGTAATAACAACAGTAGAAACGATGGATCACTATTCGCAGTAGTCACTATCTGTATCCACGACCTTCCTCTAACGACCAGGTAGAGCAGTGATCCTCTCCAGACGAACAGGAACATGAAGCGATCCAATCCTCCACCGAGCACTTGACGTCATTACGATCGTTGAAGCTTTTGCCTGCACAGAAAGAATGGAGGCCCATGAAGGCATGATGACAACAGAATTGTAGAGTATAGCGGGTGTGGTAGCCATATGATACCCAAGCTGCGCATCTCGTCCCGTGTTGCATTCGCATGGTGGGGTCGGTAAGGGCAATAGTAAGGGTCCTAGGAATGGTTCCAGAGCGCTTAGCACGGTACCCTCTAGCAATGATTGCCGAACAGTCGAAAAAGGAACAGACGTAGCGTTGCTCATTCTCCTTAAACTCTGTGCTGGATTACTCTGCATACAGGCCGGAACAGTGCTGGTTTTTGAAGGTTGTGGACGCCCACAGCGAGATGATTCCCCAAGGAAATGTTGCCCTCGTCGAATCGCTAATACCATCTGTAGCAGGTAGTGTGGGAGGTGACATAGCTGCCCATTGGCGACACCAACTCACATTGAGCTTGATCTGGGGAGAGGCCAGAGCGACAGCAACGAAGCAACAGACGACGGTAGTTGTGACGATCCGACATGGTTTGTACAAGGGTAATCAGCGATAGCGACGCTTTAAAAAAGTGATTGGCTTGTGCTTATACCTATATACTGACTTTCCCGCTTTTTATGGTGTTTAAATCGTATCATCAGTTTGGCGTGTGAGCACGCTACCTTCCTTCAAATGAAGGCACTTAAGTTCTTGCAAAACGTTCTGCATGCTCCCTGTTAGTAGCATCATACTCCTCTAAATTCTGTTTTGATTGCATTATTTCGCAAATCACGTTCTTCTCCTAATTATGCTATAACACTAGTGGCGCTATATTCAACGCTGGAGTTGATTTGTATTGGTGTAAAGGTTCGTTCACCGGCTCCCGGTCAAGATTAAGTTAAATTGCGAGTCGTGCCTACCAGAGTTGTTGTTCCGAAATATAGGAGAATCAAAAATGTGGTGACTGAATAGTGATGGATGGCATGTTGCTGTGTCATACCACAAAATTTGATCTAGCTGGTATGGGCAACGATTTATTCCCGTGCTGCGCTTTTGGCTCTACAATCAAAACAGAGGGTACAGGTCGCGTAGATGAGCAGCGGAGCGGGGGTGCGGTAACGGCAGAGCACCGACCGTACTCACGCACTTTACCGTAACCACTCCAGCCAATCAAACCCGAAACGAACACACCCCCTTATGTGGCACTGCCAGGTTCAGCCGCACAGGCAGAACCGTGAGGTATCGATCAACGCTCAGCTGTTATGTTGGAGAGGGGGCTGAGACGAGGCATGTGGACCACGCGGTCCACCTAATCTTACACGTGTTGAAGCGCCCTACAACCCGGAGTACTTTCCCTTGCCAGAGCCGTGTCCGAAGGGCACGTCTGCGTCCATCTGGGAAGTTCAACAAATTCCACCACAAAGACCACCCAAGCTGCATGTGTTCAAATGGCCCACCTGGTCACTACCAACCTCGAAGGCAGTGCCTCGCAGAGCAAGCGCATTCGATCGATGCCGTGGTTGCCGCGATTACGGTAGAAGTAATGACGAGTTCTCCGCACAACAACCCCCCCCGTGCCGCTACCGCACCCCGCTGTCGCCACCGCACGCTCCGCTGCTCACCTCCGCGACATGTACTAAACAGAGTCCTGTGACCAAACGTAGCTATCCTGGGGCCTGAAGAAATCACCGACAAGTGCCAATGTGCAAATGCACCGTCATAACTCGACAACTTGTTTCTAAACGTCTTTCCTATTTTTTCTCGCTAGAAGCACCAATTGTGTTGTTGTTCGTTCATTTATAACAAACCTAAACAGGAATTTCGCTTCCCGCGATACAAACAAGCCTACAGATATCTCAGTAAAGATGGAAGAAGTTTCATCGACGAAGTGAGTATCCAGAACTCTCCGTGGCAATGCTTTTAGAAATCAAAATCTGTGCAATCGCAGGTGCTTACATGCTATTATCTCGAAATCCGTGGAATTTTCACACCCGATAAGCTGAAAACAAGGTTTTTTTAATTCCACCTCAGTATTTTATTAAAACAATTCAAACGAGATATTTTCAGCATACTCAGAGGATTCGGAATGCTAAATACTTTAGATAGGGATGTTATTCTTCGAGCTACAACGCCTGATGTATGGGATTTTCTCCAAACTTACGGCCGTGACTTTGGTGAGCAGTGCTCGTTAGGAGTACGCGGAAAGTGTCTCATTTAAAATGAAAGGCATACGTAGCGGTATCGTACAGTTACTCCTTGTATTTTAGTTCAGTTCAAAAGAATCGTGGAAGATTTCACTGGATATACACAATACACCCTAAACGAAATCATGAATGGCGAACACTACACCCTGCTGTCGGTATGTAATATGTTGGCTCCTCCTAATCGAAGCCAAAAGAGTGCCTTGAGATGAGACATTCAGCTAAGCAGCGTAAATTACTGCATGACCAAATAGGTAGCGTTGCGGTCAGGAAGGACGGTGAGATCTACTACAAGAGTGATCTTCATGGATTGCTCGGAGCGGCGTCTGTACATTAGCAAACATGAGTGCATTGTGACTTTCGTTGCGTGTTGCATTAACTTTCTAACCCTGTTTTCCACCATTTGTGAGCGCTTTAGCGACTAGAATGCGTCATGTGGCGCATCTACACGCCTGCTCATGCGCGCGCACTTTATTTCTGAAGTTCACGTTTTCCATTCTTATGCTCTCCATGTAATGTATTCCTATATGCAAACCTTGTTTTAGAATAATGGTATTGATAGAACCAACAAACCGTTATCTCCATTGTTTTCTTTTTGAAATATAGGTCAAAAAGTTGTTCACGTGTCATGTTCCCTCTAACTTTTGCTTAATCAAGCCAAACTTCTGACATGTCAACGGGTGACGGTGAGCTTCATACAGGGTGCGATTTAATTATGGGCCTCAAATAATCGAAGTACCAAGGTAACAGAAACTATTCAAACGGAGAAAACACTTCGCAATGTTTATTGAGGTCATTAGCAATAAAAAATTACAATGTTCACTCGAAGTCCCCTCCTTCTGCGCGTATGTCTGCTTCTCAGACGAGTCACGAGGACGTCACAGGTGGCACGCAGATATTTCTCATCGAGGTCATTCCACGCTTTCGTAAGTCCAGCTTTGAGCGAACTAAGCTGTAGCATCATGTAGCTGAGATCCTGTACTCTAAAACTGATCAGATCAAAAAGTCAAGTGGGTTCAGATCTGGTGAATTTGATGACTATTCCTTGTGGGCGATGAAATTTGCAAACACCACTACTGCCTGCAGGAGCCGACTCTTACTGAAAGCACCATGGCTTATCTCTGAAGTGCAAAACCATGGCTTCAAAACTTTCTTCAGGACCGATCTCAAGCATGTCTACTTACTGATCTTAACTCCAGGATCGACGAACACCAGTGGCGTCTTCCCATCTGAGGTTACCTTTTTATGGTATTAGCCGTTGCAACAGAAACCTTTCTACTTCGCCCTTTTCTGTCCGATGTGCAACACTTTCAAGCTCCTCGAACCGTTCAATCGTCTTTCGGACTAATCGCCGGAAAACATAAAAAATGAGGAACTTTCTTCAACTCACTGACCTTCCTGGTGCAGACAGATGATGGCGGCACGCTTCTTATGAGCTTCAACCATAGTTTAGAACGCAAAGAACGTACACAAAACTTTTCGGGTAGCGTGATATGAAAAAAAAACAAAACAATAGCAGTTATTAGATGGATGTCTAGTTGCGATCAAAACTCTTGCGCCAGGCGGGACTCGAACCCGCATCTTCTGCTTTCCGGGCAGCGATGTTCGATGTTCAGCAAAGTTAAAAACCATTTCTTCGAGTGCCTTCAGCTTGACCGGTTTCATGCTGATATCAGCGGCCGGCTCATCCCGACAACGGGTGAGTGCTGATAGGTGAGTACTTGCTAGGAAGATATCGTGGATGTTCATTTCGACCAAACAGCGCCGGTGGTGTAAGGCGAACATCGCTGCCCGGAGGCTCCAGGACCTAACTCCAACGCGACGTCGCGGCGCTGAAACGAGGACGTGCTCTCGGTGACGCATGGTGCCGCGGAGCACGAAATGTTCTCAATGTTTAAGCTCCCAGACCACATTTCTAGCAAGGAACTTACGATCCCACAGAATGTGGTAGGCGACAGTCTGCAGGGGACAATTGATCTAAGAATGAGTGATAGTGGCCTTTTCCCGTAGTATAGCCATAACCACGGGTAAAAATTGACCAAAGAAGTTGTAGATGGCATACGCTGAGGCTAGAAATCATCCACATGACCAGGATTCCTGTATAAACTGTCGCTGATCGTCCTATTAAAACCACATTCATATACCATCTCCAAGAAACGTTGAAATAAGGCAAAGGCGTGCCGCATGTCCCTGCAGGAAGCGTTTTAGCCGTCGGAAGCATTGGACCGCGACAACTGGTCCAATTTCGTCGCGCACCGTGCGCGACGCCAGGGGGGTTCGCGCGGCGTTGGAGTTATGTCTGCCCCCGCTGCCCGGAAAGCAGAAGATGCGGGTTCGAGTCCCGCCTGGCGCAAGAGTTTTGATCGCAACTAGACATCCATCTAACAACTTATATCTTCTATACCAGCCGCTCTAGGCTCAAGCTAAGTTAAAAACAATAGCAGTTATGTTTCCAGAAAAAATCTCGCTCACAACTCAAATCCGAAATTTTCAACGAGGCCTAAAATTAATGCACACCCTGTACATCAATGAAAGCGAAGGCTGAAGACTGATTTCCCTATCCGTTAGCTTTTGGCAAACCCAACTGGTTATCGACAGTCCTAACCTTAAACACGTGCAAACGGCAGACGTTTGACGGAGGAGTGACATGGCGCAACCCCTCCGCCTGCACGACTTATGTTGTACGCAAAACTACCTATCGTGGAATGCGACCTGCTATGCGTCGAACTCCGCAACAATACGCTAAGAATTGTAGACACGTCGTTATCACTTGACCTCAAGGAAACATGAGGAAAAATTGGAAAAAAAATGCAAGCATTTCGACTAATGTTCCGTAAGTTGCTCTCAGCTGTAGACCAACACTGGGGTCGGCCTTTCTTACATCTACGTTTCGGCAATGTCGCCTTCATCAGAGCCTGGAAAGGCCAAGTTCACTTGAAAAGCCACTCGATCTAACTCCATCTTACAGAAGTGAATTCTGAAAGGAACACTGGTATCGGCCTTCAAAAAGTCTACGTCTCGGCGATGTCGCCTTCGTCAGAGTTTAGAAGAGTTCACTTGCAATACAACTCGCCCAAACTCCATCCTATAGGAGTGAATTCTGAAGGAAACAGAGTCAGGAGGAAATGCCGTAGGGCACAGTAACGCGTACCTTAATGATTGGACCGAAGTGATCCGCCAGTCACCCGCAACTGGAGGTGGGCTAACTCGGATGTTGGAAGCTCTGCTCTCAGAGCGCAAACCTATCGTATATTGTAGACACATAGACAACTGCTTTATAGTGTGCTCCACTCATGGTCAGACCGAGATGGATACACGTTTTGTCCTCTGAAACAAGTCGTCTGAGCAGATAAACCTCACAAAAGAAGAGAATACAAAAGTTGACTTCCATTTCTAAACGTGCAGGATGTCCTCTCTGGGGGATTTTTCAGCACGAGATGTCACCGCATGCCGAGCAACAAAAATATCCTTGTTCACTTCCGATCTCATCCAAGTGGTACTAAGAGAAGAGTAGTACGAAATCTTCTTCCTTACCTGACTTCGGCTAACCCTGGAGTGATCACCAAATCGTTTCAAGATTTCGATATCCACGGCTTCCTGCAAGCAATGCATAAGCCTACTAGAAGGAGTTCTATGCTAGATCTCCACCATGTATAATAATTCCTCAAAATTGGTTCACGATGTAGCAGTTGGTCCCCCAGTGGAAAATAGTGATTACGCTACAACTACTTTTAGAATTGTACTTAGCACAGATTAACTCGCTGTTAGTTCGCAATGGGTATGAGATTTCAAAACGTCTGATTTTATCAAAATTACAAAACATCTAACTAACATAGGTACTTTTGATGTTTTAAATAATGTCGAAGAAATGTATGAAACTGCTTTTTATCACTACTTTTTATCCTACACTATGTCATAGACATATGTGCCAAGGAGGTTAGTAGAACCAAATCACCAGGTCGTTCCAAATTACCTTGCTTGGATGAAACGTCCGCTCTAAATAGAGATTGGGCTGAGTATCTATTTCTCAGCAGAAAATTAGACTAAGCCCTTTCACGGTATAATCTTTATACTTAAAGGAAATTCATTTTCTCAAAGCACAAGTCAGCTTTTTATAGATATATCGCCTCCCATACGGAAAGAGAACTTTGTTCCAAATTTAAGAAATTAGAAGGGTGTCACTATTTTCTTGGCTAATGGTAAAGCTAATTTTCTTGCAAAAATTTGAGAAGGTATTCAACCAATCCTCCTGCAGCAGTTGCTCTCAAGGCGACACATAACCTAGTTTCTCCCAAATCGGACTTACGCTATGGCTCTGTAAGGCCCCGTGCATACTTCCCGTCGCCGCGATGGAATCGCGGCGATGAGTTTCGCAGAGCGACGCGAAAGAATTTGAATTTCTCTGTGCTCGACGCATCGCCCATCGCTCTGCAATGGGGCGCGACGGCGATCCGTCCAGGACCAAACGCTAAACACCGCGCGCGGCGCGAAAAAGTATGCCATGCCCGCGATGGGCGCGGGAAGCCATCGCGCATGCCGACCGTTACTGTTGCGGCGGCCGCGGCGAGGTTTCCTTTGACTATTCGACCGCGTGCGGCGGAATGGTCATGAACTGAGCGCCGCGATGGCATCGCGGCGATGGAAGTATGCCCCCGGCCTAAGGAGGAGATTTTCGACGCATTAATCAAATGGAGGGGCGCATAGAGCGCAGTCAAAGGAGGCGCCGGCTGTCCCCTGCACCCGATACCAGGTTCCTGGTTCGGATTTCCCGCCCAGGCCAACCAAGCCTTCCATCCCTCCGAGGTCGGTGAATTGTTACCAGACTTGCCTGGGAAGGATAAGGCGCTGACTTGTTCATCAGCTGGCCACCGCAAGTCATTGTATGGCCAAATACGCACTCAACTCGCCTCCACGATATCCCGTAGAAGTAGAAGGCGTGGCGCATCCCAAAGGGGATTGAATAACGCCGTCCTTTATCCCTTTTTAATCAAATGGCCTAAGTCCCTCCCAACTCCTCGTATCTTCTTCCTTTAACGTTTATCAAACAAATGGCGGATTGTATTGCCTATTGATTAAAAATAATTTTCAATTCTAACTATATGAGGGCTGATCTTCTACAAGGTGCAAACATGCCTTCTTACGCTTAAGAGAAGAAAGGAGGAAGAGCCAAGAAACACATGCTGGATCGTATTAAGGAGCATAACATTACCTCTAAAGACCAGTTTGTTTGTTTTTTGGAACAACGCTAAAGGATATCCCTTTCTGCTCTTAACGAGTCGCACTGAAGCGGTACAGTTCTTTGCCATTTTTTACCTACCCAGAAGACCCCAGGAAATTTGGAAACCACTATGGTGCTTCCCTGACAACGCCCTACAACCCTGTATAGGTCGCTTTGAGAAACTCAATGATCACCTCTTTGACCTTTCTCATTCGTTTTCCCCACTGAAAATGGGAGCTCCCACTGTTTTGGCCATTGGTCAACACGTTTACTTGATGCTTGTAAATTACTAATATCGTCCATCCCTTTGATACCCTTGTAAATCTTTATGTCATCTGCGTACATCTTGTATACGACACCACATCATTTTTAACAAGTCTCAGAGGGGTACGTCCAATTATAGTAGCTTCTTACTCCACTCCACTATGAGCGGAATTCCTAATACATTGGTCCCTATATATCGTAAGTCGCGACGAAACCAATGTTTTTAATCATACTATAGTGACAGGTTAGCAGCGCTTTATTCAGTGCTTTATGTCAGTGTGAAGGTTAGATGACCGGCTCCTGTGATGTGAAGAGATCGCCGCCGAGCGCCAATGGCATCGTTGCAACTTGTCAATTTCTTCAAAGAAGCATTCTTGTTGTTATTTTTCGTTATGCATAATAAATATATTGCTTGTCGTTCTTTTATTAGAAGCTTCAACTGGAATTGCGAACCCCTCGATACGAAGAAGCCATCAGATATCTCGACGAAAGAAAAGCAAGGACTTACATGGACGAGGTGAGTATCTAGTACTTCCTGTGGCAATGCTTAAAGAAACAAAAATCTGCGCATTTCTAGGTAATTACGTGCTTTTACCTTAAAACCCGTGCAATTTTTACTCCAGCCAAGCTAAAAAGGAGGTTGTGTTAACTTCCACCTCAGCATTTTATGAAAGCATTTTACCGAAATGTCTTCAGCATAATCGGAGAATTCGATAAGCTAAATAACTCAGATCAGTCGATTATTCTTGGAAGGACCTCGTATGATGTAGACGAGTTTTTCAGGACTAGAGGCGTTCATGATGGTGAGCACAGCTCTTTAGGACTAGGCAGAAAGTGACCTATTTGAAAAGGAAATGGAATACGCAGCCGTATCGCAGAGTCATTCCTTGCATTTCAGCTGATTTCGATACTATTGTGAGAGAAGTCATTGGATCTACACAGGAAACTCTAGAAGAATACGTGAAAGAGCCTTCTACTTCCGATGTAAGCAAGTTGTTGAGATGGCGGTTGTTTGCAGCGAAGGCCGTGCGAAGCGCGCCATTTTGGGTGGAGTGCGTACTGTATGGCACTGATTCATTTGAAACATTAAGCACAGACAATTGTAGCAGCATTTTTCTAGTCTCGAGTACACAGCTGGGCAAGAGAAGGGACTCCAGAGTGTGGTGATCTAAGCTCCTCGCGTGGAAGCTGCGCTATTGTGGACTTTAAATAGCAGTTTCCTACTTTCCTTATCGTAATGCATCTAATAATGGAGAAAGACGACACCACTCAACATTCAAAAATAACTGCAAACTATGAGAGAATCAGTTCTTTACTGCGCTTTTCCAAGTGTTTAAAGCGATGACGGTTCATATGATAGTTTAGAGCTTTTTACTTATGGAAAAATCTATAGCTGAAGAGATACCTATGAAGAAGTTGAGCGGTTCCACTTCGATGTGCACCTTGCTTAACTTATTTGACTAATGACGTGAACATAGTAAAAAAACAGAATGGAGAACTCATCGTTCCTCTGTCAACGTATGCAGCTACAGTCCTTTGAACTTGAAGTTTCAGCTGAGTCAACGTCAGACAGTACCCGCTCCAGCCACAATTCCGCGCGGAGGTCAGTGAGGTGACTAGGATTAGCGAATTTCTGAATGAAAAGGAACTTTATAATGAACTATACACCAGCTTCACGTCAATTTAGACGCTGCTCGTGGGCAATACACATCATGAACACCACTTTCACCTCTGACCTAGAGATGAACCATTGGAGAACCAAAACGAAAGGGCACAGCAAAACGATTCACACCCGATGTTGAAAACTGCGACTCTACACCGTGTCTGCCACGGCTAATCGCCCCTCGCCGCGCCTCTCCCTTCAATAGCACAATTCGCCGAATACCGTTTCACCTGTATCACCTGTCGTCCCGTTGATCATCGACTTGATCGAACGAGCGCCAGCAGCGTCTCCATTCGTCCCTGCCGCGTGCCAGAGTGCTCCAATGGATCCTCCTCGCTCGAGGGGCACGAAGAGCGTCATAGCGGTCGTTCAGGGCTTTCACGAAGAAGTTCGACCAACGCGTTGGTGGGCGTCCTGGTGTTCTCTTGACATCTCCCGGGATCCAGTCGGTGACGGCTCTCGTCCAGCGGGTGCCTGCGAGACGCATTACGTGGACGGCCCACCTAATTTTCGACAATTTGGCCCACGCGGCAGCGTGTCTGATCTTCGAACGTCGGCGAAGCACGGAACTCCGGAGGCCTACCCTCACTTGCGTGAGTCGTGTCACTCCGAGCATCGTCCTCTCGATTTCGCTTCGCGACACTGATCGCGTGTTCATCCTGCTTTCGTATAGCCCAGGTCTCTAAGGCGTATGATAGGGCAGGAAGAACAGTGGAGTCGAATAGGTGGGCACGGAGTCGGACGTTCTTCGTCTTCTTCGCGACTTCTTCGACGCTCTTGAAAGCTCAGCAAGCCACTCGTTTCTCCCTGCCCAGCTCTGGCCCTAGGTCGTTGGCCATATTGACTTCGCGACCCAGATAGACGTAGCTGGCGCATTCGGAGGTGTTCGTTCCGTTGAGCGAGAATGGGTCATCAGAAACTTGTCCGTTCCTCATGAACATCGTCTTCGTAAGATTCAACTGCAGTCCAACGTTCCCTCATACACGATCGAAGTCGGCCAGCATTCGCTCCGCCTGAATGATGCTCGGTGTTATGAGCACCATGTCGTCAGCGAAGCGCAGATGGTGTAGTTGCCGGCAATCGACCCTCACTCCCATGTCATCCCATTCTAGTTCGCGCATGACGTTTTCGAGAGTGGTGCTGAAGAGCTTCGGGGATATGGTATCCCCTTGTCGAACCCCTCTCTTCACGTCGATGACGACGTCGTTGTAGAATGGAGAGATCTTGATTGTGAATCCACTGTACAGCTCTCGAAGGACTCTGATGTACTGAGTAGGAACGCCCTGAGTGAGCAGGGCTTCGATGACCGCAGAGTTTCGACGGAGTCGAATGCCTTCTTTAGGTCGATGAACGTAAGGCACAGCGGCAGCTTGTACTCTCGCGACACTTCGATGAGCTTCGTAATGGTGTATATGTGGTCGATCGTGCTGAATCCTCTCCAAAATCCTGCTTGTTCGCGTGGCTGTCCTTCGTCCAGCGTTCGGCCGATCCTATTCAGGATGACTCGAGTGAACAGCTTGTATAGACTACGGACAGCAGGCAGATCGGGCAATAGTTGCCAATGTCGTGCACGTCGTCCGAATCCGGAAAATAGATCACTCCGATCGTCTTCTTGTCCTCTTTAGGCCTTCTCTCCTTCATTTGAGTAAAAAAACTGGTTTTGCTATACAGAATGGTATAGCAAAATACGGGAGGGCAAAATCTTCAAAACTGCTCCTATGGTGCCTTACCCTCTATTGCGCGTACACGATTGATTCTCTGAAATACTCGTTCTATTTATTAATTATGGTACCGTTTCAATGATTCTATTACTGGACCCTTTACTGAACTCCCTTACTGGTCCCACCTTGACAGGTTCTTCGCTGGTACCCCATTTATTGGTCCCCTTCACTGGACCCTCGTGTGGTTCCCCCTTTATTGTCACTCTTTTCCGGTTCACACTTCACTGGTCCCCCCTCTTCGTCGGTCCCTGCTACTGTTCTCGCCTTCACTGGCCCTCGATTTACTGGTCCCCTCTTCACTGGTTCCCCTATCCTTCACCGGTCCCCCTTCACTGTACCTCCCCTCTTCACTGGTCCCCGTTGCTGGTCCCACCTTCACTGATACCCCCTTTACTGGTCCCCCTTTATTGGTCAACCTTTTCCCGGTCCCTCCTTACTGGACCATCATCCTTCACCGCTCCCCATTACTGGTCCCACCTTGACTGGTAACACGTCGTCTGAATCCGGACAGGCCTTTCGCGACATCAGTGACACCTCTTCTGAACCCAGGCACCAGATGAACGACATCGGTGACATGTCTTCTCAAGCTGGACGTCCTTTGCGTGACATCAGTTACACGTCTTCTGAATCCGAACAGCCCTTGCGCGACATCAGTGACACCTCTTCTCAACCTGTACGTCCTTTGCGCGACATTGGTGACATGTCTTCTAAACCCAGACGCCTGTTGAACGACGTCGATGACACCTCTTCTGAACTCGGACGCTCGCTTTCACGACGTCGATGACACATGTTCGGAACTCGGACGCCCTTTGCATGACATTGGCGACACGTCTTCTGACCTCTCTCAACACGGCGTAGGTGACACCACACAACCACAACCCCCGCCCCCCTCCCCCCATACCCACACTTCCTCCCAACACACTCCTCCAGCACTTCTGTGCAAACAAACAAACAAACACAGACCAAACGACCTTTCTCGCTTATATATAGTAGAATTTCCACAAGTACTTGACTTCTAAAGGAGTTATTGGTATATGTCGCGTAGGTGAGCAGCATTGTAAGGTGGGAACGCCTAAAGCAATCAGACTGCATTTAATGGGTATGTCACTCAGAGAGAGCGTATTCAGTCGGTACCCTTATGGGTTGGCATACGTTCGGGCTGTCCTCTGCTTGGTTATTATTGGCGGCGCACTCCCACCTACCAGTGCTGCTCACCTATGCGACATGTACCGAGTTATTCAAAAAAGCCGCTTTGGAACGCTCCAAAGCGTGCTATGTGGAATGGCGCGGTTTTTTCGGCCAATGACCAAAGGACATGTCCGGTATTGTAGTCGATACTTGCACAAACAAACTCAGTGAGCCAGTGGTAGAAATCTTTTTCAGATACCTCCATCGGCATTAGAAAAAGCCTACAGTGGTCTTGATGATAAAAAAGGAAGACGTTTTATTAGCTTAGTAAGTATCTCGCAAAAATATATCGTAATGCCATAAAAATAAAATTTGCGAAATTTTAGGTATTTACGTGTTCTCGTGTCAATAGACGTAAAAATTATTCCGAGGATGAGCTAAAACAGAGGTTTCCTCTTATCACTCTTTTTTATCCTTGATATTTGTATTGGTATTTGGTATTTATTTATTTTTCAGCCTACTTAAAGAATTCATAAAGATCGGTGGCAGGAATTGGCAGGTCGTTTTGCAAAGGGTATCAGAAGAAGTGAAGAAATTCCTGATCAGCAAGGCTACTTGAGGAGTGAGCGTGTAACTAGGAAATCGTGAAAGGCTGCTATGCGCAATAATTTTTCCGCGGCAGGCACAAGCCTTCGTGCTTTTCTGGGGCCGGATTCATGAACGATTTACCAGCGGTAAGTGCAAAATTTACCCCACTCCTCGCTTACGCGCGATTTATGAACGCGCGGCGGGGAAAATCGGAGGTAAGTGTCGAGGTAAATGCTACCCCGTCGGCGCGTCGGGGAACATCCACCTCCAAGGTGAGGGTTTTGCTCCGCTGCCAATTTCTGACCCAATGCATTCCTCCGCTGGGCCGCTGCCAGCTCTGAGCTGGCCGCCAGCCACATAATCAATGCTCGACAGGGGCGCCTCGTTTCCATCCCTATGCGTCGTCTTTCGCCGCACCTACGGTGAGTTGTTTTAACTTTTGTTTTTCTCAATTAGTCTTACATTCCATGGTTTTTAGGCTCTGTGGACCATGGTGGCCCACAATGCCACTTACTGTTAAGGTGGCGGAGGGCATAGTCCACCCACGGAAATCGTAGATTACGATTTCCATGGTGGACTGGACTCATAGTGGTTCAAGCCAGCCCACAATGCCACTTAAGGAAGCAGTTCACTTAACAATAAGTGGAATTGGGGGCCGCCATAGTCCACAGAGCCTAAAAACCATGGAATGCAAGACTAATCGAGAAAAGCAAAAGGTAAAACAACTCACCGAAGGTGCAGCGAAAGACGGCGCTTGGCGATGGCAACTAGGCGCCCCTGTCTATCATTGACTATGCGGCTGGCGGCCAGCTCAGAGCTGGCAGCGGGCCAGCGGAAGGATACATTGGGTCAGAAATTGGCCGCGAAGCAAAACCCTCGCCTTGCCCGTCAGAAAAGAGAGGTAAGTTCAGAGAAAGTGGCTGATAAATGGCCATCGACGTAAATGGGGTAGCACCTACCTCCGGCTGCGTTCATGAATCTGGCCCCTGGTTCAGCTTGACTCTGTTGCAATAGCAGCTCGATATGGACCGCTCAAAGTGCTCTTGTGCAGCTGCATGCACAGCTCTTCTTCAAAAAAACCTGATTTCCAACATTAACAAGAAACAAGTTTTGCTATATAACAAAAACTCACCACTGGTAGGTAAAGGGTTCTAGCTATTCGGCTGCAGGAAAAGTTCCGTCAGTGTTTATGACATTGCAATATGAGCACACACCAAAATGGGTCGGTTACCATCTAACTTATTAGGTGACTCAGAATTTGGTCAAAGCCACGTTCCTTTAAACAAACTTTCCTTTACAATTTTTTAAAAAGAATTCTGACTTATCACTTTATTTTTCTCAAAATACGGATACTAACCAGGGAAGGGTCTCAGGCGTAGATCTGAACGGGGGAAGTGGATAGTACTACGAGAATCTTCACCCTTCATATAGTAGAAAATCATGTTTCGTTTTTGCTGAGTCCTTGAACCAAAAGGGCTACGGGCTCTCGAAGGCGGGGTACGTAGCGCAACGTCAGCACGTGCTCACGTGCGTGCGTGCGTGCGCTGTTGTATGAAACGCGGCGAAAGGCTCTGCGGCAAGCGAGTCGGTGGCTCAGCAGGGTGCAGGGCTACTTGACAGGTGCTAGGTCAGATGTTCGACTCCCATGTAACGCAGTGTTTTTGCATTTTTTCATGATTGCCGCATTCTTTACCAATTTGCTCCCTACACATCTCCTACATATTTATTTCACTCTAAATTGTCAGATAAGGATCAGATTCGTGCTCGTCGCGAAGTTTGGGCAAAAACGGTGACCGTGACCTTACCATTAATCACCTTTACCTACTGTAATTTAACATACTCCAGGGTAATACGGAAAACGGATGTCAGATTCGTAATTACCATTCCAAATAACCCCCCTGGGAGAAGTTTGGGCGAAATCGGTGATTATGACTTTGACGGCCCTAGTCACCCGTACTTACCGTGACCTCCCGTAATCGGCCGAAAATTGGAAAACGGATGTCAGGTTCGTGATCAGCACCCAACATAACCTCCCTGGGCAAGGTTTGGGCGAAGTCGGTGATTACGACTTCGACACCTCTAGTCACCCGTACCTGCTGTAACCCGTACCTGTTGTAAGGTCATTGTCTGACATTCGATGAAAGACACAAAACCTTGTATAATTCTGAAACCAAGAAAAGTGAGTGAAGCATAGCTCACAGAAACCTTTATTTGACAATTTAGAGTGAAATAAATGTGTAGTAGATGTGTAGGAAGTAAGCTGATTTAGACTGCCATAAGGCACGACATTCACGACACTACTTTCACGACCGCAGAGGTCGAGGAGAGGTCGAAAACAAATTTCGTCCGAAGCTCGCCCAGGGGGTTGTTTGGGGTGCTGATCACGAATCTGACATCTTTTTTCAAATTTCGACCGATTACGGTAGGTTATGGTAGGTGCGGGTGATGGTGCAATGCTGTTCCCCCCAATGTCGAGTGCCCGTAGCTCTTTGGGTTCAAGGACTCAGCAAAAGCGAAACGTGTTTTTCTACAGCATGAAGGGTGGAGATTCTCGCAGTACTATCTATTTCCCCCATTCAGACCTACGCCTGATCGTGAGACCCTTCCCTGGGAATGTTGTATTGTCTACGCTATACCTTGGATACGATCGAAAATCTTCGGATAATTAGATGATTCGAATAACGCTAGTATCGCAGACCTCGGATTTTTAGACGACTTGGATTAGACCATTTTTCACGCCGGATTTCGAACATCCGATTCATAAAAGAATCCGAAATACATCCGAATCCGATTCGGCTAATTAGAATTCCGAATGTGCTGCAAAGATCGGATAAGTATAACAATCGTATGACGCCAGTTTTGGAAAGCCCCGGTCCCAGAGCGAATTTTCATCGGAACGAATTTCGGGTTGATTCCTATAGATGATTTTTGTTCGGATCGGCTAGAGGATATCCCTTTCGGTTCGATATCAGATTTCTGATTAAAATCAGTTATCTGGATCAAAAATCTTGTCGGTAAAAATCATTCAAGATTCGGACTTCCCAAAAATTTCATTATAGAATAGTCCATTTATCAGGACTGTCGAAGTTCCATTTATCAGGAGTTTGTAAAAAAAAAGTGTAATAAACTAGCGGCTCAGTCTATTAGCCTAAGGAAGAAGTGTCCGAAGGCACGATCTCATAGTGGAAATAGAGTACATAATGCACTGCTTTTATATGAGTTTATCTGCATACAAATATGGAATGTGAAATATACGAAAAGAATACACGAGAGGAAAAGAACCTTATTTTACATTAAACAACTACAATTGTGTCTCTGTGACATAAAAGGTGACCTACGATGGAGAAGAAAGAGAGGCGCGGGGAAAGGGTGCGCGAACTCGTTTAAAAGGCCCCGCACACTTCTGCGGCAACGTCGCGGCCCTATTCTTAACCATAAGGCATGGACGCAGAGTTCGCCGTGTCTCTGGCCTATCCTTAACCATAGCGGCGAACGGCAACTCCGCAGAAGTGTGCGGGGGCCTTAAGGGAGGAGACCGCAAGGTCTTTTATAGCCACCGCCTCCCCGAGGGCGGAACGTCCGTCGTGAGTGGATGAAGGGCATGGACGGTCCTGGTAAAAATGGACAGGGGATTGGTAAGCTCCCGAAGAATTTTAACTTTATTTTCTGCGCAAGGTCACTACAAGAGAATCCGAATTATCCAGATCGGCGTCTTTTCCAATGTACAGGGTGCGCCAAAATTATGGCGACAAGTTCTTCAAAACGCCGAAAGCGAAAATGCAGCACTTTCGAAAACCCAACGATGAAACAATGCTTATTAGTCTATTGTGAACTATACACAACATTGAGATTCGAATATCTCTCCATCGACGTCGATACAGGCTTTAAGACGCTTCAGGAAGGCATCGACGGCGGCACGCAGGTATGGCGCATCGAAGCTCATCCCACGCCTCCTGGAAAGCTTCGTTCAAAGAATCCCCGGAGCGGTGAGGTTTCCCGCAGGTTTTGGCTTCCAGAACTGCCCAGACGGTGTAATCCATCGCATTCAAATCCGGAGAGTTGGATGGTCACTTGTGGAGGCTTACGGAGGGTGCGAAGTTGCCTTTGCATCAGTCCTGCATCATTCTCGTCCTGTGAGCTGCAGCTCTATCCTGTTGGAAGATCCAGGAGCGGTTTCCAAAGTGAGACACTAGCCCAGGGTTACAGTTCGTCCTACAGAAGGTTCAAATAGTTCTCTCTGATCTCCATTTCTCACGACATCCGGCGGACCGAGCGCGCCGGGCACCTGTGAATTCGTTCACATATCTTCACAATGTTTTCCGTAGTTACCATATAAACCTGCCTCCTTCGTCCGCATCTATCATTTTTGGTTTCCAGGTCTTCGTAGTGTCTAACGGATCTATATAGAACACTTCGATGAAGTCCAAGACGCTGGTGAATGTCGCGTGCCGAGAAGCCTTGGCGGTAAAGTTCAATGACTGAAGCACGGTGGCAAGAACGCTTCACAATCTTGAAAAGCAACTTATTTTTATGCTTGGTTGAGATAACCATAAACAAATTGATGCAGTAGAAACAATAAAAGCACAGAAAAAAGCAGACGTTTCGAATAGGAGAACAAACTGTTCGTGCATGTGCTGTCGCCATAATTTTGGCGCACCCTGTATAGCTCAGTATCAGTAAGACAATTGCCTCGCTGAGTTTTTTTTTCGTCAAAACCCCAGGAATTCTATACAAGCGGGATCTAGCACTTACCTGACAAATGGCAATATGTTGTAGATAACAATGTTCGTTAGTTGTTATATGTATGGAACGAGAGAAATAAATTTGAAAAAAACTGCACAAGTGGCGGGATACTTTCCTTACAGCCTAACAGTTACAAAACAAGGATGTGTCTAGTTGACAGAAATGTTTGCGATATTACACACAGTTTTGCTTTCAGCACACAACCACTATTGTTTCAAAAATCACTATTGTTACGCACGTCAACGAAGCAGACAAGAGATTTGAAACCTTCTGCATCAGCAGAAGCGAATAAATTTTTGAACTGTATCGTTTCGGTGCTGTTTCATATGGATACTTCAGGTCTATTCTTTATACAGCGTCACATTAAGAGCTGTAGCGACGTCTCCCAGCTCGGGATTCACCAACGACTTATAGAAGTTTACCCAGTTTAACAGAGAAAATTACAGCCGAAATCTCTGATAGCGCGCCTTATCGAACGATATGGTGAGCAATAAGCCGCGTTATCTGAGAATGAAAAGGACATTTTATTGTTCATGTTAAATTTTCACCAAATTCATGCTTATCCCGTGAAGTGTATGTGTTTGTGTGCATTTACGGTATCGTTGCTGATATGGTACAGTGCAAACACGATCCATTGAGAGGTAACTCGAATGAAAGCCCAAAAAGGCTAGGTTTAAATACTAAAAGCAGTTGTCGTGTACAAATTGACTCCTATGACCACGCAAGCCCATAATAATAAGTATCCGATGTGTGCAAAAACACAGGCGGGACCGAACCATCAAACCCGCTCGGTGCCCACGAGAGGCGAGCCTGTTACCGCTGCGCCAACGGACCATATCGGACCGGCTGGCAGCAGGGCGTTATGAGCTGCGCGCTTATGCGTCCAGACTGTTGTTTTTTTTTCGACCACAGAAGAGCATTCCGGAAAAAGTAGCAACGGTTTTGGACTCCCCACACGGGACCCTAAATCCTGTAGAAATTGCATCGCAAAAGCTCACCGCCACTCCGGGGCCGGATTTATCAAAGTTACTGCAGTAACTTTGACGGAGAATCGTAAGCGAAAAGCTCAGATAACGTGGCTTATCGCTCACCATATCGCTTGATAAGCCACGTTATCTGAGCTTTTTGCTTACAATTCTCCGTTAAAGTTACTGCAGTAACTTTGATGAATCCGGCCCCCGGAGTGCTTTCGTGTTGGCGGAACGAACGAACGACGCTCTTCGTGTCCCTCGAGCAAGAAGGATCCATTGGAGCACTCTGGCACGCGGCAGGGACGAATGGAGACGCTGCTGGCGCCCGCTCGAGCAAATCGATCTTCAACGAGAAGCACCTATTGGGGCAGGTATCACCTGTATCACTTGTCGTTCCGTTGATCAGCGACTTGCTCGAGCGGGCGCCAGCAGCGCCTCCATTCGTCCCTGTCCCGTGCCAGAGTGCTCCAATCGGTACTCCTCGCTTGAAGAACACCAAGAGCGTCATTTCGGTCGTTCAGGACTTTCACGAAAAAGTTCGACCAACGCGTTGGTGGGCGTCCTGGCGTTTTCTTGACACCCCGGGAACCCAGTCGGTGACGGCTCTCGTCCAGCGGGTGTCTGCGGAGCGCATTACGTGGCCGGCCCACCTAATTTTCGACGGCTTGGTCCACGCGACAGCGTCTCTGATCTTTGAACGTCGACGAAGCTCGAGAAAGAGGATTGAACTAAATAAAGGAACTGCTGATTGGATCTTCCAATCGAGTAGAGATGCTGTCTGAAGTTGTCTTTAACACAAATGTAGGTCAGAATTTCTTGAGCACACGGATTGACTCAGTAGTCTCCATTCGCAATACGGGTTTACTAAACGACAAATTTCTGCCATTTTTGGGCCATCCAGTAGTCCGCAGCAAAATGAACTTCATCTCAATACTCCGATAGGTCTTGTTGAGAATCGTTGGTTCACAGAGACGTACCTTGTCAGATCTCTCACAAGCTCTCACCCCCCCCCCCTCCATTGCTATGTTGGGGGTCCCGGTGATCCTCCCCAACCACCAGGTTTTTCAGCCGCACGCTATATCGTCTCGGTCGTCTGGCGCCGTTCGTTGACGCTTTCTCATCGGCGGTTTTTTCGCTGCACAGTGTTGTTCCACACCTACGTGGTCAGCTGAGGACGAAGAACGGCGGCAGTTTGATGAGGCGGCGGCGGCGACGACGTCGTTGGGAACGCACTCGACTCGAAGGACCTCTATTCAATGGCCGTTTTTCGACCGTTTCATTATGGTACACACGCGCCGCGTCGACAATGCCATTCCGTGTCGTCGTCGACGTTTTTCCGTCGTCATCCTCCTCCTTGTCGTCGTCGTTTTTCCCCAGCGACTGACTGCCAACGGCTGCGGCGGCGTCGACGGCGGTGGTGCTCACAAAGCCCGCTGCCGACCCATTTTCTCACGCCACATTGCTGTGAACTTTACATTCTCAACTAAGTGCAGCCAACAACATCGTCCGTCCACCGCCACGACGGTCGGCAAACACTGACGTCGCCTAAGGAGCTGATTCGGCTGCGGGTCAGACGAGCAAATAGCGGAGGTGTAACGACTCATGTGAACGTAGAGGACACGCTAGTGGAGTGGCTAATTGGCTGGCTGGCACCGATTTCGTGAATAGAGATGCCGCTCTGCATACATCAGGGTCATGTGCCAAAGTGGCCCAGAAGGTTCTTCTTCGAGGAGCAGGAAGAGCGTCGAGCTCACCGTTTTGGAACTTTTACGATGAAGTCCGAACATCGCCTTGCTAAGCCTTCAGGCATTCTTCTGGAGCCCTACATGGTCCTATATCCCACGACAGAGTAGTCACCAAAATCTTCTATTTCTCTATAAACGTAGTGGACACACCACATAGTGTGATAGCTAATTGACTGGATGGCACTGATTTCATAAACAGAGATGATGCGCACGCTTGTATACATCTTTGTCGCGTGCCAAAGTGTTGCCATTGGTTGGACACCGTTCGACGGGTCTATGGACTGACATACGAAATCGACGGACCAATCAATATCGATCGATTTCCATTGGTGCTCCACGTGTCTGTCGGAGGTCCACAGATCGCTCTGACTACTAAATCGGCTGGCTACTATTAGGGTGGGCCAAAAGTAGCGAGACAAGTTCAACAAATTTCTTTACCTTCTCTTTATAAACCAATTGTACCTCAACGGTGCTGAGGAATGTAATCGCCATTAAGGTCAACGACCTTGCTGTTATCGATCAGCCAACTTCCTGAACCCATCCTTTCAGAATTGCTTAGGCCTGGTGCTGATCCACTACTCGTTATGGTTGTCGAGGTCTGCTTGGGTCCTTGGGTCCCTTCCGACCATGAAGTCCTATAGGCTCAAAAAGTAGTGGTAGTCGCATGTAGAGATGTCCGACGAATACGTAGGGTGTGGCATGTGAACGTAGCCCAGCTGAGCAAGCTTATCCGTGGTCACTTTTGCCCGATGGTGTGCGGCGTTGTCGAAGAGGAGGACCTTCTTGAGGCGTTGAGACCGAATAAGTGCGAATCGCCGGTCCATCCCTTCTATTTCGTTGACCATGGCCTTTGGAGTCCATCGTCGTGCTTTTGGAAAACAGCTTCCAGTATACCGGTCCATAGGCGTAGACTCAAAAGCCCAGAAGGTGCTCTCGCCGTCAACATCCCGCCGAACGAAGGTCGGTAACAGGTCACCAGGCCTCACCCAGACTCGCTGCTTGGCAGGGTTAAGGTAGAAGACGTGCTTCTCATCTTGCGTGAATATTGAGTCCAGGCTGCTCGGGGTTGGGAATCGGGCGAGATTTGTGCGGCACAGGTCGACTCGTCAGACTGGGGTTTCGGCATGAGACAGACCGGGGTTTTGGCATGCTCCTGGAAAGGGCGAAAGCGGTCACTTCTCAGGTGGCCTTCAGTAGGTAGCAAACAAGCATACAGATAAGAGAAGCACGAAACCGGACTCCAGTCACGACATATATGGGCACGGCATGGAGAGTCTCATTACTTTTGCCACCCCCCCCCCCCTAATATATGTCCATGTCCATACATCAAATTGTATATGAGCAACAGCGAGGTGTCGATGTTGAACCCAATCCATCCATCCAAATTGTATCGCGGAAAATGAAGACATGGCGCATTCCAAATTGGCTCTCCATCCTTTGACAAATACTCCCAAGGCGTTGATTCAAAGAAAATTGGAATACTATGGAATTCAATGGCAAAGGACGTCTTGAGATACGCCATGCACTCTACTTCTATCGAAGTAGAGCAGATGCTGCTAACGTGCTCATCCGTCGCGTGCCAGAGTGGCCCAGAGGGTTCAAAACGGTCTTGTATCTCTCTATGGTTGGGAAGCTAGTGGCAGACGTATCTAAAAAAGTTGGACGCTACGCTAATTTTTACAGAAGCAAAAAACGGTGAGTCTTTCAAATAAATAAAAACTAGTCAAAAAGAAGGGTAAACAAATAAATAAATAGAAAACAACAATAATAGTTTATGTGTCAGTTTATTGTGTGTTTTTCGAGACTTTTATGGTGGATCTTAATTAGGCCGTATCTAGTTATTAGGTTGTAACGAATTAAATGGCACTGGCTCGCGCCATTTTTTGGCGCGTCTTTACGCGTTTGATCAAGAACAAACCGTAACATGTGGCATAATATTTAGAAGCGCAAACTTTGCTCTACCGGCGAGTACCAAATTTTCTATGTAAAAGTGGGAAAACTTTAGAGTTTTATTGACTTTTTTGCAGATGGACAAAAGGGTAATCCGAGGCATTTACTTGTATGAATTCAAGCTGGGCACTACAGCTAAGGAGGCGGACGAGAAGACCAACGCCGCATTCGGTCAAGGATGTTCCACAATTCGGACGGCGTATCGTTGGTAGCAGAAGTTCCGGAATGGAGATGAGAGCTTGGAAGAACATGAAGGTCGTGGGAGGCATAGTGATGTTGATGAGGACAAGCTGAGAGATGCGGTAGAGGAGGATCCACACAAAGGTACCGGGGAGATAGCGAAGGTTCTTGGCGTCAGTCACAACACAGCTGCCCGGCATCTGAAGGAAATTGGAGAGACCAAAAAGCTGGAAAGATGGGTGCCTCACGAGCTGTCTGAGGAGCAACGAAACCGACGATATGAGATCTCGTCCGCACTGCTTCCACGGAACGAAACGGACCCATTCCTTGATCGCATCGTAACCTGTGACGAGAAATGGATAATGTACGACAACGGGCGACGATCGGCGCAGTGGGTGGACAGCGATGAGAGCCCAAGGTTTTTGCGAAGCCGGAATTGCACCAAAGGAAAGTAATGGTGACAGTATGGTGGTGTTCGCTGGGAATTATTCACCACAGCTTCCTCCCTCCCGGTGAATCCATCACGGCAGAGACGTACTGCATTGAAATTGAAGAAATGATGAAAAAGTTGAAGGATATCCGGCCGGCCTTGGTAAACCGAAGGCGAGTTCCCCTTTTGGATGACAATGCTCGCCCCCATGTAGCACGAATGACGTTGCAGAAATTGAATGAGCTGAGCATTGAAACTCTACCACATCCTCCGTTTTCTCCCGACCTCTCCCCAACAGACTACCATTTCTTCAAGCATCTTGGCGACTTCTTGGTAGGGAAAGTATTCAAATACCAACAGGATGCCGAAAGTGCCTTCGAAGATTTCGTCAATTCCAGAACTTCTGATTTTTATGCTACTGGGATAAAAAAGCTTGTGTCACGTTGGTAAAGAAGTGTAGAATCAGAAGGTTTTTATTTCGATTAATAAGCTTGCCTACAAGCCGAGATATTAACTGTTTAAATTTACAGTGGTTCAGTGCCATTTATTTCGTTACAACCTAATATTTATTACTTTTATTTCGAGGTTTCACGAAAAGAGAAGTTGGAATCTAAACGATGATAATATTTATAGAAAGATTTTTGTCATGAAATTACTAAATTCTTTTATGAACCTTCTTTACTCATTTCTTAACTTCTTTAAGCCTTTTCTTTCGTGCTATATTATTTATTGCCTAGCGCAAGCCATTTTTTGTACCAAAGCAACCATCCAAATTGTACCGAGGAAACTGAACGCATGGCGCATTCCAAGATGGATTTCTACCATCCGAGAAATACCCCTAAGGAGTTGGTTTGAAGAAGCGTAGAACTTTATACCGTTCAAAGGATAAAGTACAAGTGTCGACTTTTCTCGATCACTCTTCGGATACGCCATGCACTCCACTTCCACCTAACCCCTAAAGAGTCCTGATTGGTCCTACGTATGTTCGATGATTCGACTTTTCGACTAAGATTTGCTTTGTAGGATAGATTTTCGCTCTTCCATGCCTTTCTAGCAGTGAGACTTCCTACCTACTTCTTCCACTAGTAGTATACCTACTCCTCGCTTTCACTGATGAGCTACGGGAGGAGTTCTAAACAAAGGTTCGTCTGAAATAATGACGAAACGAACCTTTGACGTCCTTTCATAAGCATTCCTTGCTTTTAACGCAGCAAATCACATATTCCTTTCCAGAACTCGTCTCGTCCCCGTGAGCTGCCGTTCACGTCCGAAGACGTCAAGATTTTCGATCCATGAACCCGGACGAGGTGCTGACATTTTCGTTCCGTTCGACGAACAACTTTACTTATCACAGATCCATTACGATTATAGGACACGCCGCCGTTTAATCAACCCTCTCCATTAGCGGTCACCTGACCGGTATACGGCAAACACGTAATACGCTTAGCAGCACATTGTGGCACACAAAGCGCCCTAGCTGATCCATTATCTCACACAGGCAATGCTGCTATGAGGCCGTTTTTTCGAGGAAAATTCTAGAGGCCACGAATCTTCTGAGGCGTAGCTAATTTGCTGTTATGGAGTTTGGCGATAAATTTAGAGAACGCTTCAGAACAGCCTAATAATCGATGATAGCTCCGACCGTAAGGAATCCTTCAAGTCTCGCTTCAACAACATCTGAGGGCGGATTCATGAACGACTTACCTGCGGGTAAGTGCAAGATTTACCCCACTCCCCACTTACGCGCGATTCATCAACGCGCGGCGGGGAAAACCCGAGGTAAGTGTCGAGGTAAATGCTATCTGGTCAGTGCGTAGGGAAACATTTACCTTCAAGGCGAGGGTTTTGCTCCGCTGCCAATTTTTGACCCAATGCATCCCTCCGCTGGTCCTTTGTCAGCTCAGCGCTGGCAGCGGGCCATCGGAGGGATGCATTGGGTCAAAAATTGGCAGCGGAGCAAACCCTTGCTTTCGCCGTCATGAATCAGAAACAGGGTTAAGTTCAGGGAAAGTGGCGGGTAAGTGACCGTCGAGGTAAATGGGAGTAGGATCTATCTCCGGCCGCCTTCATGAATCCGGCCCCTGATGTCAGCAGCGGTGCCACAACAGAGATCAAAACCTTCTGTACGTCCTATTTTCTATTATACAGGGTGGACCAAAATAAGATGGACAAGATTTTTTATCATAATTATAACACAACGAACAATTCGAGAAAACGACGACTAAATTACAACAATACAAACATTAGGGCATATCATGTTCAAGTGGTTTCGAAGTGGCCTTCCTTGGAGCGGATGCAGAGGGCCAAACGTTTCGCGAATTTTTCTGCGATGGGCCGCAGTCATCAGGAGACAACCGTTCCCACTCCCGGCGCAAGGATTCCTTCAGGGACTCGAGACTGCGGTGGCGTTTGACGCCGACCCTAGCCTCTAAAATGCCCACACACTGTAGTCCATCGGATTCAAATCCGGAGAATACGGCGGCCATTCCGAAGACGTGATGGAATCGGGGAAGTTGAACTAGCACCACGCCGGCGCACTCTTCGCCCTATGTGCGGGAGCAGAGTGCTGTTGGAACGTCCAATGGGCATCACCGAAGTGCTGGTGGGCCCAAGGAAGAACTACGGACTCGAGAATGTCTCGCTGGTACACACCTTTGTCGATTTTCATACCTCTATCCACGAAAACCAGAGGGGTCCTGCCAGAGGGATGATTCCGCCCCAAACCATGACAGATTGTGGGTTTTGGACGATAGCAAAGGTGCTTGGAGCCTCTGCACACCACATCCTACCATTTTGGCGATTGTGCGCCTGCTCCACGGTAAAGAGCTTCTCGTCCGTGAACAGAATCTGTTCCCAGGTACGACCTGCGGCCCATCGTCGAAAAAAAATCGCGAAACGTTTGGCCCTCTGCATCCTCTGGTGATCGCCAAACATTTTCCTTGCTGGTTAATTGCTGGGTTCTTACGTTTCCTCAGGGGCACATTACGCAATTATGGTCACACGCTGTTCATCGTATGTGCGGTTCCTGACAAGCTGCTTCTTCAAAGTGTCAGGTGGTATTTCTACCAGCGCAACAATCTTATGTAACCAGGGGCCGGATTCATCAACGACTTACGTAACTTTAACGCAGAATCGTAAGCGAAAAGCTCAGATAACGCGGCTTATCAAGTGGTATGGTGAGCGGTAAGCCGCGTTATCTGAACTTTTCGCTTACAATTCTCCGTTAAAGCTACGTAAGTCATTGATGAATCCGGCACCAGGAGACTATCCCAACGGTAGGTCGCAGCGGCCCAAGTGCTGTATATTGATAGTATCGCCTCTTTCTGGGAAATAACAAAATGTAAATATCTCGACCCCAATGCAACTCTGCGTAGAGTTAGGGACAACGGAAGTTGGACCGTTTCCAGCATATTGATTCACGTGTCTCGCAACTGAGGGGCGCGCGCGGGACGAGGGTTTGTATTACGTGCCTAGCACAGCGCTCAGATGGCGAAGTGTAGAGCGACCCGGACTTGTGAGCGAGGGGTCGGGTAGGAGAAGGGGGTTCGGATCCCGCGGACTGCGTTTGTTTTGCACTTTTGCAAATCTCATTCTTTTCATGTATGTGATCCACCCCTGTGGAATTATAGTATTTATCCATATATTTGCTTCACGGTGCGCGCTCGCTCTGTCTACGTTAGTCTGAGGGCTGAGCTTGATCCATTGCCAACGAAGTTTCAGTCTTTCATGGCGTCTAAAGCTTTTTTTTCATATTGGTGGCATTCTGAATTGTACTTGATAGCAAAAGGAATTTGGAATGTATGTGTTACTAATTGATACTATCTCACGTCTGTCTCATACAACGTAATAAATTGAATTGAATTGAATTGAATTTAGATATAACACTCCTCTTTTCCTTGGACGCTTGCGTATTTATCAAACCTATTTTGTGTGAAGTCCCATAAGCATCACTTCAGTTTTCGCTAGGGTATTCGAGAGAAAACTAAAATCTGCTCTCGTTGATTACCTGGAATCTAACTCTCTGATTCCAGAGAATCAACATGGCTTTCGAACCGCTAGGTCTACTGAGACATTAATGTTGTCAACATTAAATGAATGGACCCAAGCTCTCGATGAAAGAATTGATGTAGACGTTGTATAGTTTGATTTTATGAAGACTTTTGATAAAGTTCCATTAAACAAGCTTATCATCCGGCTTGAAAATATTGGTATCCATCCTAGAATAGCTAATTGGATAAGAAACTTTATAACAAATAGATCCTTTCAAGTTAGAGTCAACGAATCATTTTCTGAACCACTTCCGGCTACTAGCGGTGTCCCTCAAGGAGGTGTTCTCTCCCCAATTCTTTTCAATATTTACACATCCGAGATTCCCTATTTGATCGATCAATATGGTGTATCCTGCAAAGTGTTTGCTGATGATATAAAAATTTACAAAAATATCGCCGGTGTGGACGACCATGTTGCTCTTCAATCTGCAATTAATACTATTGTGGACTGGTCAGCAAGGTGGAACCTTCCACTATCAGGGCAAAAATCCCAAGTACTACATCTTGGTGAGCAAGCTAACAGAAAGATCTATCACCTTGGTGAAGTTGCTTGGGAGTACAACTCCTTTACGTGACCTGGGATTTATTCTAGACTCTACACTGTCATTTAAAGAACATTGCGAATCGATAGCAAAGAGAGGGGAGAGGATTCTGCATAGCATATTTAAGTCACTTAAAACAAATTCAGTCATCCACATGCTGCTAGCCTACAAAGCATATGTTAGGCCTGTGCTTGAATATGGTACCACTGTATTTAGCCCTAAGTATAAGCGTGAAATCGCTGGTGGCGATGTCCGTTCCTCCACGTGGTGCCACTGGAAACTACTCGCTCTGCGAGTTAAGCCGAACACGGACACTCGATTGCAGGCGACAGGCCCTTGTGACAGGCCGGCCTACGAAGACCCATGTCACATCACATGGTGTATGACAGCTCAAGTGTTTCGAGATAGTGCTACGGCGTCCGCGGGAGCCGACGCGCACTCGCAGAGCCCGGCGAGTGTGAAAAGTATGCGAGGGTCCCTGATGCGAGGACGACATCGGGGGGCAACTGAGCTAGTCCGAAAGTCCCGTAACGTAAGCAGGACCCGCGTGGCTACGCTGAATGTGGGTAAGTTGACGGGCCGCTCGTGCGAGTTGGTTGAAGCACTGGAGCGTAGAAGAGTTGATTTCTGTGCGGTGCAGGAGACGAGGTGGTCCTGCCGGAAGTCAAGGGATATAGGACGTGGCTTTAAGGCCGTTCTATGTGGAAGTCCCAGGACCACCAGTGGTGTCGGAATAATCGTCTCCGAACGATTTCGTGACTCGATTGTAAGTGTCGAGCGCTTTGACGATCGATTGATGAAGATCGTTGTCGCCGCTAAGGAGCGACTCTATCACTTCTTCTCAGCGTATGCTCCGCAGACTGGCTGCTCGGATCAAGCCAAGGAAGAGTTTTGGAGCCTGCTTGATGAGAAGACAGCGGTGGTACCGTCGAAAGATGTCATCATAGTCGCTGGTGACCTTAATGGGCACGTAGGTGCTACGAAAGACGGGTACAGCTGTCATGGTGGGTTCGGATACGGATCACGTAACGCCGATGGTGAGCGCATTCTTGAGTATGCGGAATCGCATAATCTCACCATTGTGAACACCGTTTTCCGAAAACGCGACTCCCACCTCATCTCATACTATAGTGGGAGCTCCAAGTCTCAGATAGACTTTGTCCTTGTGAGAGATCGCGACCGGAGTCTTGTCACAGACGCGAAGATCGTGCCGTATGAGACGGTGGCCCCACAGCATCGACCGCTGATCTGCACTTTGAAGATCGCCCCTCCGAGGCTGAAGCAGGTTGAGCGATGCGGTGCAGCTAGAATTAAGTGGTGGCGAATCAGAGAGAAGGAAGCAGCTGTGATTTCTCGCGTGCGGTTACCGACAGTCACGACTGTCGACGAAACTTGGAAGAAGGCGACCGACGCGATTCGTCAAGCTGCACAGTCAGAACTCGGCATTACGAAGCCTGGGCGACGGAAGGTCGACAAGCAGACATGGCTGTGGACAAACGACGTGAAAGCAAAAGTGCGAGAGAAGAAGTCGCTCTATCACGTGTTTCTCGGCGAAAAGACAGCCGATAACTGGCAGAAGTACCAAGAAGCGAAGAAAGCTGCAAAGAAGGCCGTGGCTGTTGCGAAAGCCACTCATTATGGAGATGTCAACGAGAAGCTCGAGTCTTGTGATGGTGAGCGGTATCTGTACCGACTTGCAAAGAATCGCCATCGCCAGACCGAGGACATCGAGAAGTTCTTCGGCATCAATGATGAGAACGGCCATCTTCTTACGGACCGCAAGAAGGCATTGAAGCGATGGCGCGATTACTTTGAGGAAATCTCTACGGTAGAATTTCCTCATCCAGCCATCCCTTCAACCGCTCCAACCCACGGCCCCGTTCAGAAGATCACCGTGGAGGAGACTGAAGCGGCTTTGAAGAAGATGAGGCCAGGCAAAGCGACTGGGCCCGATGACGTGGCAGCTGATTTGTGGAAGTCCAAGTACTGGCACCCTGCTGAGTGGTTGGCGAAGTTCTTTAATCAGGTTGTGGCGGAGAAGAAAGTGCCTGAGTGTTGGCGCCAAAGTACGACGATCCCGATTTGGAAGAAGAAGGGCAGTCCTGCAGACTGCTCCAATTACCGTCCGATTCGCTTGCTTCCGCACAGCATGAAGATCTTTGAGCGAATTGTCGATGGACGAATTCGGGACATCGTCCAGCTGTCCAGCAATCAGTGCGGCTTCGTGGCTGGTTGTGGCACCGTTGATGCCATACACGCCACTCGCCTCCTGATAGAGAAGCATCGCGAGAAACAGAAGGCAGTGCATATCGCCTTCCTCGACTTGGAGAAGGCCTTTGACCGCGTACCGCGTGAAGTGATATGGTACGCCTTGCGACATCATGGAGTTCCCGAAGAGCTCATAGAGTGGGTGCGAATTCTCTACTCTTGTCCAAAGAGTCGAGTTCAAGCTGCAGCTGGAACCTCGATGGAGTTCCCCATCTCTGTCGGGGTGCACCAGGGTTCTGCGCTTTCCCCACTCCTCTTTGTTGTCGTCATGGATGCCATCACACGAGATCTTCAGAAGCCTGTCCCTTGGACGTTGCTTTATGCCGATGACGTGATGCTCGCTAGCGAAGATAAAGGAGAACTCGAGCGAGAGTTGCAAGCTTGGTGTGATCGCTTGGAGCGGTTTGGACTCAGATTGAACGTGAAGAAGACCGAGTATTTAACGACGGACGTTACCGAGTCCACCTCCATCAAGGTTAACGGCATCGAGCTTCCACGCACTGCGGTCTTTAAGTACCTGGGATCAGCAGTCGCGTCTGACGGCAAACTGATGACTGAAGTGAATTCACGCGTGAGTGCAGCTTGGTCCAAGTGGCGCTCGTTGACTGGGGTGCTCTGCGATAGGAAGATACCGGAGCGCTTTAAGTCAAAGATCTACAGGGCAGTCATCCGGCCAGTAGCGATGTACGGCGCTGAGTGTTGGCCTGCGACCAAGGAAGTTGAAACGCGCCTCAGCGTCATGGAGACGAAGATGCTGCGCTGGACGGCTGGAGTCACGCGCATGGACCGCATCCGAAACGAAGCTATTCGGCAGAAGTTCGGTGTCGCGCCGATAGCGGACAAGATGCGCGAAGCTCGCTTACGATGGTACGGCCACGTTCTGCGTGGAGAAGAAGACAGCGTCCGCAAGATAGGCCTTAACTTCGAGGTAACAGGAAAGCGGCCTAGAGGGCGCCCAAAGCAGCGCTGGGCTGATACGTTACATACGGGCTTGAAAGCGGCTGGTGTCCACCCTGATCTAGCGCTGGATCGGGAAAGGTGGCGTCATGACACCAGAATAGCGGACCCCGCTACGAAGCGGGACAGACGCTGAAGAAGAAGAAGAAGATAAGCGTGAAATCGCTAAGCTAGAGTCTGTGCAAAACAGTTTCACAAGAAAGCTCTGGATAAGAGTATACGGCCGTGATTACACCATCACTCCTCCTGCCGCTGAAAGGAATAAGATCTTCAAGTTGCAGTCTCTTGCTTGCCGAAGAAGACGATACGATTTAATCACAATGTATAAGTTGATAAATGGTACTTTGGGCCTTCGCCTCCGAGATTTCTATACTGTATCACCTTCCAGCACTAGAGGTGGTCAAAGTAAGATACAAATACCGAGAGCTAGAACTAATGTAAGATCGGTTTTTTACACATCGTGCTGGCTCTGAGTTCCTAAAGTTCTCTAAGAAAATCGTTGTGCCAAATTATTCATTGAGGCAATACAAAAGGCTTATTGACCGGCATCTTCAAGAAGCTTATTAATGGCTTGCCGAGTTGTTGGTGTTTGTACTATTGGGGGGGGGGGGCAAAAGCAATGAGACAAATTGAAAAAATTTTATCTCTTCATAACTCAATTACAACTCAACGATGCTGAGGAATGTATTTGCCATTAAAGGCAATGACCTTGCTGCCATCGCTCAGCCAACTTCCTGATCCCATCCTTCTAGAACTGCTTGGGCCTCGTGTTGATCAACTGCTCGATGTGGTTGTCAAGCACTGCTTGGGTTTTATAGGGGAAACGGGCAGACCCCTTTGTGTCAGGATCAGGGAGCATCTGAGCGGCCTTGGGAAAGCCAATGTCCGCACTCCTTGGGGAAAACACAGGGTCCTGCGCCATGGGGGAACGATGATTCAGGTGTCTGTCTCGATCCTGGCGCGCGAAAGTGACATTTCGGAACGCAGGACGCTAGAGGCACTTTGGATTGCGGCGAAGAATCCGCAAGTCAATCGCAAGGAAGAGTGCATCGCGATTACTCAGGAACTGGCACCCTTTGTGGCGCTCTGTGGGTTTTGATCTGCTCGATCTGACCCCCGGGGTACTTAAGTCGGGTGGTCCCTAGGACCACAGCTCATTCACCCACGATTCCTTCCAGCTACGGGTGTCTGGTGGTCCAACGTCATCCACCTCTAAGGTTAGTTGTACCTCGGATATCTGATCCTGCATCTATTTTCCTTAGGAAGAGTACTCTGTAGTAAGAAATAGTGTTTGGGGGAACAGTTCCACAAGTGTCTCCGACTTTTCCAGGCTCTGAGGAAGGCGACGATGCCGAAACGTCAGCCGTAATAAAGTTGATGCCAATCTTGGTCAACAGCTAAGCAATCTCATCTATAGATTGACAACTGCTTGGGTTCTTGTGTCCCTTCCGACCAGGAAGGTCGGTAGGCCCAAGAAGTGCTGGTAGTCGCATGAAGAGATGTCCGGTGAATATGGTGGGTGAAGCATGTAAACGTAGCCCAGCTGACCAAGCTTATACGTGGTTACTTGTTCTCGATGGGGTGCGGCGTTGTCGAAGAGGAGGACCTTCTTGAAGCGCTGCGAATGAATAAGAGCAGGTTGCCGGCCCATCTCTTTTAAATCGTTCACCATAGCCTTGGAGTTCATCGTAGTGCTCTTGGGAAACAGCTTCCGGTAAACCGATCCATGGGCGCAGACCCAGAAGCTCCAAAGGTGCTTCTCGCCGAACGAAGGTCGGTAACGGGTCACCAGGCCTCACCCAGACTCGCTGCTTGGCAGGGTTAAGGTAAAAGACGTACTTCTCATCTTGCGTGAATATTGAGCCCAGGCTGCTCGGAGTTGGGAATTGGGTGAGATTTGGACAGGTCGACTCGTCAGACTGGGGTTTCGACATGAGACAGGCTGGGGTTTTGGCATGCTTCTGGAAAGGGCGGAAGTGGTAACTTCTCAGATAGGCTTTCGTAAGTAGCATACAAACATACAAATACGACAAGCACCAAACCAGACTCCAGCCACGAGACATATGGACACGGCATGGGGTGTTTCATTACTTTTGCCCCCCCCCCCTAATAGTTACCGCAATCTGTGTTTTCCTGTTCATTAGCATGATCTTTTTGTTTGTTTGTTTGTTTTCGTTTTAACCTGCGTCATTGTTCACGTACAAAATAAATAAATAAATAAGTCATAGTTACGTTATTTTTAATGTTTTGTAATTGATTTACTTCGCAGGTGGCATTGCTGTGGAGAACTGCCTCGGTTCTTTAGAGATAAACATTATAGCTAATATGTAGTTTGAAGCATGTGTTATATGTAAATGTATGGATAAATACTATAATAGCACAAAGTGGATCTTATACATGAAAAACATGTATTTTGCAAAAGTGCAGAACAAGTGCAGTCCGCGGGATCCAAACCCCCCGATCACTCACTCACGAGTTCGTACCGCTTCCCTCTACGCCATTTGAGCGCTGCGGTTCACCGCGATACGAATCGTGATCCAGCCTGCCCGTCATTTTCGAAGCACGTGAATCAGTATGCTGCAAATGGTTCAACTTCCGTTGTCCCTAACTCTGTTCAGAGTTGTATTGGGGTCGAGATACCTGCAGGGGTCGGATTATCAACGACTTACATAACTTTAACAGAGAATTCACAGCGGAAAACTCAGATAACGCGGCTTATCGCTCACCATTTCGCTTGATAAGCCGCGCTAACCGAGACAGGGCCGTAATTTTCTCTGTTAAACTGCTGCAAGTCGTTGATGAATCCGGCCCCAGTTTGTTACCTCCCAGGGAGAGGGAATTCTGCTCATACACCACACTTGGGCCGTTCCGACCTACCATTGAAATAGTCTCCTGGCGAGTCGCTTCTCGCTGGCAAAACTTTACGGCTTTGCTAACCTCATCGGAAATGGTCGACATACAAATGCTATTTTGTTATCCCTAGAGTCTCTGGAAATTTTTGAAGAGCCCGAATCTTAGGGTGATCCGGATAGGGGTGATTTTCACCAAATAATTCAGGTAACCGATTTTGATCAGAAATCTGATGTTGGATTCATCAACGACTTGCATAACTTCAACAGAGAATTCACAGCGGAAAACTCAGATAACGCGGCTTATCGCTCACCATATCGCTTGATAAGCCGCGCTAACAGGGACAGGGCCGTAATTTTCTCTGTTAAACTGCTGTAACTCGTTCATGAATCCGGTCCCAGTTTGTTATTTCCAGGGAGAGGGGATTCTGCTCATACACCACACTTGGGCCGTTCCGACCTACTTGAGATAGTATCCTGATAAATCGCTTCTCGCTGGCAAAACTTTACGGCTTTGCTAACCTCATCGGAGATGAACGACATGCAAATGCTATTTTGTTATCCCTAGAGTCTCTGGAGGGCGCGTGAAGCGCAGTCGGAGGAGGCGCGACTGTCGCGTGCACCCGATACCAGGTTCCTGGTTCGGATTTCCCGCCCGGGCCAACCAAGCCTTCCATCCCTCCGGGGTCGGTGAATTGGTACCAGACTTGTCTGGGAAGGATAAAGCGCTGACTTGTTCATCGGCTGGCCACCGCAAGTCATTGTATAGCCAAATACGCATTCATGTCGCCTCCACGACATCCCGTAGAAGTAGAATGCGCTGGCGCATCCCAGAAGGGATTGAGTAACGCCGTACTTTATCCTTTATCCTAGAGTCTCTGGAAATTTTTTAAGAGCCCGAATCTTAGGGCGATCCGGATAGGGGTGATTTTCACTAAATAATTCAGATAACCGATTTCGATCAGAAATCTGATGTTGGATTCATCAACGACCTACATAACTTCAACAGAGAATTCACAGCGGAAAACTCAGATAACGCGGCTCATCGCTCACCATATCGTTCTATAAGCCACGTTATCTGAGTTTTTCGCTGTGAATTCTTTGTTAAAATTATGTAAGTCGTTGATGAATCCGGTCCCAGATGTCCCATTCAGCCCGGATATCCGAGTGAGATTCGGATATAGGTTTGTTATTTGGATATTCCAAAAATCTTTCTTGTCAAAGCTACTCTTATCAGTATCATCCCATCCAAAGGTCTGGGACTTTTCAGAAATACCACTACTAACCGAGTTTGAAACAAAAATGACGAATTTGAGTTGTCTGAATCGGCGTCGTATCCAATGTCTACTACACATCTCCACTCCTCCAACGTTCTCAGACTCATCGCTATCCACCAGAGAAAAAGCACCACATCACCGCGAGGCAACGAAGCGAACCTGATCGTACCGTAACGTGTGCGCGCGTCGCCATCAACGACCGTATTCGTTCGGGTTTTTTGTCGGCGAAGAGCGCACCTTCCTCGCTGCGTAGTCCTTTCGCATGGACACGACCCGACGATGATCGAGGCGGCGTCGTCGAACTCTGCGATAAAAGTTGATTTGTGGAACGGCAGCCGTCACAGCGCCGATGTTGCGATTCTGCGAGCGAATGTGATCGCCTTTAAATGGTCTATATATCGCCCTAAACTTTGGAATTAATTATGATGACTTTTCCATGCATCAACCTACGGAATTGTTTTAGGAATAGCTGAAAACTGGGTTTTGAGGCTTCAAAATAGAAAACTTATCCAAGTTTTATTGAAAATGACTTGATTAATATTACCGACTTTACCGACGAAAATCATCTCCCGTTGAGAAACTATTAATATTTGTTTTCTAAAGATTATATAATTTATAAAAAATTATATTTTAATTATATGATTACTTTTCTGGTGATATATTAGAATTCAATTATTGAAGAAGTCGCTTTTGATCCTAGTCGCGAATGCGGGCAGCACTGGGAGGCGGGGGACGCGCAAAGTAATGCGGCCACATCAATGGGAGTACCGGTTAAAAAGCGTATTCGGTCTGTGCTCTGATTGTCGCGCCGCTGTCCTCTGATGCTGCCTACATTCCCGACATGAACGGCACTTTTTAAATGAAAAATCAAGCACTGTCCAGGATCGAGGTTCCATAATCCTTGGCATCGTGGGCTTTTATCTTAAATTACAAGTTAAGCTCTTTAAAATTTTTATCAAAAATTAGCGCAAGTCAATCGGGCCGCATCGGATAGTGGTGCCAGTTAGGCCTATGTTATACTTCGGCGACGTCGGCGACAGTGTTGAGCGGGTGCTACACAGTGCGTAGCGGCCCGCGCAACACTGTCGCCGACGTCGCTGACACCAGCGTCGCCGAAGTATAACATAGGTCTTAAAGATGTGCGTGTGTGCGAAATGTGCCCTAATTGGCCATCGCGTGTTCGATCTGTGCTCTAATTGGTAGTGATCAATTGGTGTGCCTCCATCTCAAAATGCTGCCTAAATAACCGACATGGACTTCATTTTTTAGTTTAAAATTAAGCAACCAAACATTTTTTAACAAAAATGAGCGCGTCCAATCAGGCTGCATCAAATAAGCGTGCCAGTTAGACATGCCGTCTACGGTGGGTGCCCTAATTAGAGAACACGTGTTGGGTCTGTGCTCTGATTGTTTGTGATTAGCTGGCGCCCTCCCGTCCTCTAATGCTGCCCACATTCGCAACATGGCCGCATTTTTGATTAACAATGAAGGTATTTGAATTCTTTTGCTAAAAATTGGCGCAAGACAGTCATGCAGCATCGGATGGGCGAGCCAGTCAGAGATGGTGCGAGTGAAAGGTGTCCTAATTGGCCATCAAACATTCGGCCTGTGCTCTGATTGGTTGTGATCAGTTGGCGTGTTCCTTCTCATAATACTGCCCAAATAAGCGACATGGACTTCATTTTTTAATTAAAAATTAAGCAACTTTTAATTTTTAAATAAAAAATGGGCTCGTCCAATCAGTCCACATCGAATACTCGGGCTAGTAAGACTGGTTGTGTACGGTCGGTGCCCTGATTGGTGAGTACGTGTTAGGTCTGTGCTCTGATTGGTCGTGATTAGCTGAACCGCTCCCACCGGCTAATGCTGCCCACATTCGCAACATGGCCACATTTTTGAGTAACAATGAAGGTATTTGAATTTTTACTAAAAATCGATGCAAACCAATCACAATAGCATTGGATAGGCGTGCCAGTTAGAGATGATGTGTGCGAAAGGTGCCCTAATTGGTAACCGTGTAAACAACATGAACAGCAAAGAGAACTTCTCAGCATCTGTCGTGCCCAACGGCTAATTTCGTGACCCAAGGCCAATCAGTCTCTCCAACTCACTGCGCTCTCGTCATTCATGTCCCTCGTGTCTCTCTCAATTCTTAGGTGCTGGGAAACGACGCAGAAATAATGGCCATTCAGGAGCACCCCCCAGTGAAGCAACTTCAACTTGAATTTCAGAATTTCACCTAGTTTCTTCTGGAAATGGAATGACTGCGACGGTGTTTCTGGCAGATAAAACACTTCAGAGCACGAATAACGACGCTCTGTTTGAGCGACCGGTAGGTCATTCGGCTCGCTCCCCGATGTTTCGGTTTGAGTCTATTGCCCTCGATTCTTCTGTCGCAGTCGTTCAAACGACTTCTACGCCGACGCCGACGACGATCGAAGCGATGAGGAGCGATAAAAGTTGATTTGTAGAGCAGCGTCGTCGGGCGCGAATGTTGCGATTCGGCCACATATCACCGGTGCTCGCTGTAAGGACGAGCACCGCTAGAACCACCACCGTCCCCTCAACTAAAAAACACCTCCTCGTGACCCTTGGAATGCGCCATGTTGTTGCCTACCCTCAAAAATCAGAAGAAGGCGGTTGGTGATCAGACGTTTAATAGGTTACGGAGCGAGCGCTCGTTCTGAACGATCAGCAGCAGCAGCAGTCGGACGCGGCGAACTGGTTAAGCACTGCCGGCGTCCACTGTTTACGTCCCGTAAGGAGACTGACTGATCGTCGCGCGCAAAACTAATCGACGATTTATGTGCTCGCCGCTGTCGGACGGACACTGATTGCCCCGCCGGCGGATCTAATAGGCTGATCTTCACTGATTGCAGTCCCGCTTCGACCGTAGTCGGCTGACGAAGACCAACAGATCGGACCGAGCGGAGGTAGCGCCGGTTCCGGCCCTTAAATCGCCCTTATACCATTTCTTTAGCACCGTATGGCGCCACAGATAAACATCTTACGGTAGCGCCACCCTCTAGGACGTGTACTACTCCTTCTCTGGTATGGAAATAGAAGAGTGTCTGAAGACCGGGCTATCATACTCATACTCAGAATTGGTATCGCCGCTACGCTTCAGCTGAGCTACTTGGGTTTCTGTGCAGTCTGATATGGGCAACCAAAGAGAATGCCCTGGGGCCGGATTCATCAAAGACTTCAACGAGTAGAGATACCCACAATGAAGCCTACGTCTCTGACTGTTACCTGATCTCTACCTGACTCTTCTCTTATCTCTCCTCTTATACCCCACATACCCACGGGTTTAGTTGTTGATGAATCCGGCCCCTGGGCCCGGACACAGCACATAGGCAGAGAGCATGGCGCATACCAAGAGGTATATGCCATCTAGCCGGTTCAGCGGCCATTAATTTTGCCCGGACGCACCCATTACTTCAATCTTTGTAGAACAAATCAGAGTTTTACTCGTCTTATACAAGTCCGGCACCCAATTACCAACCTGGGAAGTATGGAAAGGAACATAGTTCAGAACGGGACCGGGGTCCATGATCTAGTGTATGGACACGCTGTGAAGCCCACCCGATGGCCATTATTTTTGCGCAGACGGACAGACAGACAGAATGACATTGGCGCGGGCCAACTATTCGATATGTAGCAAAATCAGGTAAGTAGTTAATCCTTCTCGAAGCACGGCTGCTATCAATTCACGAACGCCGAAGGAATGGAGACACCGGAACCCGAACCAAGAACCCTGAAACAGAGTGCCGGCGACAGCTCGCGCCCCTTTTGACTTCGCCACCATGCGCTCAAGCTTGCATCAGCTTTAGATAATTTTGAATTTTTTGGTGAATTTTCTTTAAAGCAGAAGTAGTAGAGAACGGAATTAAGCGACTCTTCTTAGGATGCGCCACGCAGCACACGTATATGTCTCCCGGTGAAGAAACCTCAGTTCAAGTAATCAATATCGATCGATAGTAACAGACCAGCTGAAGCCTAAGGAACAGCACCTAGGTACGGCCATTAGACGATCTTTCTGCTTCGCTCTGTACTTCCGTCCATGCATCCGCAAATAATTAATGGCCAACGGAAGAGCCTCATACACAAGTAGGCCGTCGCCAGGCTTAACCGTTTCAGGTGTGCATCACACGTATAGGTTCGCGGTAGAGAAACCTTACTTCAGGTGATCAATATCGATCAATACAATCGACCTACAATCGATCGATGCAACTCCAAAAGTCAGTTTCCGGATTTTTTTTAATTATACTGAATTCCACTATATTTTTCAAGGATAAGTGATAAGGAACGGCATTAAGTAATTCCTATTGCAATGCACCACGGACCACCCGCATATTTCCTGGTGAAACCTCCCTACAAGTAATCAATACCGATCGATAGTAGCGGACCAGCTGAAGCTACACCGGCTACACCGGCACCTAAGCACGGCCATTAGCTGGTCTTTCTGTTCCGCTCTGTACTTCTGTCCATGCATCCGCGAAAAATTATTGATCAATGTGTGAGCCTCATACGCAAGTATCGCTTGGAATTAACGATCGTCGCTCGGGTTAACCGTACCAATTGGTATCACACGTATTATATATGTTTCCTGGTAAAGAAATTCCACTTGAGATAATCAATATCGATCGATACAATCGATCACAGCACGAAGTGTCAACTACGCAAAAATATTGTCTGATCTTGAAAATACCAGAGAATTGTATAAGACTTGGTCGGAAAGAAAGACCGAAGGACGTCATCAACGGCGACGTCACCGAAAAATCTGTGCTGAGGACGCTTCTGATGGACTGTCGTGGCTAGAACTGACACTGACAAGTACAATCGCCTCCGACGGAACTAATCTGAGGAGGAAGAGCTTCACTGACATCATAGGCTGATTTCCTTGACAGAATTCTGAAGAAAACCTGTAGTGGGTGTGCATGTCGAGGGGGAAGTGCTTGGCATTGGGCTACTTTGGCACTCAGCATGGTTTCACGACGATGTGGATGCAGTTCGACCTTTTCAGGAGAGCTAGACCAAGAAGGGAATACTGCGGGCACTCTACCTCTTCGCAAAAAATGCCCAAAACCCCAAACAAATTAGAGTAGTCTCGATCAATTGCCGTGGTAAAGAAGGAGTACTGTAATTTTTAGACAAGTAACAATCTCTTCAGATAAAAATCGCAAAATTTTCGGGACATTGAGTCCCTACAACCCTGGCGAGCTCTCTTCTCATCTCCCAGCCCTATCAGTCCTACTCTATCACCGGAGAGCGCCTGCCACTTTCCGTTCCCACACGGGGCGACTACTCACGCCTGGGAAAGTCAAACAAGACCGACGCGTGCTAAGTCGACGACTCTCCGCTGAGAAGACGTCATTATAGTCGTCTGGAAGGATGGAAGCATCCTTCTGCGCCGCCTCTGGCCACCACCTCTGATCTATCAATCAATAGGACAGTACAGACAGAAGCGCAGCGCACGGCGTGAACCAGATCACGAAGCAAGAAACTCACAGAAAAAACGTCAAAAACTTTTCTTTTATTCATCTATATCTACAGAACTCCATACGGAGCCAATATAAACAATATCGAAATACAACACATAGATATATAAAGTAAAATACAGTAACACTCAAAAATCCGTCGACGATCTGATTAAGCATGACATTTATTATTATTAAAATTTAAAACACACGTGAAAAATCTCAAGGAAATGGTACCGGAAGTGTGAGTGAGAATACGGAAGCTACATGAATGATACTGTGGACACACACGTGGTGATGAATGAGATCTCTAAGGCGGAACGCGTTGCGGACATCTTCGGCTACCGTAGGACAGAAATGCTTGGGGCGAAAAAAATGCTGAGAGGTTTACTGCCATGGCTGCCAGACCTTCTTCGACGGCGGCCCTCGGAAGCAGTCGTCGGTCTCCTTGGTCAGGTGCGCCGGGCGGTCGGGTCGTGGTGGTTCGGAAGCTGCTGCTCCTTGTCGAGTTGGCGAGGCGGCCGGCTCGGGAGACTCACTCGACGACGTATCTGAGGCGGGTGGCGTTCCCGGCGACCACTTCGGCGGATCCGGTACCGGCTGACATCCGGATCGAGACGGCATGGCGGCGCTGCAACAGTGGGAATTACGGCTCGGACGGATGGAGTGGAGAGCGACCACGGTGAAGTGGAAACGTCACCGTCCTCCGGCTGGAATAGGTGGAGAAGAAGCACAAACTTCAGGTGGTGCACGAGTCCCAGGTGGAATTGCTGCGCTTGCGGGTTGAAGTCGTGCGGCATCGCCATCTGGAGGTAGCTGAACACAGCCTGCGACGCATGCGCGAATCCACGAGCGAAGCCCTCTTCTCGACCGCTCCGATACACCGCTGCCGTATCTGAATGAGCCATACGTATTTTATTATTTATTGATTGAATCCTTGCTCAATTTACTGATTTGTTGATTTATTGATTTATTGATTCAATGGCGGCTTGCTTAATTCCTTGGTCGATTTATTGATTCTTTTGTTGATTTAGTAATTTATTGACACGCTGTCTGACTACTTAATGTATCGATCGATTTATTGAATGATCTATTTAGAAGCTTATTGATTGGGATATCTATTGATTTTTAAATCTATCTATTGGACGAATTATCGAAGAGCAAAAATGTGTTGTAGTTATTGAGTGTGCTTAGACGATTTATTGAATGAAAAATTTGTCTACCTATTTAACAATTTAAGAGCCTTCAGATTGGACTATTGACCCAACTGCAGGCTGAACTGTTCACTTATTTATTTTAAAATCTCGTAACCAATTTTTAATTAAAGCATCTATGACTGAGCCGATCGACCAGCTAAAGAAGATAGTGATTGTTTTATTGATTAAAATGTTTAATACTAATCTATTGATTGGAAAATTCACCGACATCTGTAGTGATTTAAATATTGGTTGAATACTGTATTGATTTATTGATTGATGTATCTCCAGTAGCCTATCTATTGTTCTATTGATCGAATTACTGGGTCGGAGTGTTCATTCGTCCAATTTTTAAAACTATTTATTGCTATGGACACAAGTACTGCCTGAGTCATTGATTAATCTACCAACTAAAAAAAGTACTGATTATCTTATTGATTGAAAAGCTTACTGTTTATTGATTGAAACATTCACTGACTTATGTAATGATTTGGCATTGATTGATGACTTATCGATTTATCGATTGATGCATCTATAGATTAGATATTGCTCGACGTATTTGTAAGTAGACTTTGTAAGTAGGTTCAATAAAAATTTATATACATTCAGCCAAGTAAATTTTATAACTAAAATAACTAAAACTAAATTATACTTACTAATACTAATTAAAATACTTTTAATGAGTTAATTTTATTAACTAAATTTAAAAAATATAAATTTAAAAATGAATACATCATTTCCAAGCCTTTATGTAGATTTTCCAGTTTTTTTACTCTAAACGTAGCTAATATCTAACACTAGATATCAACATAATTTTCCAATTGGTTAGTAAATTAACAGTACTAGTCGCTAATGTGGCCTACATGTCGAAGTGAAAACGCCTGCCAATCAGAGCACCGACATCAAACGCGCGCTTTGAGTGGTATACTCGATGCAGTATGACTGGTCTCCTCTGATGTAGGTCACACTTACGACTAGCGCCCAAATGAACAAATAAAAAGTAATTTGAGTACTTTGAAAAAATTAAAAATAAAATAAAATAATAATTTGAATAAATGAACTGATTTCACAGCAGGCTAACAGACGTATTACAAAACATTTTTAAAACTCTTCACAAAATTTGCTCAATTATGACATTAAAGTAGAAATCAAAAATACAGTTACATCCTTCACGACCGCATATGTAAAGTGCGAGAAATCTTAAAAAATGAAAAACGTCGAAAATTCGGACATTTTGCCATACAATTGTAAGCCTCGGAGTCGCCAATTTTTTAAATTTCAGATGCAACCCTTTCATTGGTCCTACATTCAAATTTTCAAGAAAATTTCCCTCCTCGCGTCATGCTAATCTCCTCCCCCCTTGGTCCCACCCAATTAGGAAGACGCCTTTTTTGTTCGTCCGAATGCATCACGTAAATCGACAAATTAGATGTGAATTAGAAATAAAATAACTATTTTGATTAAATCAAAATAAAGTTCTAAATGACTCGAAAATATAAAATAAAAAATTCATGGCTCCAAAAAATAACTTCAATCAAGTGTTTGCAAAAAAGAAAACTAAAAATAAGAATCATTATCCAATTTTAAAATCGAACTAAATAATTCCAGAATACATCTAGATCAAATGTTGTCCAAGAAGAAAAATTTAAAAGAAAAATCGATAGCAGAAGCCGAGCTCACCTCCAACCGGTGCCACGTTCCCTCGCTGCTCCTCCAGATAACGCACAGTCCACTCGAGGATGTCCGCCTTTTCCAGTTTCGAACTGAAATATCGGATTTTGTAATGAATTTACTGTGATTGAAGAAAATCAATAATCGATTAACAGCTGTGCAGGCAGCTACACACCTCTGCTGCGGTGAGACGTTGAGAAGAAACTCCTTGAGATAGAGCAACGAGTCATTGATTCGTTTTCGTCGCAGCTTCTCCATCATCGGTTTTTTCATCTGAAATAAAAGAGAAATTGATGAAAGGGGGAAGAATGGATGCAAATTTCTAAATAAAGGAGGAATGGGCAAAAACGAGAACAGTGGATAAATTTTCAAAAATCAATAAAAGTCGGACAAACGGTGCTCTTGGATTATAGAGAATCGGTTTTTTTTTCTAAAAATTCTTCAGATTACATGTTTTACTATCTGAACTACCTAGGTCAGCCAAAAGTTGCAACGTTTTCTAGAAAAAATTTCGAAAATGCCCACAGTAACCGAGCCTGGTCGCCATCTTGAATCCACTGGGCCATTCTGGCACAGGACAAGGATCAAAAAAGACCCTGCAGTGCCAACCTGGGCATTTGCGGATGCACAGGAGAATGACGCCTCCGCACAAATTGTCGGTCAAAATTTGAGGCTCCGCTCTTTTCTAGTACAAAAAAATCCTTCCAAATTCGCAAGTAATCTTAGATGCATGGCTTAAACTACATCACGTTCTTCTGGTTGCTGCAATAGTTACCTAAAGTACTAGACTGTCCCAAAGCAGTCACTTTTCCAAAACAAAATCCGAAGCTTTCCCCCATAGAACTCGAAAACTCAGCGCGCCTTATGGCGACTGAGCATCCGCTGATGGGTCACTTTGGCACACAACAGGGATGGATAAATGGAGAATTTTGTCAACGCTTCAAAACAGCTGTGCATAGCTTTTCGCATAGCTTAATTTTTGCATAGCTTAATTTTTTGCAAAGCCTAATTTTTTAAAAATTCAAAAAGTTATACTAAATTTTCCTATTAAAGCAAAATGAAAATGATAAACATAAAACTAAATAAAATTTAAAAATAAAATAAGCACCAGATTGTCCAAAAGCAGTCAGTTTTCCGTAGCAAAATCTGAAAGCCTTTGCCCCATAGCAGTCAAAAACTCAGCGCGCCTAATGACGGCTGAGTATCCGTTGTTGGGTCACTTTGGCACACGACTTGGGTGGATGCATGGAAATCTTTCTGACTCCCCCTCATCAGCTACCATGGTACGTGGCCGTTCCTTACACAAATTTGGATAAAATGAGGCATGTGAATTAAAAAAAAATAAAAAAGTTAAACCAAATTTTTCAATTAAAGTAAAGTGAAAGCGAAAAACATAAATTTACATAAATTTTTTAAAAAATTCTTCAAATTGGTTCGTTTCGTCACCTATCTCCAGACAAACCTTTTTCGTTATAACACCTTCCCGGTGGCACATCAGTGAAGAGGAAGGTGTTATAACTTTTTTAATGTGCAAAATTTAGTGTTTTAAACAAAAAATGTTTTAAAACTTTAATTTTATATTCTATGCTTTATAGTTTCATTTATGTATAGTTTATCTATGCTTATATACAATTGATTTTCTTATTTTTCAAGAACGACAGAAATGACAATAAATGTTTTAAAACTACAATAAATCAATTAAAATTGATTTAATAAAAATTGATTTAAAAAAACATTCTACGCTTTAATATTTAATTCATATATAGTTATATTTATGAGAAAAATATTTTTCAGGAAAGACAGAAAAGGCAATAAATTATTTCTATATTTGCCTTGAAAACGCTCCCAATGGGTAGCTCTGACTATTAAGATTAAACTTAGGCTTAGCCAGCAGCTAGGCCTAACTTTAGGCCCACTTAAAGGTCATAAACGGCAAAAAGAGACCTACCTTTCGATCGCCTGAAAAATCAGGACTTGGCGGTGAGTAGGTGAACGAGGTCGTGGGCGAGAGGTGCATTCTCTGAAATCATGAACGGCATTAAGCTGCTGATGGTGGTGGTGGGTCACACTGGCACGATAAGCGACTGCCACGAGGATGATGACGACGATCAAAAGGCGACATAGAGGCTACACACGGCAATAAGATCAAGTGCCTACGGTCACAAAGGTCGTACGTAGGCCAGGAACTAGCCGGAAGACTTTCCCAAACCACCGGTCAAACCCTGGTTTAGAGACCGCTCCCCCTACCGTAACCACCCTCCACCCACCGTGCCGCTCGGCGACGTCGTCGGCGACTGCGACTGCGACCAGAACGCAACATTGAATGCTGTGGCGATGTGTATCTTAATGACACCATTAAGATACGATCGCAAAAATCGTGGCGCTGAACGACGATTCGATTTTCGTTGCGTTGACGACCGAGACGACGATCAGCCGCCAGTGATTACGGCTGGCCAGCCGGTCTCGGAAAACATCGCACGCCGTCGGCCCGTCGCAACCGCAGCCGACGACGGCGACGACGTTCTCATGACCCGGCTTATCAGCACGCGTCGGCTACTGTAATCCGCCGCTCTGAATGAATGGCCCGAATGTGCCGAGCAACAACACAAAGCGCGAGCGGCGCCAGCAGAGCGCGAACGACCGAGCGCAGAGTGGATTAGTGCTCGGAGCACTGGTTACGGTATCGGAATTTCTCCAGACGACGATATACTGTAAGCAGCTGGAGCAGCATAAGAGCAGGCAGCAAAGAATAGCTGTGCCCCCCCCCCCTAATAGGATTGATCCAAGAATCGTGACAGGAACGGCTTCAGCAAAGCCAACATGATTGCTCAAAGCATTTGCCGCTTATGTAGGACGATAGAGCACTGTAAACCTCTGGTGGTAAACTACGGGTGTACTTCCGGTGAACTGAAGGGTCAACCTGTACTCACCGCACGAAATTCACCCATAGTGACAGGATTTTCGACCAATAGTGACCTAGTCTCCTTCAGTAGTTCAACAAGACTTTAGGCTATCGGGATCCTAGCGAATGGAGGTACTGTAAGCAGCTGGAGCAGCATAAGGTAGGAGCATGCACCAAAGAAGAGCTGTGCCCACCCCCCCCCCCCCCGACTAGGATAGATCCAATAATCATGACAGGAATGGCTTCAGTCGGAGTAAGGAACCACTGGCATCCTTGCAAATCCAACGGGATTGCTCAAGACATTTTTTAAAGCTTTTACAGGACGACGGAACACTGCTAAACCCCTGGCGGTGAACTCCGGGTGTACTTCCGGGGAACTGAAAGGCCGTGCTGTACTCATCGCACGGAAGAGGAAGTCACCCAGAGGAAGTCACCCATGGGTGACAGGATTTTCGACCACTAGTGACCTAGTATCCTCCAGTAGTTCAACAAGACTTTATGCTATTGGTATGCTAGCAAACGGAGGTACTGTAAGCAGCAGCAACATAGGAAGCCCTAAGAACCTGTCGTGCAGCAAAGAATCAGGGCCTGTCCTAGTCGGAGGGGGGAGGGGGAGAGAGAGGAGGAGGAGGAGGAGGAGGGTGAAAGGATTTTCTCCAATGGTGACCGACTTTCCTCTAGTGGTTCAGCAGGATTTTGAGCAATAGGTAACCTACAGTAGCAGGGTACGTAGGAAGCTGGTGCAACGTAGGAAGTCGAGGAAGTATGTCCTGTAGCAAATATTCATGATAGGAACGGCTTCGCTAGCACATCCGTCGGAATAAAGAATTCAGAGCAGCCTAGTAAACCCTATAAGATTGCTCAAAGTATTTCCTGGCGCTTATATGACGACGGAGCACACGGAAACCCCTTGCGGTCAATTGCAGATGAACTTCCGGCGAATTGTGACAGCAATCTGAAGCGTCTGACTGGGGATAAAGAGAGTAGAAAGCTGTGTAAATGACAAATGCATTCCTAAACCTCTGGCGGTCAACTACGGATGTGTTTCCGGTGAATTGAAAGGGCAACTACTTCATCCTCCTACGAAATTCACCGATAGATGACAGGATCTTCGACCACTGGCGACCTAGTTTCCACCCGTAGTTCAACAAGATCTTGAGCTACCAAAATCCATAGGATGAAGGTAATGTGGGCTTTAGTACCTACCTTTCATGTTAAAGAAAATTACTACCTCCTCACCTAGTGCTTTCAGTAAGGGATTCAGAATCCTTCTAGACGTGCTTCTGAAGGTTCATATAAGATCATCTGACGTAATAAAACTAAAGAAGAGCACTTCGAATTATAAGAGGAACCGAACCAGAGGATCTTAAGCTCGTTGTGTACTAGAAATAAATTGTCAGACGTTAGGGTGATGTTGCAAACTTCGTATGCTGTAGCCTCGCACTAGCCGTTAATGTGGCCTACAAGGATAGGCGAAAACGCACCGGCTAATCACAACCAATCAGATCGCAGACCGAAAACGCGCCAGCCAATCAGAACGCCATCCGTACAAACGACGATCTGCTTGGGTGCGAACTCCATTCCATCACGCAGTCTCATGCAACCCCCCCCCCCCCACCATGTAGGTAGGACATATTACCGAATAGATTCCTTTTTCTTGAGATACGGAATCCTCTTAGAAAAACATATCTGTTGCTGAACGTTCAGTTAAGAACTTTGGAAGAAATGTGACAGGAGAGCAACACTGACGATTTAGGAGCAGACTATACCCAGGGAGTTTTCTAGGAACTTGTCATTTGTGTGGCCTACATGTGGTAGAAAAAACGCACCGACCAACGACGACCAATCAGAGCATCGACCGAAAACACGTCAAACAATCCCAGACGTCAATCGTTCAGTCCCTCCTGGTGGGACTATAAGTCCTTCCTCGGTACTAGTCGTTAATGTGGCCTGCATGGAAAGGCGGAAATGCGCCGACCAACGACGGCCAATCAGAGCACCGATCGAAAACACGTCAAATAATCTTGGACAGGAATCATTCAGACGAGGTGGTGGGACCTTGGTTTTACGCGGTCTGGTGCGTTTCCGCCCATGTAGGCCACATTACCGTCTAGTACTACCATAAAAGCGCAGATCACAAAGGCAAAGTTTCAATTTAAAAAATATTATTATAAGTCCTTCCTTGGTACTAGTCGTTAATGTGGCCTACATGAGAAGTAGGAAACGGACCGGCCAACCCCGACCAATCAGACCACCAACCCAGCATAGGGCAAACACTCTAGGACGCTGATTGAACACTCTCTTCCAGTTGCGGCGCCCGTTTGATGCGATGAAATTGGACTAGTGCGCCTCCTCATGTAGGCCACATTAACGACTAGTAGCAGAACTCAAGGTGCAGATCACAAAACCTAATTTTCCAGCAAAAAACAATGTTTTCAACGGAAATGTAAAGGATTTTAAGGCGCGAGGAGCGAAACTTCAAGGAGCTCAGGACTGAGCTTTTTTCGCAGAACTCTTTTTCTTCCAAGCCCAATCATTCGCACTCCGCCTGACTCTTCATTCTTCATCCCCGGGTCCAGCTCCAGCGCCCGCCAGCTAGGAGGGTGTCACGTTTCAGCGAACGGATGACGACTCCGGCGGCTCAGCACGGCTTCGGCTTTTCTCGCCCCTTCGCGGCACACAACAGCTCGCCGCTTTTTCGCGCTCACAAGGCGAGGACGAGCCTTTGAAGCGTGCCGGCTGACGGTTCGCTGCCGGTAATTGCTGCAATTTTTCAGACCGCCGAGAGCTTCTACTCTGACTGATGGAAGTGGTGTGTCGTCTGGATGGTGGGTGGACGCTATCGGCTCCACGAATCGATTCCTAGATCGAGTGACAGAAGTCTCTTCGCAAAGATTGGAACCGCACTAAGTTCTCAAACGCTTATGGAGCACAGCTGTGACGAGGATTATTCCTAAACTCCTACCGGTCAACTGCAGGTGAACTTGCGATGATTAAGATTTAATATGCGGCGTAGAATGACGCGTAGCTTGTGTAGCTGCGTACGAAGCCTCGTCACATTGAAAACTTACGTAGGAAGAAAGTTGAGAATGCTACCGTCTAAACGCCTGCCCACTACCAGAGGAAAGTCGATCACCATTGGGCGAAGATCCAGTCACCTATCGGTAAATTTTCGGTTGACGAGTAGTCGACGACTTTGTACTTCGCCGGACGTTCACCTACAGTTGACCACTAGAAGACTTTCAGATTCATCCCCATTAAAGTTGTCCTTCAGATTCTCTACTGTCACACTCTGTAAGCCACTCTGCTCAACAATATAGCGTTGAAGTAGGAGGCGCGGCGTATTCCAGAAACAGTCGGATTGCCGGTAACTTTTATTCTCTACTGGACTTGGGGCGCATGTAGCGCAGTCGGTTAGATGATCCCTGTATCAATTTCGAGTCCATGTCGGGGCTAATAAGCCTCCAAGGGGTCGGTAGATGAATTGGTACCGGAGGACGAAGGAAAAACACTGACTTGCCTACCGTGTGGTCGTTGTACGGTCTTCAAATCGTCTAGACGACACCCCAAGGAAGTCGAGTGTATGGCTCATACCAGGCAGGTGTCAACCAATTTCAAGAAGCCCTGTTCTCTTTATCCGTTATCCTTCAAATCGATTGCTTTCTCATGTCTCCTTTGATCTTACAAAGGTCTGACGGAAGATGTTTCAATCTCACATTGGATTGCGCCATGAATTCCAATTGCACACATCGGCCTCCAGGAATCTGTTCGATTGTAAGGTCCAATCAACGGTTTCACCAGCACATTTTTCCTTATCAATGGAGTCTTACAAAGCGATTTTTCATTTAAAAACCACAAAAAACGTCATTAAAAGAGGGCAGAGACTTCAAAAAAGTTTTAGAAAATCGAAAGTAAAATTCAGTAGCTCAACAGGCAGGAACTAGTCGCAGCATGCTTCAGTAACATCAAAAATCTTTTCTAAACTCAAAATAAAGGCAAGTCACTTATAGCGCGGTAGAATAAGGCAGCGGTTACGGCGTGTATCGCGAATCGATTCAAGGTTCGACTTTCGCCCAAGCCAATAAGGAAGTGATTGCGTTAGAATCGTCTCCACGACATACACAAAATCGCAATGCATGGCGCATCCCGGAAATCGTTCCATCCTTTTCCAAGCCATAGCAGAAGCAACAGAATATCCCCACCTAACATGACTTTAAGAGCGTGCGGATTTGCAGAGAAATTAGCCACACCTCATAGCGCAGCGGAACAAGGCGCCGCCAGGCCACGAGTTCGGTTCTGGACAATTGGTTTCGACTCCGCATCCAGACCACGCGGAGCCCATTCATCGCTGAGGCCGATGGGAGACAGCTTGAAGGTTGTCTTAGGTGTATCATTATACAAATTAATTATAGGAGATGGGCTAGCAAAGTGGTTAGTAGTAGAGTTCCAAGCACACTCTGTCGCCGGTTCGACTCCAGGCCCCGGCAAGAAGTTGCACAACGGTTTCGGCGTCTGACCTACGTTGACAGGCCGATGCCTTACGGAAAAGTTAAAAAGTAAGGGACCACTTTTTGGGATACGCCGTGCATTATATTTCTACTCAATATCACAGGAGCAAAACGAATTTTGATATATTTAAAAAATGAATTACGGTAGCCAGCCGATGGACAAGAAGCTCCTCCAATCCATTTCAAAGCTTCATGGGCCCAGAAACAATATTAATATCGATATGTAGCAGAAAAATCATATTGATTGATCCCACAAGTTCTAACATGACCTACAAATATGCATCCATGGAGACCGCTTAAAAGTAGAATGCGTGGCGCATTCCAAAGGCTGTGCCACAATGATAGTTCTTCTTCTACTTCCAATAAAGCTCCTTCTAAGTCGCGAAAAAAACCCTCGAAGGGCAGAAGAAGGTCAGGGTATGTCCCTTGGGTACAGACCCCTGAAGCGAACGGATGGGAACAGTTCGGGGTCCTCGACGACGACGATGACGACGAGAACGAGACGAGTCATGAGGAGAGGTAGAAGAGGTGAGGGAGGGGCGCCTCCCGCGGCGGCTGGTTGTAATGGCGGCCAGCATCAAAGGGACACGCTCGCTATCAACACACGACCACGAGCCGGTGACAAATGGCGGTGGGAAAAGCGCGGCAAACGACGGACGGACGGACGGACGGACGGCCCGCTCGACCGACCGACCGACCGACCGACGATGAACAGACCGACGAGCGGACGCACGACCACTGAGCCGAGAAGAAGCGGAAGAAGAGCGATTGGAAGCGCCGGCGGCACGAACACGAAAGACGAATGCGTCAGAAGGTGGCGGCCGGCAAACGGTAGCTGAGCGATCGAAAGAAGGTGGAATGATCGACTGACGGACAGACTGACGCGAGCCGGGATGATGAGGATGACTGGGAGGAATGGAATGCTTGGGGGTGACGAGGGCACCTGCGGAAACAATGGCGAATGCAGGCGGGGGACAAGGAGGAGGAGGTGGACGTGGGCGTGGGCGTCAAAGAGAAGGGTAAGAGATTAGACAAGTACGGGAATTAGCCAAATACTGAGCTGAGCGTCGGGAGATAATCATGCGTGCGGAGGGGGGAGTTGAGGAGTGACAGGGATGGAAGTAAGAGCTGACCTGCTCGATAGTAGACATTTCTAGCCTGAATTTACCCAAAGACCCTAAGGAATCTGATGCTAAGGAAGACCTAAGGAAGCTTGTGGAGCGGAAGAACCCTAGCAAGCCGATTCTGAACCGGCGTAACGAACCAAAATATTGTAATCGAGTTATAGAACATTATGAACCGAGGAAGTTTAAGGACTTCAGAAGGTATCTGACGCAGCCTACGGAGCTGAAGAAGCCTACGAAGCTGTTCTGAAGCCGCGTAACGAACCAAAACATCTTAGTGAGCTATAGGACATTATGAACCGAGGAAACTTAAGGACATCGGAAGGTATCTGAAGCAGCCTAAGGAGCTGAAAAAGTCTCCGAACCCTATTCTAAACCTGTGAAACGAACCAAAACATTGAAATCGTCATATAGGACATTATGAACTAAGGAAACATAAGCACTTCAGAAGGTATCTGACGTAGCTTATGAAGCTGAAGAAGCCTAGAAAGCCTATTCTGAAACTGCGTAATGAACTAAGACATCGTAATAGACCTACAGAACCTCAAGAACTGAGAAAATTTAAGGACCTCAGGCAAATTCAACGAATTCGTGGAAGGAATGGGAGCCAGACGAGCTACAGTAACCAAAGGAACAGCCGAGGAACCTGGACAATCATTAACAATTATTGGACCAGGTCATAGTAAGTAACCTAAGAAACGAAAGGAATTGAGCAATCCTATGTCTTCAAGGAAAATCAACCGATTCCATCGAATCCAGGGAACTCGAGGAACACAGAATTCACCAAAAATGGGAAGGAACCATAGAGCAGGAAACTATGTAATCAACCGAACTATTTCGAGCAGACTGGTAATCCTGAACTTATATAGGAATTCAGAACAACAGAACAACATCGAAGGATTTCGATGTTGTTCTGTTGTTCTGAATTCTCGACGAGCTCCATGCAACTGAAGCAACCGAGGAAGCAGAAGAATTGCGTAGGGAACCTAAGCAGCAGGGGTCAGGAAGACCCGAGACCAAGAAGTTAAAGAAAGCAATGGAGCCACGGACAGAGCAGCCTGAATAATGACTATGAAAGCAGGCAACGGATGCTGAGGAATGGCCCGAAGGCATGTAATGACCAATGGGTGGGATAGGAATAGGGACGACCTATGGAGCTCCTCTAAGAAACTCGATTCTGATGAGCTCAAGGGAGCCTAAAAAACAAAACAAAGAACTAAAAGGGCCTCTACGAAGCTACGGAGCCAAGGCAAGGTAAGGTATCTAGGTAATAGAACGAGAAGACGTAAGCACCCTTCGAGCAGAGAAAAACTCAAGGACTCCAAGAAACATCAGCGCTACTACTTCGTGTCCCAAAATAAGTGGGCCATGGTGGCGGAAGGTAGAGAATGGTCGGCTGGAGCTCCAAGCGCCATGAAAGCATTGAAATAACCAATCCTCTGTAGAAACGAGCAGACTAACCCAGCTACCAACCTCTCGGTTAATTTTGCCCTTTACCTCCACTCCGACCTCCTTACGCAGATGTTCCTGGGTTTCTAAGTCTTCCTGGAACCCAGGTATTGTAGGGTAGAAAAAGAAGCGTACCTACACTGTGTGGCATTGATCCTTATTCCAAAATTATTGGATTCTTTCCCAGACCCCATGCTCAACTAGGTGGTCCAACAGAATATTTGGGCGGGCCTGCCATCGGAAAAGATGACCGTAAGGAACAAGAGGGGAAGAAGAAGAAGAAACCGTAGGTAGAATAACCTAAACATCGCTACAATACAGGAAGACCAAGAAAGGCAGAAGATTCTGAAGCAACCAGGTGCAGTGTCGAAGGATCATCAGATTCATCGACCAGATGAAGCAGGTTTCTCACCAAAAAAGCATCGGTTATCGGGGAAGAAGTTGGAGGTGAGCGAAAGAAGAAGGCTTTCAGAAGAAGCTTTTCCAAATCCCTTGTGGGAAGATTGTCCCCAATGGGAGGACGGAGTCATTTCTGTCGATCCACTTAACTCTGACAGTCCTGGTAACATGAAGCGGTAGAATGACGCCTTATAAAGAGTTGGAAAGCGAGGGCTGAAACGAGAGAGCCTGGACAACCAAAAAATAACGAAAAATTCGAAAAAATCCCAACCAAGGCGCTCAGCGCCCCCAAAAATTCCGACAGACCCCACAGTGGGGGGTCATCATGTCGGAGCGGCTGACCGACTGGCGGCGGATATCAGAGATGATGGTGATTGTCGCCCACCGGGCGTGGTCAGGCGGTGGACCGGAGGGATGGCGCAGCGGCGAAGGGGCGGGACATCCCTGGCAGAGCGGAGTTACCTCGGGACACGCGCCGCCACGACGACAGGGAGCATGTTCCGAGGTCACTCGACGGCCACACCTCATCAGCCATCAGCCAAACCGCGACCGTCATCAGGCAGCCAGAAGAAGAACGAGCTTCAGAAGCACGCCCACGGCACGCGAAACCGGTCGCCGGCCGCTCTGACGCAACTCAGACGCCACTAAAAACCTCACGATGGCTGGTGATAAGCCGTGACGGGACAAAGTCCGACGGGCGGACGAGGTGTAGACGACAGCAGCAGTGGCAGCGGTCCGACCGGGCGCAGGAACGACGACGACCGGGCTAATAAAAGCCGCTATCAGCCACGTTTATGAGGACTCCTGGCGCGTGCTAACGATGTTACACGACTTAGTGATAGACGTACGGACGGCACAGACACCTCAGCAGCTCGTCTACGGATCACTGTTGAAGGGGGCTGGACCGTCGACGTTTAAGTGGCTCGGTGGAGCAGAGCTGTATCGCGAATAATCCTGAAACCCCCAGCGGTCAACTGCAGGTGAAACTCCGGTGAAATGGAACTCGTCATGCGAAATTCACCAGCAGGTGACAGGGTACTCACTCACTGGTGACCTAGTCTTCTCCGGTAGTTCAACGGAACTTTAATCAAGAGCGTTCTCAATTCGCTTCGAGCTCAGCATTTGCAGTGCGACATTTCTGTCCAATTACCCAACCATTTTCTTAAACTATTATCTTCCGAATTCATCCACAGCTGACCTCTGAAAGTTTCAGCATCATTGTCGCTACTGTAGTGTTCCATCCCCGTACATGAGCACTGCTCACTCTAGACTGCGTTTTCATGCATCTTTCCGAGAATTGGCAAAATTTGCAACTACAGGTGAACCCTAGGTGGAATCAAAGAGTAATAACCTATGTTGTGAAATTCAACGACAGGTGACAGGATTTTCACCCATTGGTGACCGGCCTTTCTCCAGCAGTTCAACGTGACTTTGAAAGGACAATATTTTCAACTACATGTGAACCCCATTTGAGTTTGAAAAGTAAGTATAGTGTTATGAAATCCATCGGCAGATGACGGGGTTTTCACCCACTGGTGACCTGGTCTCCTGCGGTAGTTCTACGGGACTTCAAACCAGAGCGTCCTCAATCCTGTCCAATTGTACAATTACCCGCCACCCTCCTAGAGCATCACCTGAATTCACCTGTAGTTGACATCTGGAGGAATCTGAATCACCGTACCCACAGGTGTGGTTCATCATTATACGTGAGTATGGCCACTCCAGGCTTTTTGAATATAATTTTTGCATGATTTTGTAATATTTGCAACTACAGGTGAACTGCAGAAGAACTCGAAGAGTAAATACTCATGTTGTGAAATTCACCGACAGGTGACAGGGTTTTCGCCCACTGGTGACCGGCTTTTCTCCGGTAGTTCAACGGGAGTTTAAACAACAGCGTTCTCAATGCCATTCAATTACACAAATTACCTCCCACCCTCCTAAACCATCATCTACATCCAACTGCACTTGACAACTGGAGGATTCAGAGTCACCATAGCCACAGGTGTAGTCCATCATCATACGTTACTATGGCCTACTCTAGGCTTATTTTTTATGTAAGTTTTTGCGTGATATTGTAATATTTACAGCTACAGGTGACCTCCAGGTGAAATAGAAGAGTAAATACCCATGTTATGAAATCCGCCGGCAGGTGACAGGGTTTTCGCCTACTGATGACCGGCTTTTCCCCGATAGTTCAACGGGATTTCAAACTAGAGCGTCCTCAATCCTATCCAATTGCGCAAACTACCCACCACTCTCTTAAGCCATCACCTGCATTCACATGTAGTTAACCTTCTGGAGGATTCAGAATCACCGTAGCCACAGGTGCGCTTCCAGATATAAATAAGCAGGCCTATTCTAGTCTTATTTGTACGCAATTTTTGCATGATTTTGTAATATTTCGAATTACGGATTAACAGTGAGTGATCTAGAAATAGTAGAATTATGCGCTGTATTGAATTCACCGATACGTGACGGAATTTTCACCCAAGGGTGACCGGCTTTTGTCCTACAGTTCAACGGGACTTAATCAAAGCCATTTCTCAATTTTCTTAGCACGTTTAGTGTTTGACGCTCCTACGTGACTACACAAAGTACGCGTCACCATACGTTGCTATCTTAGAGTATCACTCGCATTCACCTGCAGTAGACCGCTAGGAGTTCTGAAGTGATCCCTATTACAGCTGCACGCCAGATTTTCCTAGGCAGGAACCAGATGACCAAAACGAACGCCTTCTGAGTGGACATCAAAATGTCGGACAGCTTCTGGATGGAGTATTACTCTCCTACACTTCCTACAAGTGAGAGCTACTTGGTTACTGAAAATTAGGGTGTAATTGCGTAGAAAGCGCTCCTGCAAACGCTGAACTCGAAGCCGAGTGAGAACATTCTTGCCCAAGAACCGGTTGAACCATCGGAGAAAAGCCGGTCATCCGTGGGCGAAAATCCTGTCATCCATCGGTGATTTTCATACGTCGTTTTCGCTTTGCCGATCTCACTCCACTGGGTGTTCACCCGAACTTCACCGCTGGGGAATTCAGAATTATCCTATCGACAGCTGTCTCCCATCGTTCGCATAAGGAACTTTGGATGGAGCTTACAATAAATTATGCAGAAGATCAACGGGTAGAATTCATTGCGCGACCTCACCTGCTGCCGTGGGCGTTGAATGCCCTCGGCCTTTTCTTCTAGTAGATAGGAAATTTACGTTAAAGCACGAAACTCAAAGGATAAAAGATGAAATGAAGAAATCAATCCCTCCGTAGGATGCGCCACACATTCTACCTCCTTGGAGTGTCGGGAAGGGATTTTGAAGGTGTTGTCGTGACGACATGAATAGGTCAAGTGTCTCATTCTTTAAGGTCAAGTCTGGTTGCAGTTCATCTACTTCGAAAAGATAGAAGACCAGGGGTGCCCGAGTGGGATCCGAGCCTTGAATCGATTTTGGGTGCAAATCAGAGCCAGGACATCATCGGACTGCGCTACACGTCACCAAGCTCGAATTCCAGAGCGGATATCGTCAAAACCGAAATAGAGAACAGAGTAGAGACCCATTGACCCATCTGCGGGCAAAATCTAAGGGCAGCTTCCGCTGAAGTCATGGCGCGTTGTCAGAAGACGTTCTCGGACACCAGCTAGAGGCTGCCAGATCACGTTAGACTTTAATCCAACACTGTAAAGTCGTTCCCAACTCTGATGTTTTGTTGCGCATTCAATAAAGCCAAAATGACGAAAAAATTGAGTTCATGGCGCAATCTCAGGCTGAAGTGCGACGATAGAACGTTTTCTTTGTCGACGACCGAAAAAAAAGTATTTTTTCACAGAATCTACAGCTTTAACCATCGAAAATACAGCGTTCATCAGTGAAAAAGTGAAAATAATTTTTGGAAAAAAATCCCGTTTCAACGTTGCTATTTAGCTAAAGCTAATTAAACGCGAAATTTTTCCGAAAACCAGAGGCACGTCCCGCGAGATAGGAACTTCTTCGTGGTTACAGTACGCACGAGGGGAGACGTGATCAACGTCAGAATAAAGCTCGGAGACGTCAAGCACAGAATCGTCACAGAATGCGACGAGGACTATGGTCTAAATCCGAAGTGCAACGACGTGAGGGGATAATCCGGTGCTGGTGTCATCGGGACGGGAACAACGTAGGCCTGTACAAGCACATCGCACGTCGTAAATTCTGGAGCAACAGGCAGGGCACGTAACGATGATGACGATGATGACCAGACGTCGGTCGCCTACGGCACGCTGACGCGGACGGTGTGCCGGCGTCGTCGGTTTTACAGCCGGTCGGCCGGCCGGTTCCTAGGAGGAATTCCCCAGGGGACGAGTTCTCGCCTAGGTGAGCCGGAATGATAAGACTGCGGGTCAGGGCCTTAGGCCACGGAGGGCAGAGGTTCTTGCTGATACGAAGAGCCGACGGACCTTTTCGGGGACCCCGCAGGGCGACTTAAACGAGCTGAATGGACATCCTATGCCGATATTGAAGAAGACAATGGAGAATACAGGCCTAGACCCATAGGGGCTGTTATTACGACCTCAACAACCCTTAAAATGCTCTTAAGATTTTCTAAAGAAATGAAGATAGCCGTTGTGAAAATCGAAAGTTCAGTGATACCCAGCTGTAATGAACGAAGAGCAACCCCAATTTTTTCAGAACCGATTGGTAAAATTACACAAAGAACATAAGATGAAAAGCAAGGAGTATCTTAAAAGGGATGCCAAAGGTTCGTTTCGCCATTTTTTATTCGAAAATATTAAATTTTGCTGATTTAAACCCAATAATTTTGCGATTTAAAAAAAGGAAAAACAATAATTGTTGATTGACAAACCGACAATTGACAAACCGTTTTGTTATAACCCCTCCCCGATCTGGAGGTGGTGAAACAAACCACTTTAAGGAAGGCAGAAATTTGTAATTTTATGTTTCTCGCTTTCACGTTGCTTTTTGCCAGTTTTTTCACTTCACTTTTTTCACTTTTTTGTTTTTCGCTTTCACTTTTATTAATACCACTTTGAGAAAATTTGGCCAAAAAAAATGCCTGAGATTTAGCCAGAGGCCCGCCATACAACCTTCTCCAGATCTAAGAGTTCGTGATTAAATCCCGCTCAGGCCAACAAAACGATCCATCCCTTCAGAATCCATGAATATGTAGGTACTAGCCTTCTCTGGGACGAATAGAATCGCTTCAGACAGCGTCCCTACTCGATTGCAAGAGCCAGTCATCAGCTTCTTCAGTCCACTTCACTTCCTATTTGTCGACGTTCGAAAATCAGAGACGCTTTCGTATGGAGCAAGTCGTCGAAAATTAGGTGGGCCGGTCACGTAGTGCGTTTCGCAGACACAAGCCGGTGAAGAGCCGTCATAGACTGGATTCCAAGAATGTCAAGGAAGTACCTGGCACCCATCAAAGCGTTGCTCGAGCGAGGAACATCTATTGGGGCACTTTGGCACGCGATAGAAACAAATGAAGACGTTGCTCGCGCCTGCTTGATCAACACGATGATCGACGGTAAGACAGGTGGTATAGGATTTTTTCACCTTAAGCTGACCTGAGACTAGCTGACGCAGCTCATGGAACAAGCCTTAGCCCGATCGAGAACCGAAATGTTTACGACTTGCGGCGCAGACTCCCACTGCGCCATGCAGATAAATGGATGCTTATAATAAAAACGGCTGAGCACAGTACGGAATGACTCTGAATGGTCAACTCCCGATGGTCAACTGTGGGTGAACTCTCGGTGAAGTGGAACGGCAACTACTGGTCGTCGAAAGCACGGAATTCCCCTATAGGTTACAGGATTTTCAGCCAAAGGCGACTGACTTTCGTCCGGTTGTTCAAACAGAAAGGCCATCCAGGAATGGTGGCTGCTTAGTAATGAGATTTTCTTTGAATGGCGAATAATAGTATTTCGTATCGGCCCATAGAACGTTCTCTACAATGGGCAAAGGATAGAGCTAGGGTTAATCAAAACTTTTGTAGGTGGGTGTGAACCAGGGTCCGGATTCATCAACGAAGGAGTCGATAAATTGCTACCACAGGTTTACTTGACCGGCCCCTTGCCAGAAGCTTACCGGGCCTTGCGATTCTAGAAGGAAGGATGCCGCGCATGCGTCCGACTACACTTGGCAGTGCGCCCAACTCGATGGGACCGCTTATACTTCGTCTCCGAGCGACACGACATACATGCCGTCGTGTCGCTTGGCGTCGGAAGTATGAACGGGGCCGTTGCCACTGGGTCAGACATTAGCGCTACCGGTACTTCATCGCGTCGTTTACCCGACACTTTAGCTCGGTAACCGTTACAACGGTATCCACCGGAAACCTACCACGCCTCCCGTTGACGAATCACGGTAAGTTCCATTGTTACCAGCCAGTAAATCGTTCATGGTTCCGGGCCTAGATTTGAACCACGGTTGAACTTCTTGTGAAGTAGAAGGGCTGCTAACACTCAATGTACGAAATTAAACGATAAGTGACAGGATTTTCACCCACAGGTGACCTACTCGAATCCGGTAGTCCAACATGATTTTAAACAAAACAGATCTCAGCGTTGCTTCGAGTGACCGCTCTATGCAGCTCCACAAAGTGCGCGTCACCTTATGTTCGGGCCACCATCTGTGTTTACCTGTAGTTGAGTCCGGGTGTATATCATCAGCTTGTATTTCGTCAGCTTCGTCACAAGTGATTGATTTCAACCTCTCTTCGTGCTTTGGAGCTAATCCTCTCTGAAGAAGCTGAGTGCATGGCTCATTCCAGGAAGTGTGGAAGGATAAAGCCTCACTAGTAGCAAAGCTTTTGAAGCCGCTTGTTGTTCCGATGTCCATTCAGAAGATGAGACACTCATTCTGACCCTCTACTTCCTCCCTAAGTCCAGAGGGCAAAAGCTGACCAATTTTATGGCGTCGGGAAGCTTCGGATCATATGTAGAACGACGGAGCACAGCTAGGGTAGGGGTGACTCTGAAACTCCTAGCGATCTACCACAGTTTAGTGCGTATGGTTCTCAGTTACAAACGCCACGCACGAAGCAAACTGGGAACACTCTTGTTCAAAATCCCGTTCAACTCCAGGAGGAAAATCGGTCACCAGCTGGCGAGAATCCTACCACTTTTCGGTGGGTTTTACACGACTAGTAGAGTTGCTCCTCTAGTTCATCGAAAGGTCACCCGTGATTGAGATCTGGTGGATCCTACAGAGTGCTTGATTAAAGATAGCCTTTGTTCTTTGCCATGAAGTTAGTTGACATGAGGTGATATTAAAATTCAGTTGAACTTCTCAGGATGAAATAGTCACCAATGGGCGAAAATTCCGTCACATATCGGTGAATTTCGTTCTACATATAGTTCTAGTACATTTCTGGATCTTTAGCGATTAGCCCGCAGTTCAAAATATTACAAAGCCATGCAAAAATTGAAAAAAGACTGGAATAGGCCATGCTCATTTTTGACGATGAAGCGCACCTGTGGCTACGGTGATTCTGAATCCTCCAGAGTTCAACTACAGTGAGTGTAGATGGAGGCTTAAGAAAGTGGCGGGTTATTTCTCTTGTGGATTACGTTGAGACGCTCTCGTCTGAAGTTCCGTTGAACTACCGGAGGAGACCAGGTGATAAGTGGATGAACATCCTGTCATCTATCGGTGAATTCCACATACGTGTAGTTACGTTTCTAGTTCACCGGAGGTTCACCTTCAGTTGCAAACATTAAAATTGTATTTATTTATTTATTTATTTATTTATTTATTTATTTATTTATTTATTTATTTATTTATTTATTATCATAGTCCAAGAGAAGTGCAAAAGTCGCATAGAGGTCATGCGGAGTAAACGATGCTCATGGAAACGCTCATGGAACACAACCGTGGCTGCGATGGAATCCTCCAGAGGTCATCTACAGGTGAATGCTGACGATTTTTAAGAGTGTGTAATTGAATAACACTGAAACGCTCTTGTTTAAAGTCCCGTTGACCCGCCGGGGGAATTTCGGTCATCAATGGGTGAATTTCCTGTCACCTATAGGTGAATTCTACAACACGACAACTTACACTTCCAATTCACCTGGGGTTGACCTGTAGTTGTAAATGATGCCAAATCATGGCAAAATGTGTGAAAAATCTCTTATGGTTAGAGTAAGCCGTGCGGGATGAAGGAACACAACAATGGTGACGATAATTCTGAATCCTCCAGAGTTCAACTACAGTGAGTGTAGATGGAGGTTTAAGAAAGTGGCGGGTTATTTCTCTTGTGGATTACGTTGAGACGCTCTCGTCTGAAGTTCCGTTGAACTACCGGAGGAGACCAGGTGATAAGTGGATGAACATCCTGTCATCTATCGGTGAATTCCACATACGTGTAGTTACGTTTCTAGTTCACCGGAGGTTCACCTTCAGTTGCAAACATTAAAATTGTATTTATTTATTTATTTATTTATTTATTTATTTATTTATTTATTTATTTATTATCATAGTCCAAGAGAAGTGCAAAAGTCGCATAGAGGTCATGCGGAGTAAACGATGCTCATGGAAACGCTCATGGAACACAACCGTGGCTGCGATGGAATCCTCCAGAGGTCATCTACAGGTGAATGCTGACGATTTTTAAGAGTGTGTAATTGAATAACACTGAAACGCTCTTGTTTAAAGTCCCGTTGACCCGCCGGAGGAATTTCGGTCATCAATGGGTGAATTTCCCGTCACCTATAGGTGAATTCTACAACACGACTACTTACACTTCCAATTCACCTGGGGTTGACCTGTAGTTGTAAATGATGCCAAATCATGGTAAAATGTGTGAAAAATCTCTTATGGTTAGAGTAAGCCGTGCGGGATGAAGAAACACAACAATGGTGACGATAATTCTGAATCCTCCAGATGTCAATTACAGGTGAACGAAGATGGCAGTTTAAGGTGATGGCTGATTTGTGCAGTTGAATAACATTGAAACGCCCTTAATTAAAGTTCTGTTGAACTACCATAGGAAACCAGGAGGTCACCCACTGGGCGATGAATCATGTCTTCTATCGGTGACTTTCATGCGATAAGTAGTTACAATTCCAGTTCACCGGAAGTTCACCTTCGGTTGACACCTAACACACTAAAGGTTTGATAAGGGTAGCCTTTGTTGCTTGCCCTTAAAGTAGGGTGACATAAATTGCATAATTGTGCGCATCCCCGAATGTACTGTAGTTAATAAATAAATAAATAAATAAATAAATAAATAAATAAATAAATAAATAAACGGAAATCACACAGTGCAAACGATATGCACGAAGCACCAACAACGCTCTCGAGTTAAAATATCGTAGGAAAGCCGGTCACCTACCGGTGAAAATCATACGACGAATTGTTGCACCTCTAGTTCACCGATTGTTCACCTCAGTACATCTTACAAAAGGTTCGATTAAGGATAGCCCTTATTCGTTGTCCATTTTTCGTTTTTCTCAAGATTTGTCTCATTCCGTCATTCGACTCTATTTACCCACCTTTCAAAGTTTTCCTGAGTGCAGTTCAGTTCCATTTGGACTGAAATTCTCTTACGTTTCCCTTCTAATCGACACCACATCTCTACAGAACTCCGAAGTCATTCTTAGGGTGCGCGATTGAAAGTGCTTAGGAAATCTAGAGTTGCTTCCTGTGCCGCTTCAGAATCTCCTCTCTCTCACTCTCGAAGGCTGCTCCACTTCCGCACACGATCACAGAGGCGATTCGCGACCACTCAATCGGTCGCTCCGAGGTCGGGAAAAAACTCGGAGGCTGTTCCCATGGCGGATTAGTGATAACTGCCTGGTAAACCGTCGCGTTCCCAGTGCGCGCCACGCGTGCTCACACCTCCGGCCGAGCTGCGCGCCACACTGGCGCCAAGTGTCGCTGGGAACGGCGCCACCTTGGCGCCGTGGTGTGAACACGGTGCTCGGCCCCGTACGACTTGCCGCCGGTCATGCTCACCGACACCGCTCACCCTTGTTCTCATCGGTGTTCACGGGAAAGTGGACGAGCTCGAAAGCTGGCGGAGGTGGTGGTCGGCTGGGAAACTGGGGGAATGGGCCATCTCCTGACTACTCTTGGGGAAATCTAAAAGCCTGGACTTCAGATAAGACTCTCCTGGTCAGATGGCGAGTAACTGCTGAAGAAGTCCATTCACGAAAACTTTTTTCCGGTCAGAGCGATCATCACCAAGCAGTCTCATTTCTAGCCGAATATCTAGACATTTTTGAGTCGAAAAATAGAAATTTCCCAATTTTTGAGACATTTTTGAGTCGAAAATAGAAATTTCTCTTACCTTTCTGAAAAATAACAACACAGATATTCATGGCACCATCGCTCCTCGACTACGCCACACATTTGGCTTTATCTGTACGTATGATAGGATGGGAGCGTGGTAGCGCAGTCCGAGGAGACGCCAGCTATCGCGTGCACCTGATACCGGGTTCCTGGTTCGGATCTCCCGCCTAGGCCAACCAAGCCTTCCACTCCTCTGGGGTCGGGTAATTGGTATCAGACTTGTCTGGAAAGGATAAGGCGTTGACTTGTCCGTCGGATGGCCACCACAAGTCATTGTATGGCCGAATACGCGTTCAAATCGCCTCCACGACATCCCGTAGAAGTAGAATGCGTGGCGCATCCCAAAGTGGATTGAACAACGCCGTCCTTTAACCTCTTTATCCTATTCCCCAGTCACGATGAGATCAAAACACAGGAGATGAGCGAAGCCTTTGCTTGCCGAGGGGTGCGCCGTGCATTTCGCTTTTGCTTTAGAAGCCCAGCCGACTTCCAGATCATGGCTGCTCCATAGAGAATAAGTGCAGGAGTAAAATCACCTTACGTCCTTTAGGCAAGTTTCTGAAGTCAGCTGCTCGGCATTTTTTAGGACTACCTTCCGGAGTCATCTCCTGACCTTCAACGAGGAAACTAGGTTTCTCCTCGGATCGGATTCATCAACGACTTACAGCAATTTAACGGAGAAATACAGCCGAAATTCCTATTAGCGCGGCTTAGCGACAACAAATATTTCACCATATCACTTGATAAGCCGCGCTATCAGGAGTTTCGGCTGTATTTTGTCCGTTAAATTGCTGTAAGTCTTTGGTAATCTGGCCGCATGTCTGAAGTCTGCACTCCGGGTAAGCCCAAGCGCTGCTGTTGCTATTTAGCCGCTGACGGTCGAAGTACCAGATGGCACTTTCGCTTCCAAGATAGGTCCTCAAGGAGTTCAGTCATCTTGAAGCCGGCGCAAAGCTGAACCGGTCCACCTGACTGTCGCTGATTCCACCACCGGGAAGTGCTCGCTTTCCCATGCTCCAAACATCCCGCCGATTGCCCTGGGAATAAACCCGAGTTCCACCTTTTGTTCTCAGGGTAGCCGTGTATGATCTTCGTTTTCCCGTAATTAACACCGAAAGACGCTGGTGCTCATGCGAACATCGGTGAGCTGAGTATGTGAGCATGACCGTAGGCCATCGATGCGACTGGGAGCCTTGTTCGCACCTCGGCATCAGAGGGCACGGTTCCCAGGAGCCCATTGTCGTTAACTGCTAGAACCCATATCGAAAGGGTTTGGAAAGTACGAAAACTTAAGCTAGGAAAACACAAAAATTTAACCTGAAGGCATCATTTGAATAAAGAATCGTGGAAGTTTCTGTTGTTTTAATTTAATAATTAAAATTATTAATTGATTATTTATTATTTACTACTTATTGTTTATTATTAATGTCTTACAAATTTCTATTATTGATAAAATTATTGAATGATAAATGTATAAATTCACAACTTTGAGTGTTTTAGCTCTATGTAGCAAGTTTATACATTCTTTAACTGCAGGGTATCAACCGCAAAGGGTTTATAGAAATACAAATGTAGACCTCAAAAAACTTAGAGGCTTATTTACTCTATTATTCAGGAGAAAAAATAAGGCGTAGAGGACTACAGACTCAACAGGATGGTTAGAATTATTTTTTGTTTAAGGAAAGCTTGAAAAAGCTTGAAATAACTTTCTTCAAATTTTTTTTAGCTCACCTGCTCTAATAAGTATAGCAATTGTATAAATTTTTATATTTAGAAAATAATATATTAAAATTTGTATTAAAGCACAGCAAAAAGCAAGCATGTAGAGCACTGGAAGGAAAATCAGATCTCGTCATGCACTAAAAATTTCGCCGCAACATTTATTCGATTGATAGTGTAAATGTCATTGACATGACATGTTATCAAAGTGAGGACTTGTGTGTTTTTACAGTAGTTCTTTCTTCATTAACAGGTGTCAAACTCTCTGGAAACAGAAAATCTGCTATCAATCGATTAAAAACCGCGACAATTGGACGACGGCATGGCGCAAACTCCTCTTGTGGCACGAAAAATAGCCACTTTTCTCCTCTTTAAAACAAGTTTTGAGCCATTATTTTTCGTCAAAAATGTTTTTATTTTATCTTTATTTTAAGTTTAATTCACTTATTTTAATTTTATTCTTATTTTACCTTTCTTTCACAATTTTAAATTTAATTTATTTATTTTTATTTTAACTTTAATTTTATAATACTTTTTTAGGTTTTATTTCAGTTTTATAAAATTTTAAACAATGTGTTCACTTCTTGGGTAGATAAACTAAAACTATGAAGAACGTTTTAGTAAAATTTTCGTTGAACAAGAATTCACTCTGGCCTTCTTGAGGAGTATTTTCAGTGCCAGAGAAGCTCATTTTGATTTGGAAGAGCTCGCTTTGATGTCAAAGCCTTAGCCTTGCTTAGAAGAGTATCCAATTTGACGTGAAATGGAATGAAATGACAACGAAAGACTTTGCTGGGTAGGAGATGCTGTATTCCAAACAATCGGATAAAAATCGTGAGGTCTTGGACGACGTCGTGGCACAATCTACTCTTCTGGCACTAAAAATGGCCGCTTTTCTGCTCTTTAAAACGTTTTAAAACAATTTTCAACGAGTTTTAAAACATTATTTGTATCAATTATTATTTAAATTCCGGGGGCTCAGGTGATAAGGGCTACGGTAGGGTAAAATATTCCAGTTTCCTAGCGGTGTCCCACCCCTGCACTGGGATTATGCTAGAATAGTGAACTCTAGCTTGAACAAAGGCAACAAAAATTCACCGTCATAAGAGTGACCCCTATCCGTATTGTGCTTACCCTCTCCCCTTCACCCAGGCGAAGCTTTGGTAGAATGGGTGACCATAACCACACAACTACCTTACTCCGAATACCTACCGTAACCTACCGTTATAGGCCAAAATTTACAAAAAAATGGATATCGTGTTGGTAATGAGCACCCAGATGACTGCTTAGAAAGTTTTTTTTTCGATCTTTCGACTCGTAAAAATTGCAATAAAAGAATAAGGATCGGCAGCAGTTAATGTTTCTGCGAGGTGCGCCATGCAATCTACTTCTACCTGATGGCGTGGAGGCTGTTTGAATATTGCCTAGACCCTGACCTGCAGTGCCAGGTGCAGTGTTGAGGGCTTGGTTGGCCTGAGGGGTGGAAATCCGAGCCAAGGACCTCGGCACCCGAATCCAAGTTCGTGGTTCGGATTTCCCGCCCAGCCGAATCAAGCCATCCGCCCCCGGGGTCGGTGAATTGGTACCGGACTTGTTTGGGAAGGGTAAAGCGCTGCCTTGTTCATCGGGTGGCCATCTCAAGTCACTGTGTAGATCAAACAAGCATTCAAACGATCTCCACGGCATCTCGGAGAAGTAGAATGCGCGGCGCGTCCCCTAAAGGGATTGATTAACCTGACTCCTGCCTTTTGCACCTTATTGAGCTTTTTATCTACTATAACGTCAAAGTAAAAAATGCAAGGAAAGACTGAAATTAGTCAAATGCTCTAGGATGCGCCGTGCGTTGAATTTTACTTGACCAACTTGCAATCGATTCATCACACATACTGTGGCCCTCCTGCCAGCTGCGCTAACCATACGAGCACACGGAGAAAGTGATGCACTTCCTTAAGGAACTTCGTCAATTAGTGGAGTTCAACAGATGACCAAAGGGGAAAAGTTTCAAGAAATTTTAACCTTCGGTACTCAGCCTGTGCTGAACGCGTTGTTAAAACAAAAATAGAAATAGAAGAAAAATAGCTGGAAAACCCTGGGTTATAGATATATGGACTCGAGAAATGCGGTGTAACGGAAGGAATGAGGCCGCTAGTCATCTTTGAGGCACGGAGTCGGAGCGCGGCCGAATAGAATCGAGCCAGCTGACAAGGTTAACGTCGGCTGTGGACTTTCTAATTCGCCACATCGGCGGTGCATCGTTCTCGGAGATGAGCATTCGAAGCACATGGAAACCTTCTGTCAGCACTATGATACTGCTAACAAGAAAATGTCAATCTGTCAGTCTGTCCGCGCAAAATTAATTGCCGCTTGGTGCATGGTCGGCATTACTCACATCTACCTCTGGAGTTAACCGGTAGGCACCAAGCGAGCTTGAAGGTTGATGGACGGACTTCACAACGACTGAACATCGTCAAAACGCCGACCGGTATCGATCGCTACAATCGATTTTCCAGAAACACTTCTAGAAGTAGCTGCCAGGTTCGACCCTCGATGAATCTCGGCATTGATCGTTGTCGAATTGCTTATCGTGGTGTTGAACTCGAACCGAGATAGTACACGCTTTATTGACGACTAACGTTTCGGCGATTTCGCCTTCTTCAGAGTCTGAAAAAGTCCAGACATATGTTGAATCTACTAGGTCAAACATCGCCACAGACCTTGCGAAATTCGAAGACCCGATGAACAACAACCCTTCCAGCTGAGAGAGGTAACAACAGCCCAACACTTAGGACACCCGAGGAGACCCTACAAGGCGAAACTAGCTAAAAGGCGAGACTGATGTACGGGGTGAGCTCTCGGGTTATATAGACGCATTCCCCCCGCCGATTCAGCCTCGGGCTCTTGGCCTGTATCCAGAACCCCTCCAGGGTTTTGCGTGCGGCGGTGTGGGTCTCCCGTGCTAGAATTTTGAATGTGACCCCAAAGTCGGCACCGTTATGGTCCTTTATCCTGTGGCAGCCCAACGCAGTTGATGGCCGTGACCTGTTCTTGCCTTCCAGGTGTTCCTTAACGCGAACATAGAAGGGGCGAGCTGTTTCACCGACGTATTCGCCTCCACAGCTGTTGCACCTTATTAGGTAGACAACCCCTGAAATCATGCAGTCTCCTTCGTTGCCTGCAGGACAGATGGTGCAACTTGGGGTTGCGCAAATTCGGTCGTACAGCCGGTTGCGCACTAGGCGACTTTTCAAGTTAGCGGGAGGTGTATCTACCACTTTGACATCGTTTTCCAATCCCGCCCTTCTGACGCACTTCCTAATAGAAGCGCTGACACTGTCCGAGATGAAAGGGATGACAAACGGGATTTTCTCGTCAAATGAGGAATTACGTGAGCGATTGCTAGTGCTACTTCGCTGATGGCCAAAGAATGTATACCCATTCTTGGCAGCGATTTGGTGAGCAAGCGCTAGCGATTCCTTGCGCTCGTTTTCCCCAGAAGATACCCTGCTTGCTGTGCGGAACATATTGCGCACGACAGATGTTTTGGTCTGTGTCGGATGCGCTGACCTGCTGTGGACCAAGATGTTCTTGCTTGTGGGTTTACGATACCACTTTGTTACTTTGCTCCCTCCACTCAGCCGTATTTGGACGTTCAAAAACGGAAGCCAGTCATCCTTTGGAGTCTCCCGTGTAAACTTGATATGCTCACTCTGCTGGTTTATGATATCGAAGCACATGTCCATCTCCTCTTGGGTAGAACAGATGATGAAACAGTCATCGATATATCGACAGTATAAAGCAGGGAGCCTAGCCAACACGGGAGCTTCAATTTTGGACATGAAGGCGATGGCCAAGGTGGGAGCTAAGCGTTGGCCCATAGCCAGCCCTCTTATCTGTGAAAAATACCTGCCCGACCACCTAAAGATGTTGCAGCTGAGGCATTCTTTTAGCAACAACATGACCTGACCTACAGTGAGGCCATACATGTCAATGCCAAGGTGATGTTCACCGAGTAGTTCATAGACTGCCTCAAGTGCTGAGTCGTTGCTTACATTTGTATATAGCGACGTTACGTCGAACGACTCCATCACACAATTCCGTTCCACCTGAGCTGAGTGTAGGCGGTCAAGGAACGCATGGGTGTTAGTGAGATGAGCTGGGATGAAGCGCAGGAGTTGCCCAATGATATTGTTTAGGAACCACGCGATCCTGTCCGTGGGACCCCCCACACAGCTGATGATGGGTCTTACCTTTACACTGTCAGCTGTAATGGTGTCTAAATTGTCTGTGCTGTCGAATTTATGAGTTTTAATTAGCAAATACAATACCGGACAGGATGGAGTTTCCAATTTGAGACGCGTAATGAGCGCCGCATTGAGACCAGCTACCTTGCCAACAGTAGCCCACTCCCGGTTTAGCTTACGGACCTGCGCCTGGAACGCCTTGAGGGTGGATGGACGATACACAGAGGTATCTCCCAGGTGGTGCTCGGTTATAGCAATGTCGAGCTGTCTAGGTATTACGACAAACTCGCCCCCTTTGTCGCTAATAGATAGCCGCATGGATTTAGAGGTAACTAAGTTTTGAACCTCTTTGAGCCCACAGATCTGCCCTTGGGACAAATTAGGAGCTGGGCGTTGATTACGGCACTTGTTAATCGTCTGAAAGACATCGTCCGCAAATCGCCGGAATTTTAAATCCACGCTGGGATTAGCCTCCTGCTGCTTGAAGTAAGTAGCAGGAAATGGGATGCTAGGCCTAGTTTGCACTTCTCCATTTATATGAGCAGTGCCCTCCACCTTTGCCCTGTAACGTAACCGGTCCTGTAGGTCATGGAGACTACAGATAAGCTTGCGCATAGCGACCATGGAGAGAGACTGTGATGGTGAAAAGCTGGGTCCTAGATTCAGAACAGAGCGAGCGTTGTCGGATAGAGAGAAATTGCCCAGTACGGTAACCCTGGTTGAGCTTTCACCCCCTTCAGACTCTGAAGAAGGCGAAATCGCCGAAACGTTAGTCGTCAATAAAGCGTGTACTATCTCGGTTCGAGTTCAACACCACGATAAGCAATTCGACAACGATCAATGCCGAGATTCATCGAGGGTCGAACCTGGCAGCTACTTCACAACGTGCCAACTCAGTATGTGCGACTCGTCAAAGAAGCCTTGTCACTGAGACAACGGATCGTCGTAGCAAGACAAGGTATCCACTTTCTACAACGGTGCTCCAGCCATCAAGTGGTCCCTAGATTCATCGCGTGCAAAGGGCTGCAT